>OZ023319.1:20233581-20771081 GCA_964007375.1 Ophion obscuratus | reverse complement strand
GGCAGGATTCTACTTTGAAACCATGAAAAAAATGCTATTTTCGTGAATTTTTTCTGAGAATACTATTAAAGATATCGATATGGGGTTTAAACTGTTCAATAAATACACTCTTTAAGTACATAAAAAAAAATTTAAATGTATTTTATTCATTTTTTGTACACGTAAAATATGTTTAAAGCCAACGCCTCGAAAAGCAGGTACCGTTGCCGTGGTCGTGAAATCTTCCCGACGGATGGTCTGAAACAAAAAAATCAAATAGTTTCATGTTCAGTATGTCTTCAGGAACCGACCTAACTAGAATATTTTATATACGTGCAAAATTAACAAAATGGCGGCTAAAATACGAAAAAAAATGCGTTTTTTTAATGTCTTTTTTTGCAATAAAAAAATAGTTCTAATCAAAATTTTAAGTTGATTGTAGTTAGGTCGGTTGGTACACACATATAGAATATGTGTTCCAAATTTCATAAGGATCGGTTCAGTACTTTTTGAGTTATCACGACCACGGTACTTGAAAATGTCGTTTCGAGAAAAACGCGTTTAAAGTTTTGGTGAGTCCGGGCCGCGCGCCGGGCGGGTCACAATAGCGCGCTCAGGTAGGTGCGTTCGAAAGGCGAAAAAGGATAGTTAGACTGCTTGGAACTTTATAAAATTTTGACCGAACATTCTTGAACATATTTACTTTCGATAAATGTAAAAAAAAAAAAAAATTTTTTTTTTTCAAAGTTTCAAAGTAGAATCCTGCCTTAAGGGGTTATATACGGTTAAAATTTTCGAAAAATCGATTTTTAAATTATTTTATTTTCATAATGTACATATATTTAAGTACAGACACAGAAAATTTCTTGTCAATCCGGCGAATATTCTCGATGTTACACGCACATTTGTAATGACGTGTCAGAGCGTTCGAAAGTGCTTTCGAAACTTTAAACGCGTTTTTCTCAACACTGTCTTTTTAAAGTCGGTGAGCAAGATTTTTCGGAAACGGCTGAACCGATCAGTCTCAAATTTTAACACAATCTTTTCAAGTATATTTTTTAGTAATTAATCGAAGGTTTTTTCTCACCGATAAATATTTCCCATTTTATAAACAATTTAAGGCCTAAATTTTTGTCAAAAATCGATTTTTTTCGTTGAGAAGCCGCCATATTGTAAAAAATTATATTTTGCTTATTCCTTCGATCAATTACAAGATAATCCATTATAGTAACGAAATATTTTTGGTTTCTTCATTTTAGATGATCCAAACCAGAAATATCGTGCTCACTGTAAGACGCCTTTTTTTAGAGGTGTTCTCGGAGATGAGCTATAGCAGCTTTCAATATAATTATTTTTACAAATAAAAAATGTTAAAATACAGTTAAACGGTACCATAATATGTGTACAAATTTTTACGTTAATAGATTTAAAGGTCTTCTCAAGAAAAATTCTTGAAAAATCGATCTTTCTGGGCCTCCTGACTGTATGTAACCCCTTGATACTGTTTAAGTAATCTTGCACGCCAATTTTGAAAATGCAGTTTAGAGCAAAACGCGTTTGGGGTTTACGCACTTACCCATTTAGAATACGAGGCACAGCATTGACGGGCTCTGACGTATGAAGTTTTTCGAATTTCGGTATAAAAATTTGTGAAAATATCCTGGATATACAGGGTGTCCTGTTATGAATAGATAATTCTGTGAATGTCGATAAGTCAGATCATCCCCTACCATATGCTGGAATTTCAGTTTAGTAAAAGTCCCACGGTTTTCGAAATAAAAATCATCGTCGTTTGGTCTTTCCCATGCCATTTCTACAAATGATAACTTTTTTCACCCGGTTTTGAAAAAAGTACTCTCGGTTATTTGTTTTATCTGGAAAAGTCTTCTTTTTAACCTCAAATGTTGAGAAAACTTTGTAAAAAAATATCTTATGCAGAATTTTCGTGCAAACCAATTTGAACATCTGACTTTGGTGGCCTGCGGTGTCAAAAAAATATACTACGCATATCGTGCCAATCACTTAAAAAAGTTGCTTAGTTATTGTCAAATCATGTAATTTGTAGAAATTTTTATCTTTCGCAGGGCTTCAGCTTTCCTCTGATCTGCGGACTCCTGGAGGAGCCTTATCCGGAGATCCGGAGCCTCGCTCTTTCCATACTGGAGTCCCTGATCGCTAGAACGAGGCACGAACGTGTCCAGCAACTGTTGCGAGAGTCCGGAACTTTAAAAATTCTGGTGAATGTTCTGGAAGTGAGTATTGCAGTGTTTTGCACATCAGCCAGTCTCTACTTCAGAAATTGGAATTGAGGAAGAGTCCCAAGTCTAGAGCCTACAAAAAAGTGAAGTTCGACCATTTTTTTCGGATACCCAGTTGATGAAATGAAAATTCCGTTTAGTAGGATCATTCTACGTATCTTCGAGCATCTTTACACATTTTTTCGTAAGATTTCGTAAGAAAATTGCTGCGCTGAAGCTGGATGAGGCCCGCCGCACATGCCCACACTCGCATTGGCCGTCACGAGCCGTGTGCGAGTGGCAGTATTTAAAACCTATGGCGCAGTACAAAACTCCGCATTTGCTCTCACGTGTCGACGCAGGCACGTACATAGGCTGCGCCATAGGTTTTAAATACTGCCACTCGCACACGGCTCGTGACGGCCAATGCGAGTGTGGGCATGTGCGGCGGGCCTGAAGCGAGTCACCTTTGTGCGATAATGCCCTACGGCTGACATGAGTCCTCCGATGTTTTACGTGGAACGAAAATTCTCAATAATTTAAGTTCTAGACTTAAAAATGATTTTCGACGATTTTTTGTACCGATTCGTTTTTTTGTAAACTTGTGGCAATTTATAAAAGATCAATATTTATACATTTCCCTAATTATTTGAAAGGCGAATGTTAATTTTTTAAAAAATATTTTATAAAATGCATGTTTGAAAAAAATGAATTTTAATCTAGTATTTCGAAGGCGAATGCAGATTCGAAATTACGATCAAATCGTTTTTTATCTATTTCCCTAGTTTTTCGAAGGCGAATCTTAATTCGCTTAGGGAAATGGATAAATATCGGTGTTATCTTAATTTCGAATCTTAATTCGCCTTCCAAATACTTAGGGAAATGGATAAATATAAATTTTTCATGAAATGGTGCAAGTTTGAAAAAAAAATTGTTTTCGATACAAAAAATCACCGAACAACATTATTTCGGGAAAAGTTTTCATCATCCAAGAAATTTCCTGGGCTCTTTGATGTAAAATGTTGTTATAACGTTCCAAAAAAAATCAAGTTCATTAGTGAACAATTGGCGATATAATGTTGCCGGCCGCAGGACACTCAGACAAAATTGCCTCGCTTCATGGAGTTTCAGTGTCGCCATTTTCTTACAAAGTTGTGTGAAAAAATTTGTAAAGATCTCCGAATATACGTAGAATAAAGGCCACCAAATGGAATTTTTATTCCAACAACTAGCTTTCCATAAAAATTGTGGAAATTCCCCTTTTTCGGGCTCTAGACTCCTTCGAGGCGTAAGAATAACCAGGTTGATAGCTTCCAACGAAAAGTTCAATGATAATTAAGTAAATTGGTCTCCGACTCGTTCTACATTGGTATAGAAATCTTTGGCAAGCGATAAAATTTTCCAAACGATATTCGAGTCTGCATCGTTCGAACGCAACGAAAATTCTTTTTTTTTTCGCTTCCTTCTTTCCATCGTACAAATTTTTTTCTAGCAGGCTCAAGTCTTAAATTTCTGGATAATCGCGTTAAAAATGGTTGGGCAATTTTGTAGGCAAAATCCGCCAGAAGAAATTCAAGGCGGGAAACCAGTTTAGATGACTCAAAAAATTGAACTTGTTTTTATTCCATACATTGCTAGTAAAGCTATTTAAGAACATGTTCCCAAAGCACTATAAATAGTTTATTACTGCCTTGCATTTTTTGTTTCCGGCCATTTTTTTGTCAAACGCGTTTTTCTCGAAACGACTTTTTTTTAAATTTGTGTGAACAAAGTGCTCAAAGTGCTCAAAAAGTTTTAAACCTATAATAAAGTGATCGTTTCTTTATACAATTACGCTCTATATCAACCTCAATCTGGGGAAATTCCATTGTTTAAATTTTTCACAGCAAAAAAGATTATGAAATGATGGCAAAAATGATACCCTTTCGTTTAAGGCGGGATAATATATTTAGACAGGAAAAAAATAAGCGATATTGAGGGATTTGTTAAACTAAGAAATAATTATTTTACAATAATCAAACTTTAGGTATACTTTAATCGTATATTTAAGTATACAAAACAATTTTTAAAAATCAATTCATCATCAAAATGATGGAACTGTGGCAGATTGTTACAGCAACGTCGCCGCGGGAGTTGCGAATCGCCGTGTAGTCTAGCTTCCCGTAGACTTTGATTTTCAAATAAGTTCAAACATTTTTTTAGTTAGAACATGTATAGTTTCTATGTGACGGTAATTAAAATGAAGAAAATGCAAATTTAAGAAAATGGCATGCATTTGAAAAAAAAATCAACATATCAAGCAACATTTCTGTAAAATGTCGATGAAAAAAGTAGTTTTCTTTTCAATTTTTCAAAAACAATTCTCGTCAAGTAGAAGGTACCAATATTATCAACATTTCTACCAAGTTTCAACTCAATCGGCTGAATAGTTTTTGAGTAATCCTGCACGCCAATTTCCATAATGCAGTTTTGAGAAAAACGCATTTGAAGTTCACGCCCGCCCCGAATCTGAGCGGTGAGGCACCGCATGGACGAGGTGGGACGTTTGAAGTATTTCGAATTTCGCTTTGAAACTCCAGGAAAATATTCTACATATATAGTTCTATCGTTCAAAGAAAAAAAAGAAATCGATTTTTTGATCGTTGTAAATGTATACCGCCTTCAACATCTCGAAAAAATGCATTTTCAATTTTTTGGTCAGAGTTAGGTTCATATAGAAGGAAAACATATTCTTAAAGTAATCTTCAAACCGTATTGATTTCCGATCAAAACTGGCCTCCAGAGTGTACACAAACAGCAAAGTCTGATGGCAACCTTCGATGGGCGGCAGATTATGTGTTTCATATTTTCAGAGGAAATGCTTCGAAATTTTTTTAATATTTGTTTGAAAATATGTATAACATGTTCCCAAAGTTTGAATGAATTCTATTCACTTCTTGTAAAAAAAGATCATGAAAATCACTTTAAAAAACGTATTTCTAAACTGGTTTCCCGCCTTAAGTGAATGAGTAAGAAATTTTTATTTCGTCTTTAACGATGGAAAACTTCAATCTCATTTCGCGATGCCCCAATGAAACGATCTTTTTCTCTGCCTTTCAGAACGTCGAGTTCGCCGACGCGCATCCGGCTATCCTGCGAGTTTTATCGAGAGCGCTTGAGAATCCCGCTACTGCGGAAACATTCGTCGCCGACGGGGGGATTTCGCGGCTTTTTGAATATTTGGAGGCTGCTACGGAGCCCCGAGAATCCCGAGACGTTCTGGAAGTGCTCGTACGCCTTGGAAACACGACGATGGGAAGAGAAGTAACGATTCGAGAAGACTTACCTGATTTTAAAACGTTGTCTTTAAGGGAGAATATCAGTATGACAGGCTGAAAAGTGAGGTATTTTCTGAGAATTTTTTTTTTTTTTGAAAAAACGACTCGATAAAATTGTTTGAAATTTTGTGTATTAATTATTGAAGTAATGAAGCATACAAGGAAATTTTTATTTTTTATTTTTACTACATTTTATTAAGCAGAGGAGCGGTCGCAAAATGTCGTCTCCAAAAAAGACTCCCCGACGGTTGACAGCATGAGTGCCACAGCAAGCATAAGAAATCAAAAAATCAAAAAGATTATTTCATGTATTTACATGCAGTAAAATCTTGAAAAATCGCGATTTTATTCATCCGTTTGAAAATGCCCGTCAAAACGCCCAGACCCGTAATTAGACGGCGCGTGACGTCATATTCTGCAAAATACGGGTCTCGAAACAAGCGCAATAACGAATATTTCAGAATTAATGAGTTCAAGCATGAATTCTAAATCCTTTTCATCACTGTATCACTGTCTTGAAGATCTGCAATTAAATAAAACAACACAAGTTGTAAAACAAAACACAACCTCAAAAATTTGTTCACAATATTACAGAGTTTGTTATATTATCAATGCTATATACATTATTTGTTGCGCAAAAACCAGTTCTTTAGGGTATACTTACATGGAAGACTTCACGTTTCTGAATTCTGTCGAGCAGAAGTCGCAGTTTTTCGTAAAGAAATTGGCCCCCATTATGCAGTCAATCCTAGGCAAATTCGAACTATTTGCCTTCACGAATCCAGTCTCCATTATTAAAGTTCGAGTAGAATTCAAAATCAATCGAGAAATCTCACAAATTGTATTTAAGACAAAGTAAACAGTAACAGTAAAATCAGTCTAGTAAAATCAGTAAGTGTTCTTTGTCACGTGACCACGGTCTTA
Organism: Ophion obscuratus; assembly: GCA_964007375.1. Taxonomy (NCBI): domain Eukaryota; kingdom Metazoa; phylum Arthropoda; class Insecta; order Hymenoptera; family Ichneumonidae; genus Ophion; species Ophion obscuratus. Next base: position 20,764,624 of record OZ023319.1, on the reverse strand, counting down.
CAGACAGGTCTGACAACGGCGGTAGTGGGGGTAGGCACCCTTAGCGGTTCTGTTTTTATTCCGATTTCTGCCGCTTGGTGCGTGACGGCAAAGGGAAGTACTGGTGCGACGAAGAGAGAAATAGCTCTTCTGTCCTTTTCCCTCCTGAACGCAACGCATGCGCCGTTTGCCCGAACTTAATTTACCGTACCGTCGTGTAAACTGCATATTATACAAAACCAATTAAAAAAATGTGTTGATTAAAAAAAGATGACTACTTTCATCTAAAAAAAACTGAAAACTTTTTGGATACATTAATTCATACCAGCACATATTGTTTTTCGCACACGTACTGAGACTCTTTTAGTCCCGGAATAGCATCGAGCCATTTTTTGTATGGTTCGACGTTTCTGGTCACGCGAAACACGGAGGATTTCTGCTTACAATTTTTGTACCCCGTTTTACAATTGCGAACCGCGCACCCCTTAGCCATTTCGCATTCTTTTCGCAAACACTACCAAAAAAAATTCACACTTATGCGTAAAAATACGATAAAAAATGTATCAAGGCAAATCGCGTAGAACCTTCTGGTATATGGTTGCAAATAAAGGTTATTTCGACAATCGCGCCACAAAAACGTACGTAAACACCTTGGTCCCATTCGCCGGTAAGAGGTAAGGGGGAAACTACTTCCCCTTGCTAGTAGCGACGCGTAGCGGCGCCTAGTGAATTGAAAAGTGAAGCTGATAACACAATTTATTTATGTTAATTTATCTACAATTTTTACTAAAATAAAATAAAATCGGCACTTCCGAGCATTACTTTAATTATAAGCTATCACCTCCTAAAAATATTTTTTTCATTCTTCGTTACTGGATACATCCCTATTATGGGAATAGCAGAACCAATCGAAGACCTAGCAATTTCAAATACGTTGAAGTCAAATGCGAGTAAGGGGAATTTATTTATTTAGTTATTATGATGTATTCCCTTTTTTCTAACTTCGGTGAGCATAGGACGATGCTTGTAGGCACGATCACTGATAAATCGTCTTTTCCATTGGAAAATTTGCGGCACACTAATTTTTTTTTCTGATTCATTTGTTGCCTCCTTTTGCTCTGACATAAACTCTGAAAACGCCGACCGGCACAAAATGCGCGTAACACGGCCGTGACCTGTGACAGTCACTGCAGTCAACCTAACCTCGAATTATGAAAGAACCGGGCGACGTTGCCAAGCTCGTGTTTATTTTAATAGGGTTTTTAAACATCGAAAATAATGTTCTGATGATCCTAACTCCTTCAAATTATCATATATGTAAATAATAATTACTATTATGTACCGGAGATTTGAAAATGTTTGCGATATTTATTCGCACACATTAATATTTTGCTACAATAAGTGGGTACCGGTGACGTCACACATGGTATTAGCATAGGAACGTCGTTTCGCCCCCCTCCCCGACCATTCAAAAATCATATAGCAACGACCTTAGGGGGGCGGGTATCTTCGGTAAAGCCGAGAATCTTCTGTTTTCGAGAAATTTTTTTATAGCCAAGGAACAAAAAAATCGCAAAAATATCTGAGTTATAATAAATAAATAAATGAGTTTTCGGTATAATTTTTTTCACTACACATAAAACTAAAGAATAATAAAACAGTAAAAAAACGATTTTTTGAAAATGCTGAAGACACGTGACTCCTTGCCTCCCTGGTCTTCTGGTAACCCTACAAAATGACCACAAGTAATACATTTTAAACAATCAAAATGTTCAATAAACAAGAACAGATTCATAAACAAGAATATTTTAATAAACAAGAATAGTTTATTAAACAATAATAGTTTTAATAAACAAGAATAGAATATTTAAAAAGCTAGAATAACTTTATCACAGACGCTGTACAATCTCGGGCTGGTCAAATATCTTTTCGAAAGTTTGCGTGGCCCGTCTCAGGATCAGGAAACGAAAAGAATCGTTTGTCGCGGAATCGGAGCGATGTCTCGTTACCGACCAGCCTTCGAACAAATTGCGCAAGAAAATCCTGCGAAATTGACATTGGGTTCGAAGGTTTATCCTTTTTCAGAAATTTTATCGGAGCCTTCGAGTCGCGTATCGAAAAGTCCGTTTTTTTTGCAGATATTCTTACGGACGAGAGTCTGACGTGGTCGGTGCGTGAGGCAGCGGCATTTGCGCTCAAGCAATTATGCACAAACGACCAGAAGATTTGCCGTGTCTTTTTGGAGCTCAATGGTCCAACGTATATCGAGCGGTTGCTGAAGCAAACGCCCGCGAAAGTTTCTACGGAGCTCGGAATGGCGAGCATTGACATTCTGACGTTGATGGGAGGATATCCGGACTTGAGGATGGCTCTGGTGGACGCAGAGCTCGTTGAATCCCTGTGCGCTTCGTTCGAGGTCAGTTTGCTTTTTTTATACCAAATTTGACTAATGCTGGATTTTTCCGGCGAACAAATGTCCTTGAGCTTGTTGTCGATTGTAACAATGCGTGCGGCTGTGCGATTCATGGTCGATCGTCATTATACGAGTTCGAGAGTGATCGGCCGTGAGAGCCAGCACGGTTTGAATTCCCTCGTAAAAAATCGATCTGCGAACGTTATAAAGTGAAATCCCCGCGGTAGGCGTCAGCCTGTCTGTTCGGGCTAATCTCCGGATAACCACTGGTCGGATTTCAATGCGGTTTTCACTGCTCGGATACACTCAGAAAAAATATTTATTATGTTCTAATAAATTGGCACATTGGAACACTATTTATTAGAAATTAATAAATGTTTACTCGTATGGAGACAGTTTTTATGCGATTGTAACTACAGCATTTATTCGGCGTCACTAAATATGTTTTTTTTTTTTTTCACGTGCCGATGTTTCACATCAATTAAGAGCCATATTTAAAATAGAAAATTTGAATAAATATTTTCTCAAATCAAATAAATACTACTTTCCAATCACGAAAACCTCTTATTTCGCGACTATGATACAATGCGCACTTTTCCCTCCAACGCGACGGGCCCGACAGCAGGCCGCTCGTCAGATGTAGCTCGCGCATACGTTTACCATGTAGCTTCTTCCTATGCCAATGCTTTTGGCACAAGTGTCAGTGTTGCGTTTCGAAAGTGAAAAACTCGAAAGTGAGGAATGATGTAAGTAAGAATATAAAGGGGAAAAAACCGTTCGAGAGAGAAAATAATGCCGGACGAAATGACACAACTCGTCTAAAAAAACCAGCTGGGGGATTATGATGAATCCTATTAGATATTAAGAAAAACTTTATATGTCGGATATAAAACACCTATTTCGCCTAACTTATCGAGAAATCGCTTTAGAATTTTCAAAAAATCGATTTTTTTTTACGTATTTCGAAAGTATGATACCCAAAGAATATACTGACTCGGGAAACTCGAAATATTGTATATTCGCGGAGTTATCGCATATAGTCTAGAGCGCGGGGACAGCATGCGGTCAGGTAGCGAGTGACATGTTGAAAATTTAAACGCGATTGTCTCGAAACTACTTTTTCAAAAACTGCTCGTGTTGTAGCTCAAAAAGTTATCGACCGATTTGGATGAAATTTTGGGAGGTTACTCTCAGTAATATTATCGGAAGGATATACCTAAAGTTTGAAAGGTAGCGTGTAAATAAATAATTTTTTTGGTGTCAAATATGTCGAAAAAATTGTCGAAAATTCGAACTTTGAAGGCTCCCAAATTTTCAATTTTGCACTTTTTCATCATTTTTTAGGTATATCCTTCCCCTTAATATGTCAGTAAACGAATGACGTTTATTAAATCTTTTTCAGATCAACAAAAAAAGAGTGACAACTGCGGCACTTTTCGATGTCGCGGAAAACAGGCGTCCGAAGACCCTTAATAACGCCGCCATTTTGTTGGTCATCCCAATTTTTTTTTTTAATTGACAGTTATAATAAACTCATGTCCAAATTTGAAAATGATCAGATTTTTTGCCCCTCTAAAAAAATTCCCGAAAAATACCTATTTTTCACCTTCCTAAAGGGATTTCTCGCCATAAGAAAAATTCGTAGTAAATCTTAAACATAAACTTAAATAAAAAAAAATTCTTAGCTGTTAATAAAATCGTAGTAGGCCGACATACGAATAAGAAAACTTATTCGCCCGGAAACAGACTTATTTATCCTTGATAAATCTTTTTTCTGAGTCTGACTTGTCCTCGGAGGAACGTTTGGTTCTTCGAGAAATGACGCGATGTTGATAGGGGGACCGATGAGCGAAATGTGCATCGAGTCAAAAATAAGTCGGGCTTTTCGGCACAAAAACGTGAATTGCGCTGTCTAAACTGGAAGATATATATCGAAATAACGTGTACGAGAGATATTCGGGTCTTTGAAAGCTCTACGATAAAGTCAGCGCTCGTAAATGCCTGTCACCGTGATGCAACTCGTAACGAGCGTTTTCACGTTCTCGAAAAAAGTTACTCTCTTACAGGGTCGCGAAATTTGCAATGAAAAAGTAATCCATTATTCATTACTTTTTTAATGGGTAATGAAAAAATATCTCATTCGTAACATAACTTTTTACATTACATTCAGTAATGTAAAAAAATTCCGTTACTCATTACAGTATATTTTGTAATGTAAACAATTTCCCTTACTCATTACATTGGACATTGTAATGTAAAAAATGTCCGTTACTCATTACATTATATTTTGTATTGTAAAAAAATTCCATTACTCATTACATTCGTATTTGTAATGTGAAACATTTTCGTCACAAAATGCAATGTAATGTGTAATGACAAGAAAATTTTATTACGCATTACATTGTAATGGGCAATGGACATTTTTTACATTACAAAGTCCAATGGATTTTTTTTTTACATTACAAAGTGTAATGTAATGAGTAATATAAATTTTTTACATTACAAAATTTAATGAAATGGGTAATGGAATTTGTTCTCATTACTAATGTAATGTAAAAAATCTCTATTACTCATTGAAATGTAATCGTAACGAGCGTTTTACGTTCTCGAAAAAAGTTACTTTCGTAACAACAATATACGTGAGTGATAACTAAGAAAGGCCAATGGATTTCTACGCTGAAAAAATCTACAATAGGCCACCCACGTACACGTTACTGCAATAATGCCACTACTACGATCTACCAACAGTAACGACGAAGTCCTGTTTTAAAAAACGCCCATTATCGACTGCAAAATTGCTCTCTAACCGATGAATTTCGTAATTTTCCACCAGGTCGAAGATCGAGCCTCCGACGAGCTCAAAATCGCGTGCCTCCGAGCCCTGTCCACTTTCTGCCTGGAGAAACGTGCCCGTGAGCTCTGTGTGGCTGGGGATCTCCTGGAGAAGCTTCTTCGGCTCGTCTCCTCCGCCGAGTCCACGCCTGTGCGCGCAGCTGCGGTGCAGCTGGTCCAGCAACTCGCAGGGGACCCCGCGATCGCCGAACAGTTCATCCGCACCGGATATTTGACCTTGTAGCCTCTACTTCTCATTTATAACAACAACAAAAAAATGCTGCGTCATTCGCATGTCTCTCATTTAGCGTAATTCTGCTTCAATATTCTTGGTGTGCGTCTAGCATGATGAAGAACCGCGCAGTCGCTGCTGTCGTTCCCAGTTGGAACACGTGCATCGACTCTCTGCTCTCGGCCCACCTGCCGATAAAATTTGCCACGACGGGGCGGATTTCTATGCACGAAACTACCGAGGACGGGTTTTACGTTATGCGCCGACACATTTGCCCGTGAGCAACTGTTTTTCTTTACTGGACCCTCTCAAGGGCATTTCAAGGTCATTTCTTTTCCTTCTTCTTTTCAGTAGACGTTCTTAAATATACGAGATTTCGCCGATTTTCGAATGTACTTTTCTAGACGCGGTTAAAAAAAATGACGCACATGTTGACAACATTTTTTTACAGATCATTTATGCACATGGTTAAGTATATATGGTAACACGCGTTTTGACCCGACGACAAAATATCCTCGACAAAATATCCGCGACAAAATATCCGACGACACAATATCCGCAGGATAAAATATCCTCATGACAAAATATCCGCAAGACAAAATATCTGCCGATATTATATCCGCTGTCGGTAATTAAATCTATGATTAACGTTATTACTCTTAAACTAGTGCTAATGTTTCTTGAAGGAATGACGTTGTAGTGCTACAGTTTAAAGTGTGTATGTAGTGCTACAGTTTAAAGTGTTTAAAGAAGCGAGCAAAATTATTAATATATGACGGATATGTTTATTCAAAAAAGAGTGTGAATAAAACAAGCATAACTTGGCGTTGTGTTGAGCATAAGAAACGTTCATGTAATATTATTATAGTACATCCTATTATAGTACATACTATTATTATAGCATCCAAGTATATTTGCGTGGCATTGCTAACAATATTTTATTAAACTAATATTATGTACAAAAACTTTACAATGAAGAAATAAGTGCAATGAAGAAGCCCGTATTATGCCCCCACCCCACTATCTCACACATCCCACAAAGGTGTTTTGCGCGCGACCCCGTTGATGTGGTGGACGAGATTTAGGATTTTGTCTCGCGGATGTTTTGTCATGAGAATATTTTGTCTTTCGGATATTTTATCTTTCGGATATTTTGTCTTTCGGATATTTTGTCCTCGGATATTTTGTCGCGGATATTTTGTCGTCGGGTCAGATGTGACGTAGCCGTATATATATGTAATAAAAAAATCAGAAATATTAACAAATGGCGGAGATTTAACATAATAAAGCAATATATTGTTTTTGCGCGCGCGTTGATGGTGAAAGTTCTCGGCATCGATGTGGGTGTCTGAAAAAAAAAATGAACATATTTATAATTGCATAATGAATGTATCTTCATTGTGAACCAACACTATTATTTAAAAAAAATTATAATGAAAATTCGAAATTTGACATTTTTTTACTCAATTTTCTGTTAGTTTTTAAAAAAAATTTTTTTTTGGGTCATTCAAATTTTGTAAGCATATGTTGCAAAAGTTTCAAAGCGATCTGAACGTTCGTTCAAGAGTTAGAACTTTCACAAGGTACAAAAAAGTGAATCGTGGAAAAACGGCTTTGGGCGGTCGGGCGCGCCGCGCAGTATCTATTATAAATGCAATCTTACCTCATTTAATAAGCTTTACAGAATTGAAAAATTCTGTAAAGTTTAAAATATTCCTAACGGTTCAGGCTTATGGAATCAAAAATTTAAAAAAAGGAACATTTTTTCGCGTATATACAGCCTTAAGGTCACCTTTTTATTTAGAGGATGTTCCCAAGATCTTTTCAAGGTTACCTTTTGGGCCCAGTGAACGTTCTCAAGGGCATGTAAATGTCACCTTTTTATATACTGTGGCTTTTCAAGGTCATTTTAATCTCGGCTTTTTTTATTTTGTTGCCGTCTTTAAGGCTATTTCAACGTCATCTTTTTACTTCGTAGACATTCTCAAAGCCATTTCAAGGTCACCATTTTATTTTATTTGTCAGACGTTGCCAAGGCCATTTCACGGTTACCGTTTTTTATGTAGTGGACGTACTCAAGGTCTTTACAATGTCACCTTTTTACTTAGCGGTTGTTCTCAAGGACATTTTAAGGTCAGTTTATTTATTAGTGGACGTTCTCAAGGTCATTTCAATTTCAGCCTTTTCGGTAATCATATAGTTTAGTGACTTTCCGTGAAAATGGCCTCCGATTGTTTTTTCGCGATTTGTCGCTTTTTGGTGGTGTATATAATGATGTTATGTTGGGGGGAGACGGTTTTTTAGGTTCTAGATTTTTTGCACTGCGAAACAAGATATTCGTTACACAAAATTGAATAAAACCGGTGAACTCCAAAATTACCTAAGACGTTCCGTTTGGAATCACAAATCAAAGCACGTTGCACAAAATTGAATATGAGAATAAGAAAAGAATACAATAAGACACATAAGGCTCTTTCGTATATTAGCACTATTGCCGTTTCTGTTTTCGCCGTGGGAACAAGACTGAGGACGTCAGGGGCCGTCCATATATTACGTCATCGATTGTTGCTGATTTTCGACCCCCCCCCCCCCCCTACAATCATCCTATCGTCATTTCCTAATGACCCCCCCCCCCTCTCACAAAATTGACGTCATTACCAGTTTGGCAAAATTAAAACATTTGCGGATTTGAGAAAAATTGGGTAACATTAAAACATTTTGTTATAGAATCATCTTTTATTATTTTGTACTTTGGCAATGTTTATTAATATAATAATATTATTCTTCCCTATTCTTTAGTTTTTTTTTGGATAGCTCCCACATTTTGTTATAGAATCATCTTTTATTATTTTGTACTTTGGCAATTTTCATTAATATAATAATATTATTCTTCCCTATTCTTTAGTTTTCTTTGGACAGCTCCCACGGAGTTTTCACCCATTCTTGCAAATCCTGGATCACGGGTAATATCTCCGTATCCTCCCCATATTCATTTTGGCTCGATCGAACTATTTTCATAGGTACGCTGTTATTTGAAGTTCTCGAATATAATGTAGACAAACCTTATGTAATAAATAAATAAATAATGAGTTCAATAATTAATACCATTAGGTACTTGCAAAATATTTTTCATCACTCATGCGGGGAACCCACTCTAGTTGTACAATATACTATTGTACATTTTGAAGTAACTGGTATCACAAGAATAACGTCAATTTCGAAACGCCCCCCCCCCCCCCTCATCCATCATTTACCGTCATCCGCAGACGAACCTCCCCCCTCCCCAAATTTAGAATGACGTAATATATAGACGGCCCCTTACACACAACACACAATATATAACAGCAATGTAAACAAAGACATAGAAGTAACGGCTCGAACACTCATTAGGAATTTCACTCGAAATATCGTACGAAATTTGAAATTTCGAAAATTAATTTTGTATTAAAAAACTATTCGTAGTTTAAGGGGGAAGGCCACAGTAAAATTTTCAAAAAAAACGATTTTTTTCTCGTTAAAACGGTGCTTTATTATCATAAGAATAAGTTACTGTTTGATTTATAGCAAAAACATTTTTTTTCACCGTCCTTGAGCGTATAACGTAAGCCCACCTCTGGCACGGCCATAGAGTACCCAAAACTTTAAACGCTTTTTTCTCGAAACAGCTTTTTTCCAATTGGCGAGACAAATAACTTCAACAATTTTCACTCGATTTACTTCAAATTTAAACGTTACGTTCCTCATTGCATATCGCAGAGAAGTACATACGGAATTTCTGATTAATCGAAAACTTTTCATTTTACGAGCAGTTTTATACGAAATTTTTCACTGCAAATCATTTAAATACCTATAACTCAATTCAAATTCCCCACGTACTTCTCTAGGTATTCTAATGTAGATTGACGAGAATTTTTGTGTTTTGTTCTAGGTAACAAATTGTGGATGTTAAATGTTACGCCGCGGAGCGCCTGAAAAAAAGAAAACAAGAAAATATTAATAGTCGGCCATTTTGTACATCGAAAAAAAATTCTAACAGCTTGATATTCATACTAAATAGATGTGTAACTAATGCTATGAATGAATCACTTTTTCATACGAAAAAAAATTATTAAATTCGCACATGATTTTATACCCGTTACTGTGGCCTAACTCCTTAAAAAGATGAGTTCCCCCCGACATAACCGATTATTTATGTTGTTTTATAGTTAAAAATAGCCAAAAATAAATTTTAGCGCCATATTTAGGAAAAGTTACTAAAGTATATAATTACCGCTTTTTCATTAAGTGGACATTTTCAAGGTTATTTCAAGGTCAACTTCTTTTAAAAATAGGAATCTATATATTTTTTTATAAGTGCATTTTATTTTACATTATATTGAAAAAAAAAGGTTACATTCATTTGGCCATTTTTGTTTGGAAAGCGTCACATACGCGTACCGACCGTGCGTCTTCAGCACTGTGATTGGTAACGCCGTGTATTCGTGAATATCAGGTTCCCCATACTGGACGAGCTGTTTCGCCGAAAAATGTGTCCGAAGGAGCCCATCTACGTCGTGAATTTTGCCGATCCCAGTACCGAGAACGGCGTCCCAACAACGAGGGACACGATGTCCGCCGATTCGGCGAGCGTTCGGTTCGAACTGAAATTCGGAAAATTACAGAAAGATCCGTATCTTTGGGATCACCTGGAAGTCTTCCGATGTATATTGGCGGCTAACGAGCCTTTCACAAGGTAGGCTTAAAGGGAAGATCTTCGAGCGATTTTACGATTGCTTGGTTAAATGGAGGGACGCGGCTTCAACGAAGGGACGTGGGCAATATGGACCTTTCGATTATTCAGGGTTGAGAAGCCACGACGCGGAGTCGCGGACATAAGCAAAATGGCGTCGCGTGCCCGACTCCTCGGGCGCTTCGTCGCGCGTCAATTGTCCGGTCCGGACCCAGAGAATCCTTGCGTCGATCATCAGCTGGAAATACACGTGCAAGAGATTCGCGACGACATCGAGACGAGCGTCGTTCCACTCGGTCAGCTGAGGCTTGGCGGGTATCTCGAGAGAGCTTTGCTCTTCAAAGTTCTCGCGGACAGAGTTTGCTTGCCGGTTAGCCTCGTACGAGGCGAATACGGCAAAGCTTGGAACGAAATAGCAATCCCGCAGGTACAGCGATCAATCATCTCTACCAACTCACAAGGGTTAAGGCCTTGGGCCACAGTAATGGGTATAAAATCATGTGCGGATTTAACAATTTTTTCGTATGAAAAAGTGATTCCCTCATAAAATTAATTACACGTCTATTTAGTATGAATATCAAGCTGTTAGAAAAAATATGTATTTTTTTTTTTCGATGTACAAAATGGCCGACTACTAATATTTTCTTTTGTTATTTTTTTAAGGCGCTCCGCGGCGTGACATTTAGCATCCACAATTTTTTACCTAGAAGAAAAAACAAAAATTTTCGTCAATCTACATTAGGATGCCTAGAGAAGTACGTACGGAATTTCAAAATATTGTTTTATTCAAAAATTGTAGGTATTTGAACTTAAGAAGGTTGGAGCGATTCAGTTGAGTCAAATGACGGTTTATTCATTTTTTTTTTTCAATGAACCTCTAAAAAATGCATACGAGGTACAGATTTATTCTATATATGCTAGTTTTTTAAAAATATTTAAAGGGCAAAATTATGCATTTTAACATCTTTATTACGTGAAGTAGAAAAACTTTTGTGTTACTACCAACTTACAAAAGCATAAAATTATCGATGAACATTATGAAAAAACTACGACAACGAATGTTTTATACGATTCACAATGAAATTTTAAGTAATTTATAATTATGCCTATTCATATTTACGTCACGAGATTATTGGCCCATGGTTTACGATGGGCAAGATGAGGATTTTTTTTTCTAAATGTTCACACAGGTTCAGTTTGCGTTAATCCGTTGTTAGAAATGGTTTATCTTGGTGCTAAATAACAATAAAAATTACATAACCTTTAGTGTGAAAGTCTTGCCCATCTAACCGCACGTTAAATTACATACATTAAACTATTTTTTATCTCTGGTGTTTGGTGGTGAAAGAAGTTCAAAAAATTCGTAAAGACTCAGTATAGTGAAAACAATAACATGTATTTTTTTTTATTAAATTTAACCTTGGATTGTGGCTAACGCTCCAACCTCCTTAAGAAATTAATTTTCAGTGAAAAATTTCGTTACAACTGCTCATAAAATGAAAAGTTTTCGATTAATCAGAAATTTCGTACGTACTTCTCTGCGAAATGCAATTAGCAACACAACTTTTAAATTCGAAGTAAATCGAGTGAAAATTCTTGAAGTTATTTGTCACGGCAATTGGAAAAAAGCTGTTTTGAGAAGTTTCGAGTAGTCGGCCATTTTGTAGGTCGAAAAAAATATATATATATTTTCTAACAGCTTGATATTCATACTAAATAGATGTGTAATTAATTTTATGAGTGAATCACTTTCTCATACGAAAAAAAAATTGTTATATTCGCACATGATTCTATACCCGTTACTGCGGCCTAAGGCTCAAGGCGGGATATACATTACAACAATCAAAAAAATGATTTTTTTTCTTTTCTTTGAATGATAACCTTATATATGTAGAATATTTTCCCAAAGTTTCAAAGCGAAATTCGAAAAACTTCAAACGTTCCAGCCCGTTAACGCTGGGTCTCACCGCTCGGATTCAGAGCGGGCGAGAACTTCAAACGCATTTTTTTCTCAATACTGCATTACCGAAATTGGCGTGCAGGATGACTTAAAAACTATTAAGCCGATTGAGTTGAAACTTGGTAGAAATATTCATAATATCGGTAACTTCTACTTGACGAAAATTATTTTTGAAAAATTGACCAAAAAAAAACTGTTCTAATGAAACAGAAAAAATATTTGAACTTTTTTGCAATTCAAAGTCTACGGGAAGCTAGATTGCACGCCGTTTCGCAACTCCCGCGGTGACCTTGCTGTAACACTCTGACACAGCTCTGGGATTATGATGATGAATTAATTTTTTTAAATTGTTTCGTACACTTAAATATACTATTAAAGTATACCTAAAGTTTGAATATTGTGGAATAATTATTTCTTAGTTTAAAAAATCCCTCAATATTGCTTATTTTTTTCCTGCCTAAATGTATATCCCGCGGGCTAGAATGAGGTGCGGGAGTGCGGGGAGAGAAGCAGAAAAGGGTTTCAAAGACGCAAGGTATGCGGAAAAGCAGAGGAAACTCTGACACATATTTGGGAGTGCGAGGAGGCCAAGAAAATAATGGATGAGCAGGCCCATAGAAAATTTGAAGAGTGGGAAAAGCAGCAAAGAAGGGAACCAAATGGAGGGTGGAGGAAGGCACTAGAGGGAAAGGATTTAGTAGAAGAGATGTGTGAAGTTGCGAGGCAATTTGAGAATGCGGCGAGGAAAAAGGGGTCAGGGAGACAGAGATAAGGAAAGCGAAGGAAGGCAAAAAAACCAGGGAAGAAAGTTGTACAAACGCAAGAAGCGCAACGATAATAGGATTAATGTTTTTGGTTTTTTCTTTTTCGGTGTCTCGGAGGGGGACAAAAAGGAATGGACGACGAAGACAGGAAAGCCAGTGTAAAACATGACAGATCAGGAAATACAGAGAAACTGGGGTAATTTTGAGGGGTCAGGATACCGCAGAGAATGTAAAGACAGGAAAAAAGAGGGATGGACGAGTACTGGTGGAGAAGAACTATAGGGTGTCTCAGAATGACCTGACATTTTAATTTATTAAGCGGTCTTCTCACTTTAGACGCTAAAAAAAGGCTATTTTCGTGAATTTTTATGACCGGTTTATAGATTCTGATATAAAAGTTGTTACACTTAATAATTACACTTTCGAAATACATTTTAAAAAAATTATTTATTCAAGTCGCTATTTATAGACGAAAATGGTAGTTAAAAAAATGTCCTAAAAAAATTGTGGGTCTGCGATGTTGATGAAATCTCGGAGATGGATCGTCCGAAACAAAAAATCGAACGGTTTTAGATTCAGTATGTCAATGGCTATAGCGCATATCATACGATTTTTGATATATGCAAAAATAACAAAATGGCTGACATTTTTCGAATAAACAAAAAAACGTTTTTTTACCGTTTTTGGAGCAAAACTAGTAAATATCGAAATTTAAAAAAATCCTTTATATGCGCTATAGATATAGTTGTGCAGAACATGTGGTTAAAATTTCATTACGATCGGTTCAGTAGTTTCGAAGATTTTATCAACAAGCCGTCGAAAAACGTTGTTTCGAGAAAAACGGGTTTAAACTTTGTTTGGGTTACATAAATGCATAAAAAATGTCTTTTATGTACTTCGCAAGTGTATTAAGTGTAACAACTTTTATATCAATATCTAAGAATAAAGCTATCAAAAAAATTCATGAAAATAGCCTTTTTTACCATCTAAAGTGAGAAGACTCCTCAATAAAACGTATTATTCATATGAAAAGTACGAATATTTTTATTTTAATATAAGGTACAAACATGGATGTTATGTGTGGAACACAATATCCGATAAATGCCCCCCTAGTCCCTGTTTGATAACGTTCACTCGTCTGAAAAAATTTTCAATAACATTTTGGCATAATTGCGGACTAATTTCATGAATGGTCCGTCCAATTGTTTCCTTAAGCTCCGGAATAAATCCCCAAAGAAAGGAGTCCAATGGCGTCAGATTGCACGATCTCGGTGGCCAATTCACAACGCCGTGGCGCGAGATAACACGACCATGAAACTTCGTCTGCAATAAATGCATTGTTTCATTAGAATCTGCATAAAGAATCCAAAAGACGTTTGCGTGATTTCCGCAGTTCAAGTGTGCTTGAGGAAATTTGGGAAATGAGAAAAAAAAGATTTTCGTTGGATTCCATGCAAAATTCAACGACATGGGAAGGAAATAGTTGAAGAAATGTGTGAGATAGTCAGGCAGTTTGAGAAGCTAGCAAGGAAGAGGTCAGAAGAGAGAGGGCGAGAAGACTACTAGCAATGAGAAATAGAAAATAAGTATAGGAATAAGTGGAACATGGGAAGTGAAGAGAGGCAAACAAAAACAGACGGACTGTCGTAAAAGGTATAATAATGTAAAAAGGAAACTCAAGTACGGTCGGGAGGTTGTGAAAACCCGCAAGAGTATACACGTAGAATAATCTACTACTACCACTATAACAAATGATCGTTCAATTACGATAGAATGTGCAAAAAACTGCGTCTTTGTCGTAGATGGAACTTCCGGTCGCAGACGTGCCTCGTCCGTCGGAAGTTGTGGAAAAATTCAAAGCGAATAACTCGAATCTTCTGAACGTCAGGCGGAAGAAATCTTCCGACGTTTCCGCCAATTCCATCGAGGAAAACGAAGACGGCGCACTGCGAGAGCTCGCCTCGAGATCGATTTTACCCACGAGCCTGCTGCACCAAAATTACATAGTCGATTTGATGGACGAGCCCGGCGAGTTGATTCCCATTGATAGCTCGCGAGCCAGAGCCTATTGCGCTCCCGCCGACAAACTTTGCGTCGTCAGCTGCGAACTTTAAAATGGCTGACTTTCGGCCATTTTACGCATACAAAAACCCATTCGGAATACTCTGCGAGATCGGTTGATCTTTAGACACCGTACTATAATCTTCTCGTAAAATACAAAAGTACTATTTACAATTTCGCTTGGACGCGCTCAACGCCCATTTACACTCCGGTACGTCCTCGAGCGATATAATTATATACGTATATATATTTACCGGCTTTGCCGAAATAATCGTTCGAAAGAAAACGAAAAATCTTGAATTCTCCTAGCTCGAGATCGTGTACTTTCGGTTCTGGGTGTTTTTTTTTTAGGTGGAGGTTTATTTTGGGCAAAATCGATAAATAAGTCGATGTACGGTCGTTTTTGGTCGATCGAACTGTTCTATGACGTAGGAGCATCGAAACACCTCAAGCCGCATAAAAACATTAGGGGGTCAAAGTCGTTCAAGGTCATTCAAGGTCAGTATCGATGATACAAATCTAAATATCTCGGATCACTACCAAATATTTGGCAGTGATCCGAGATATTTAGATTTGCATTTTACTTTAATGGGTGACCTTGAATAACCTTGAACGACTTTGACCCCCTAATGTTTTTTGTGCGGCTTGAGGTGCTCCACAAGATGGTTGAAAAAAATGTACCATTCCATTTAAAAAAGTGGAGGTGACCGTCACTGTGCGTCAGCGCCTCCAACGAAATAAAAAAAATGATCGCATTTAATGGCCCCCGTCACACCATACAACTTTTGTCTGGAACATTTTTTTGTGACGTCGATAATTACCGAGTTATTTCGGGTGGCAGAAATAAGAGGGACGCCCTGTATATAAAGGGTGTCCGGTAATGAATGGATAATCCTGCAACTGTCAATAGGTCAGATCATGTCTCCTACTATATGCTGGAGTTTCAGTTTAGTAAAAGTTCCACGGTTTTCGAGATTTTGGGCTTTATGTGATTTTTTGAAAAAAAAAAAAAAAAAATAATCATCTGCTATTGGTTTTTCGCATGCCCTTGCTACAAATAATATGAATCGACAATAACTAAGCAACTTTTTAAAGTAATTGACACGATATGCGTAGGACATTTTTTTTCACCGCAGGCTATCAAAGTCAGATCTTCGAATTGGTTTGTATGAAAATTCTGCGTGAGGTGTTTTTTCATAAAGTTTCCTTAACATTTAAGGTTAAAAAGAAGACTTTTATAGATAGAACAAATGACTAAAAGTATTTTTTTATAAACCGTGTCAAAAAAACTTATCATTTGTAGAAATGGCATGCGAAAAATCGAAAGCAGATGATTTTTATTTCGAAAACTGTGGAACTTTTACGAAACTGAAATTCCAGCATATAGTAGGACCAATGTTGCCAGTTTAGTACAATTGTACTAAATCTGGTACGTTTACAAAGTATTTATTATGTCAGTACGCCTTTCGTAAATCTGTTACGTTTTTTCATTAATTCAGTACCCTAATGAGGAAAAAAAACTCAAACATTCGTGAAAACCATGAAAAACATTGATAACCGCTAATTTAGTACGAAAATTCAAAACTTGTTTCAGTTTGGCGCTGCCGTCGAGTACCAAACGATAGCCCAGTCTGGCAACACCGAGTAAGACACGATCTGACGTATCCATAGTTGCAGGATTATCCATTCTTAACAGGACGCCCAGTATTTATGATGGAGTTATTTTAGATCATGATGAATTTATTTTACATTTGCTTAACGTAAATAAAAAATTATTCGACAATCTCGTATAAAATAAAGGAAGCGAATAATTTTTTTGATCAAATTTTTAATCCACATTTCTTGATTTAAATATAGTCGGATTTAGATCTTTTAGAAATTCTAACGCTCAAAGTTGTGAATATTTATAAAAATTAAATAAAAAAATTGTGCAGTTCGAATATGTAATTTAAACAAATGTTGAAATAATGAAGAATTAAAAATCATACCGATTTACTATATATATTTGTTCGGTTTCGGTAATGGCATCGAAACATTATAATGGAACTATTCTGTGTATTTACATATGTGTATATATGTAATAGTTATTTTAGATTATAGAGAATTTCAATTTATTTAACATTTACGTTTACGTTGATAAAAAATTATTCAAACAATCCAGTATAAAATTAAATCGAAGGAATAATTTTTATGATTACATTTTCAAATCGATATTCCGATCTGTATCTAAATATATATATATAGTAGGAGAATTTCGATATTTCAGAAATCTCAATTCTGAAAAATTAAAATATTTCTAAATGTTAAACGAAAAATTTGTCATGCATTGCGAAAATTCACACCAATGATGATATAATAAAGAATAAAAAATCTTACCGATCTAAAATAATTACATATATATATTTTTCATGTGTGCAAACAAGTTTCGTTTTTTTTGCAAACTTCAAAATCTACCAATGAAAGTATTCTACAAAAAAGATTGCAATGAATAAAATAATCCCAATTATTTTCAACGTCGTCGAAAACGACAGAGGCCATTTTATCGATGATAAGCTTTCTTGTATTTTCACGAATAAAATGTTGAACTTTAGAACAAAAGAAAGAAATTAATGTGCACGCTTGATGTATATAGCTACATACACGATTATCTCCAGACATGGCACGGCTCTCACTATTTTCTCGTACATTTTTACGTATAATTTGTTACGTTATAAATAATCCACGTATTCTCGAACGTCAGAGCAAACGAGCTTTTCTTCCGTGAGGTCAAACTATCGACGAGCTTCCGGGGCCTGTGTCGTGTGTTTCGGTTGCGCGTGGTGCTGCTGCTGTCTCGAATCGCCGAGTTTCACCAGACCGAAGAAACTCTTGTCGTGCTGGAACAGCGTGTACCTCGCTGGACCGGCGTCCTTCAGGATCAAACGATCGCCCGCCTGGAGGACCGTTATCTGAGCCGAGAAACAAGATCGGCTTTTGTGACCGGTGCCTGGACTGTAAACCTGCGAGGTGAAAGAATGTCATTTATGTCATTTAATATTTTACATATGTCAATTATCATACCTAACGACAAACTGGAATAAAAAATTTCGCGGAAATTCGGTATTCGGACGTTGAATAAGTTCTCGCTGTTTTCCAACAGATGGCGTTACCAGAACTGCGTGCGTGTAGTTTGAGGGGTCTTCTCACTTTAGACGCTAAAAAAGGCTATTTTCATGCATTTTTTTGATAGGTTTATATTATAGATATTGATATAAAAGTTGTTACACTAAATGTGGTCATATTTACTTAAAACGTTGTAAAAGTGCTTCTACACACAATTAATGATGTTTCAGCGTTTTTGGAAATTCAATCCTTAAGCAGAAAAGGGGGTAACTAAGTTTATATGGTAAAAGAAATATCTGGTCAAATTCACTCGAAATTTAGTATCAATTAAGCTCTTCAACACAATTCTACGTGTTCCTTAACCCTTTGAAGCATAGTGACATACTGGTATGTCACCTACTTCCACTGCGTTTTTCTTGAATAAAAAAAAAATTTAGCGCATAACGACGAATGTATATGTATATTTAGGATGTTAGGCACGCCAAGTTATCTTTGGAAGCTGGAAGCAGGCAGGAAGAGCGTGGAAGTGGAGGTACGGAGGAGGACAGGACATTACCTGGTCCAAATTTTGAAAATGGAAAAAGGGAGATGGCCGAAGGTATGCCTGAGAGAGGAAGTAAGAAACTTGCTGAACGGTCACCCATCAAGGTGGGGGAAGGAGTTAAAGAAGGCGATGGACGGGGTAGGGGATGGGAGAGTGATAGATCTGATATGGTCAAGCGCAGAAAGCTGGGAGAGGATTGGGAAATACCTAAACGAGGGGGTAGAAAGGAAAAAGGAACAAGACACGCAAGGAGATTGGGTCAAAGTGGACAGTTCTTCCTTCTGCCCTTGGTACAAGGAAATAAAGGTGGGATGCGAGCAAGAGAAATACTGGGATAACAAAGAGTTAAAGGGGGAAGTGAAGGAACAATGGGCTAGATTGAGATGCGGAAATGTAGGGAAAGTAGGGAAGGGAGGTTTTGGCAACTGGACCTGCGAGTTATGCCTAGAGGAAGAGGAAGGCCTAGAGCATATTTGGAAGTGCCAAGCAGCGAGGAGGGCGATAAAGGAAGTTTGGGTAAGGGGGGTGGACGAATGGAGAGGAGGGAGAGTGGGTGAGGAGTTGGAGCGGTGGACGAAAGACACGCTGAGAGGGGACCCGGCAGCGGTAATATGCGAATATTTAGGGGCATATGCAAAATTTAAAAAGGCAAAAGCGGCGGAAGACCAAGAGGAGGAGGAAGAAGACAATAGTACGGGGGCGTGCGAGGAGTAGGGTAAACAATGTAAATAGAAAAGAGCGTAGCGGATGTGCTGTCTTTTTCCTCTCTTTAATGATAGTTATAAGGACTGGGCGTGTTTTTTAGATATAAGGATTAGAATATAAGGCGAGGGATGGGTGAATGTAAAAAGCGAAAGCTGTACATGTGGAAATAAAATCTATCTATCTATCTATTTAGGATGTTAGGAGATCAATTGTTACTACAATATCACTATTGAGGGCTTATGTTGCACTTAGTGGATATTGATCATCACTACAGTACAAAAAAACACGTTTTTTCGACAATAAATGTAATTGTGCCTAATCTAGCAAGTAAACCATACACAAAAATGAATTCAGAGACGTTTTTTGGGTCGCTGATTACGAATTCGAGCTCAAAATCCAGAAATTCGAAATGGCGAATCTAATATGGCGGAACAAAACCGGAGATTTTACTGGAATTACTAAAACATCGGAGTTGCTCAATGTGTTGATTCTGTTATACTGAATTTCTAATAGAATTACGCTTTTAGCATTACCCGGAGCTAACGGCGAGGACGTAGCGAGTTTCTAGCTCCATATTTTTTTATACTTTTTTATTTATTTTTTTTGCTTTTTGATTTTATATATTTTTTATATTATATATTATTATTATATATTATGAAAACATATTTATATATTAATTATAATTTATAAATAATATTATATATTATTATAAGCCAAACAAACAATTTTTGCATTTGTGGTTTGCCATATTGGATCCGCCATCTTGAATTTACAAATTTTGAGTGCAGTTTTGTAATCAGCGACCCCGAAAATCCCCGAGTACCAACTTTCGCTTTTATCAAACGATTTTTGCATTCATGGTCCGCCATATTGGATCCGTCATCTTGAATTTACAAATTTTGAGTGCAGATTTGTAATCAGCGAGTCCGAAAACCCCGAGTACAAATTTTGGAGCTGTTTGCACGTAAGGAAAATGTATGCTTCAAAGGCTTAATGAAACATTTCAGTAGCACATTTCATTAAGGCCTTAGGCCACAGTAACGGGTATAAAATCATATGCGAATTTAACAATTTTTTTCGTATGAAAAAGTGATTCACTCATAAAATTAATTACACACCTATTTAGTATGAATGTCAAGCTGTTAGAAAAAATATATATTTTTTTTCAATATACAAAATGGCCGACTACTCAACACTTCTCGAAGCAGCTTTTTTCCAATTGACGTGACAAATAACTTCAACAATTTTCACTCGATTTACTTCAAATTTCAAAGTTATTTTCCTAATTGCATTTCGCAGAGAAGTACGTACGGAATTTCTGATTAATCGAAAACTTTTCATTTTATGAGCAGTTTATGAGCAGATATAACGAAATTTTTCACTGAAAATTCCCTGACTCCCTAAACTCAAAACCTGGTTTTATGTTTATTTTTTAATGAAAATCATACAAAAATAGGTACTTTACATAACAATGTATTAATTCCACTGTAAATTTATGAAATTGTTTCCATTTATTGGGAGGTATGAAGTTTTTTTTTTTTTTTTTTTTTTTTTTCGTTTTTCGTCGGAGCCCTAGCAGAGGCTTTGCCGAGCCCCAGGGCTCCGCGGAGCACATTTTGAATATGGCGGCATTAAGGGATCAATGGAAAATTTTCTGTGGGTTTTTTTGCACTATCCGATAGACGGTTATAAACATGGACCTGACATCACCGATTGATCGTAAGTAGACAATTCATATGAAAATTCCGCACTCGAAACTTTAATCGCGTTTTTCTCAAAATGTCGTTTTTCAAAAAGGTGTACACCGTCAGATAAACAGTTTTCAAGCTATCCGTCTCAAATTTTGACACAACATTCTTTACGCCATTGTTTATCTTACTATGAAAGCCTTTTTTTTTTTGTAAATCTTCGTATTTTTGTTAACGAAAAAATGTCGAAAAAATAGGCTAAATTCGATACTTTTTCTTCAAACCACCGCCATTTTGTCAATTTTTATTTTTAAAGAACTTCCACAGCAAGATCGCGGTTTCCATACTGATTTATAATCTTTTTACAAATTTTGTTTCAGATAATAGTCACTGCCACAACCGTGTACACCGTGAGGACTCCTTTTTTTCGATAACATTTTCAAGCGTTAAATTTTTTTTACAAAAATAGAAATGAAGTTATATTTTTTTGGTTCTTCATGAGTGCTTTGATTTGACATTAAAAAATTAGACTGATTAACGGATTCGAAACATCGAAAAAAAAAAACGCGAAAATCAGTTCTTTTTTGACTCGTTACACTGTGATGCCCCTCAAGGAGCATTCAACACAAGACCAGGGTTGCAAATAATGCATTCCTTTTTGTAATGCATTAGCGTTTTCATTACTCATTACTTTACATTTCGTAATTTAATAAGGTTCCATTACTCATCACATTGGAATTTTTTACATTACAAAGTCCAATGTAATGAGTAATGGAAATATTTTACATTACACAATGTAATGTAATGCGTAATGGATTTTCTTTACATTACAAAATGTAAGGTAACGAGTAACGGATTTTTTTCACATTACTAATGCAATGCAATGTTAAAAATCTCCATTACACATTGCAATGTAATGAGGATTATTATTCGTTTCCCATTAGGGGCAGCGGTTTATGCACTGGGTCGTTGATCTGACCCGAAGGGAATCGAATAATCCATATTATCTTGTAATGGGTAATGGAGATTTGTTACATTACATTAGTAGTGTGAACAAATTCCATTACTCACTACGTTGTATTTTGTAATGCAAAAAAATTCCATTACTCATTACATTAAACTTTGTAATATAAACAATTTCCATTACACTTTGTAATGTAAAAAAATTCCATTGCCCATTACATTGGACTTTGTAATGTAAGAAATGTCCATTACCCATTACATTGCATTTCGTAATGAAAATGTTTCACATTACAAATTCCAATGTAATGAGTAACGGAAATTGTTTAAATTACAAAATATAATGTAATGGGTAATGAAATATTTATCTACCCATTAAGGGGCTATACCAGTGTGACACTTGCGAAGAATCGATTTTTTTTTGCTTTTTTCGACAGTTTATACTTTCAAGAATATCCTGTAAAAATTTCAAGGCCGTATCTCTAATCATTTTATCTTGCAAAAATCGGTATTTAAATATTCAAACGCGTTTTTCTCGAAATGAGATTTTTCAAATTTACTGAAATTGTAACTTGAACTGAGTACTCTTAAATATATTTACTCTTCAATGACGTAAGAAATTTTTGATTGAATGAAAATTGACGATTTGGCATTGAAAAAAACGACCATTTTATAGGTAAGAAAACAGAGGTTTTTTTTCATAACTACGCCATTTTGTTACATTTTGATATGTTTCGAAAACCCTACGTCTTTGTACAGGAAATACCTTCCAGTTTAATGAAATTTTTTCCTTTTTCGGTTTCAGCTACTCGATCGGCCGGAATCATGTCAGCAGTGGAGGGACTTTTTTTTGGCTCCTCCGAAGGCACCGCATAAGTCGCTTGGATCTCAATATTTTTCTATGTAAAAATTATGTAATATATGTCAAATATAGCCAAATATATTCTTAATGTTTCGAAACATTCAATTGAGTACTTTTCTTCCAAAAAAAATCGCGAAAACCACCAAAATTTTCAGCGTTCACACTGGTATAGCCCCTTAAAACAGTCATGAATAATGCATTACTGTTTCCTTAAAAAAATCCGCAACCCTGCACAAGACTACACGAGCGAAGCCGCGGGCGGGAAGCTAATAGAATATCAAAGTAGACGCCAGAGCGAAGATTCTCCTCACCATGCATTGAAGAATCGGTTGACCGTTCACCAGTATGTGAAATCCGTTCTCGTCGTGCTCATCGAGATAATGAATCTGTCCATAGACGAGGTAGAGTCCAGCCTCGTGAACGGCTAGTCTGCCGTCTCGGGACAGGGTGAAGTGTCTGCTCATACCGAGATCGTTGACCCATTCGCTCGGCCGCCAAGCCTTGAAGACGCCCCCGTTGTGCTTAGCCCTGCCATTTCCTGTGTGCTCGTCTTCCATGCCGAAGAGCGTGCTGTCGGCGCCGTAATGAGCCGCGTACACCTGCCTCGGTGCTCGCAGGTGGCGCCTCGTTATCACTCGAGGCTTCAGCGAACCTCTCGTCAATTCGGATACCTGGCGGAAGAGGAAGAAGCCTTGAAGAACCAAACGTAAGTTGGCAATTCAGGAAGACGGAGGTTTTTTTTTGGGAAATGCGTACCTGATAGGATCGTCGAAGATCTCGGGTGTGGTTGAACGAGTGGCGTCGCCTCATTGCCTGGCTGGGCAACGGAAAATCCTCGGGTTTGTCCAGTCTCGTTATCGCGAAATATTTCTTCGGCGGATGTCGCTCCCAGGGGATTGCCTCGCTGGGGGCAGAGAAAAAAAATTCTGATCAGAATGTCCTTGGTGCTCTGTAGAAGAAATTCTAAAGAGGAAGTCTTCAAACAGATATCGGAAGAGTTATTGAGGAGCCGGGGTGGGGGTCGAAATGTCGAATGACCAAATATAGAATGACGAAGATTCCGAAACGACAGAATTATGAACTCTCAAAATAACGAAGGTTAAATTATTCGAAATGTTATCCTTTGACCGATGACGAAATCGAATAACTATTACACCAAAGGATTATTTATTCGAGAGCTCATTTATTCGAGAACATATGGGTCATTCCATGTCAAATCGACAAATTTTTTACCTGACCCCCTTTGATTTCGCTGAAAATTTTCTATCTTTTTCTACCCCCCGAAAGTTATTTTTCAGAATTTTTTCAAATTTTTTTTCCCGACTCAAAAAAAGTTATGAATTTTTGAAAAAAACCGCTCTTTTATTTTTAAATTGCCAGAACTTTTTCAAAAATTGACCGTTTGGGAACTTTTTTTTTTCAAAATTTTTGTTTTTAAATGTAGTTTTCGAAAAAAAATATGAAAAAATTTTCAGAATCCCAGATATATGAAATATTTTAGTTTTTTTGAAAAAACCGTAATTTTCTCAAAGTCCGACCGTTTTTTTTTGTTTTTTTTTTGCTCTAAAAATACTTCAACTAATTCTGCAATGATCCCCGTTAATCAAAAGATGTGACGACAATCGCTTCTAATTTTTTTTCTTGATTATAAAAAAAATTTTGTTGAATTTTTGCTGATTTTATATAACTTTGTTATGAAATTTTTTTATTTCCTCGTGAAACCTCAAAAGTTGAAAAATAAAATTTTATTGGAGAATTTCAAGTGATTATCGTCCAAGAAATTGTTATTTAAAAAAAAAAATAATTTTTTTCTCTCATTGACGTTATTTTTTTACTCTTATGGACGTTTTTTTTTGGTACTGAAATATGACAACTTCAAAAATACAATGGGTTTAAAAGTTACCTCCAGTTGATACAATGTGATAATTTAAGAGCTATCGATTGTCGGTAAAAAAGATATCATCTACATTTCATTTAAATAATATGGAGGTTATGTTTTCAGAATAATTACATTGTCGTTGTGTTCATCGTGTCACGTAGACTTACTATTGCTAAATAAAGTACCTATTATTTATCATAAAGTGCTGTTAATTTATATTTTGTTAACGAGTGATTACAATGCCGAAGTTTTTTGATCGATGTTGCAATCCATTTAATTTGGAGAAGCATAGAAAAAAAATATCCCTGCGAAATTTACCGGAGCATTTAGCAATTCGATACAATTTGTCGACTGATGAGCGAATATGTAGTTCATGTTATAAAAAAATGCTTCAGCCCTCTGTTGACAATACTTCTGATGAAAGTTAAATAAAAGATAATATAATTTGAACACATACAAAAAAATGTTTTTAATTTATTTAAAGATGTTAAGAGACGGTGAATTTATTTAAGAGTAAGAAAAGTCCTTTTTTTTTACTTTTTTGAAAAAAAATAACAATTTCTTGGACGATAATCACTTGAAATTCTCCAATAAAATTTTATTTTTCAACTTTTGAGGTTTCACGAGGAAATAAAAAAAATTTCATAACAAAGTTATATAAAATCAGCAAAAATTCAACAAAATTTTTTTTATAATCAAGAAAAAAAATTAGAAGCGATTGTCGTCACATCTTTTGATTAACGGGGATCATTGCAGAATTAGTTGAAGTATTTTTAGAGCAAAAAAAAAACAAAAAAAAAACGGTCGGACTTTGAGAAAATTACGGTTTTTTCAAAAAAACTAAAATATTTCATATATCTGGGATTCTGAACATTTTTTCATATTTTTTTTCGAAAACTACATTTAAAAACAAAAATTTTGAAAAAAAAAAGTTCCCAAACGGTCAATTTTTGAAAAAGTTCTGGCAATTTAAAAATAAAAGAGCGGTTTTTTTCAAAAATTCATAACTTTTTTTGAGTCGGGAAAAAAAATTTGAAAAAATTCTGAAAAATAACTTTCGGGGGGTAGAAAAAGATAGAAAATTTTCAGCGAAATCAAAGGGGGTCAGGTAAAAAATTTGTCGATTTGACATGGAATGACCCATATATTCAGATAGTCTGCAGTTTGAGTCATACAAATACAGATTCGAACAATCTACAACATTCATATCTCCGATATAGAAAAAAGTGAGTAGCTAATATTCGTAATACCGTCTATAGCAAAAAGCCACATATCGAGACTAAAAACTTCGAATGTGAAGATCTTAGAAACGCAAATGATCGATATTCCGAAATGGCGAATACCTAAATGGCGAACATGACATGGCTGCCTGACCCGACTGACCACTAACGCCATCTGCCATCTTCATTCTGAAGCGCAAGTATTGCTCGATCCTAAGTTTTCGCTATCCGGACCGTTCGCCATTTTGGCCCATCGCTATTTTAAGTGATCGACTTTTCGGTCCTTCGCTTTAATGAATTCGAAATTGTAAACTGTCGTAATATTTACAATTCGACGATTGGACGTCTCGAATTATTTGGTGTATATATACAGGCGAATCGATATTATATCTCTCATTATTTTGTTAAATCTGATATTTGTTTTCGCTATAAATCAACTTCGAGATTTTTCTGTTCACAATTTCGATTAACTATTTTACAGACTATCATAAGATTGATCTATCTACATTCGAACGTTCGTCATTACTGAATTCGAAATTTCGGTCCTTCTGAATATTGATCGTTCGAGTTTCCGGTCCCCACCCGAGGAACTGGAAGTGACGAATTTGCGGATGAAAATAATTAGGGGGCCACACCAGTGTAAACATTTTTGAAAAACGTTTTTTTTTGCATTTCCCAACAATATGGACTTTATTAAACATGCTCTCAAATTTTGGTCGCGAAATTCGAATTATTCCGGTCTCTACAGCCTTCCTCAGTAGACGGAATTCGACCAGTTGCGTGAGACCTAGCGCGGACGGGGGCATTTTCCTCAAAACGGCGGAAGATTTAAAAAAAAATAGTTTTCAAACTATTTGTCTTGAATTTTGCCGCATCATTATTGCCGCCGCTCCTTACGGTCGTACGGGAGCGTTTAAAAAAATTATTTTACAATTTCACATTTCTTTTTAAGGGGGGAAATCACAGTAGCACACAAAAAATAGGCATATTTTCGGGAATTAATTTTGGCTGAATAAAAGTATCAATCGAAAATCTGTAAAGTAGGTTTTATAGCAATACTAAAAAAGTAAAAAATGTAATTTTTTCAATAAAAAATATTTAAAAATGGTGGCTGCGCAGCATATGCCCCAAGGCGCCTTTTTTTGAGCTCGCCGAAGACATAACACGAGCAAATTTTTACCGATTGACTTGAAATTTTGACAATAGCTTCGAAACATCTTTCTCCACGGAGCTACGTAGGATTTTTTCGATATATTGATTTTTCGCAAAATGGTGCATGTTTGAAAATAAAGTTAAATTTTTAATAAAAAAAAAACGCCATAAAATGGTCGATAAAAAAAAGTAAGCCATATAAAATAAAAAATCCTACGTAGCTCCGTGGAGAAAGATGTTTCGAAGCTACTGTCAAAATTTCAAGTCGATCGGTAAAAATTTGCTCGAGTTATGTCTTCGGCGAGCTGAAAAAAGGCGCCTTGGGGCATATGCTGCGCAGCCGCCATTTTTAAATATTTTTTATTGAAAAAATTACATTTTGTACATTTTTAGTATTGCTATAAAAACTACTTTACAGATTTTCGATTGATACTTTTATTCAGCCAAAATTAATTCCCGAAAATATACCTATTTTTTGTGTGCCACTGTGATTTCCCCCCTTAATGAAAAACTGTCGCAAATAGGCCAAATTTGACACTTAATTTTGAAATGGTCATTATTTTGTTAATTTTCATCGAAAAAAATCCTCCGTACGCCTCTACAGTTTTTCCTACTGATTAATAATCTTTTTGGTTTTTTCTTTCAGACAATTTTTGGAGAAGTAGGACTTTCCGCGGTCAGACGCTATTTTTTTTAGTCATCATTTTGCAGTGACCAAAAAAGTTATATAAAAAAAGAAAACTAAAACATTAACAAATATTTTTATGTACAACATAAGTCATTTGAATAAACGGGATAAAAAAACGGACTGTTTATCAAATTTTATTGAAAAAAAACTCATGGAAACCAGCAATTTTCCAGTCAGTCACACTGAAATGGCCCCTTAAGGCTCCACACTACAGAAAAAAAAATTTGTCATTTTTTTTTTTTCATTTTCTGAAAGATACATTTGTTATGAATGCTCTCACCAATTTTTTAAAAAGAATCTTGTAAAATTGGCGGAGATACAGCGTTTTATGTGAAACTGTTCGAAGCGCACGACCGCGCCGAGCGGCAGATGAGCGGCTGTGAACCCGTTTGTCTCGAAACTACGTTTTTCAACCTGGTTGACAACATATTAAAAAAACTATTCATCCGATTTGCATGCGCCAAGTC
This sequence comes from Ophion obscuratus, assembly GCA_964007375.1. NCBI lineage: Eukaryota > Metazoa > Arthropoda > Insecta > Hymenoptera > Ichneumonidae > Ophion > Ophion obscuratus. The sequence continues at coordinate 20,736,387 of OZ023319.1, read as the reverse complement.
TTAAACTGTTCGAAAATCCAGTCTCTATGGCACCACTTAGGGATTTTTTAATAAAGAGCCCCCTTCTATTTTTTTTCTGAATGATGAAAATTTTTCATGAAAATCGGAAATAAAATTAGCTGGTCCGCCATTTTTTTAGATATCGAAATTCTCCTACGTGATGCTGTAAACCTATATATCGAGTTTCTAAATATATTTTTATTTCATTTTTCAAATGAACCGTAAGGCTTAATCGCTGTCAACCGCCGAGCAGCAATTTCGTCGGAGTGTCGTCTTGAAAGCGGCGTACACCGCAAACTATACTTTAGATTCGAGTACAAAAATTTGTATACAGCCTTCTATATGTATATATTGACTATGAGTATTGATAAAAAAATCCATTCATCGTTTGCTTGAAAAAAAAAAAATTACGAAAAATACACCCTCGTACCGCGCAAGAACCGTGGTGTGGTGCGTTAAAAAAGAATATTTTGATGATTCTGGCGTGACTCTTACTTGCTCTTCTTCTTCTTTCCAGCTGAGGGATCCTCGTCCTTGAGATTCTCGTATCTAGTGTGATTGCGATCCTCGGACGTGAAGGAATTTGCAAAAACGGGCCGATCGACGTTCGACGCCACTTCCACCGGGGTTTCCTCGGTGACGGCGCGCCGTCGCTTCGGATGTTCATCGTCCGTTTCCAAGCTCTGCTTAGCCGCGACTCGTTCGCTTTGCTCGAGATCGCGAGTCTTCGGAAGACTTTTCACTTTGGACTGGAGTTTTTGGCCCGCTGGGGAACTCGACGAGGCACTCTTCAAGGAATTCCTCGAGCTACGAACGGCGGGGGTGGCCGTCGTTGGGTCACCCGAATCCGACGCGTAATCGGTCCAGCTTGGACTGTAATCCTCCTCGTAATTGCTGTCGTAATCGGCACTCTCGATGTCCGCTTCGCCCGAGTCCTCGTCCGCATCGCTACCGTCCGCGTACAACTACAATTTTTTTTGTTAGGTACTTCAGTTTTTTTTTTTCATCGTAGATGGAATGACTTTTTCGCAATTGTTTAGCCGATAAAGCACGGAGGAGAATTGGCGCAAGGGCGAGAGCAAGATTATCGCGAGAAGGGACGAAAGGAACGGAAGTAGAGTGGTCTGGAGATGTCGATGATCAAAAGGCCATTGGGAGGAAACTTCGACGAATCTTTTAAGGCCTTAGGCCAGAGTAACGGGTATAAAATCATGTGCGAATTTAACAATTTTTTTTTCGTATAAAAAAGTGATTCACTCGTGAAATCAATTACACATCTATTTAGTATGAATATCAAGCGGTTAGGAAAAATATTTTTTTTTTTCGATGTACAAAATGCCCGACTACTAATATTTTCTTTTGTTATGTTTTTTTAGACGCTCCTCAGCGTGACATTTAGCATCCACAATTTTTTACCTAGAACAAAAAACAAACATTCTCGTCAATCTACATTAGAATACCTAGAGAAGTACGTACGGAATTTAAATATTAGGAGTACAACTTTGCAGTGACCGTTTTACTTAGAGAGCCACTGCGGCCGAAGTAGTGGCCCTAGCTCAATAAAAAAAGTGGCATTTTAAACTAGAGGCTCTGCCAATGTAAACAATTTAAAAAAGCTAACGGATACGTGTATGCATTATAAAGTTATTGGCACTCAAACATGGCAACCTACGAGCCGAATTCTCAGCATTTGCGGGAGGTTATGATTTACTTCTTCAACATCAAGAAATCTGCGGCTGAGGCCCACCGTTTGCGTGTAGATGCTTACGGGGAGGATTCTATTAGTGAGAAAACGTGTCGGCGATGGTTCATCGACGCCCAAACCGAATATTCACGGATCCAAAGTGATGCTGTGTATCTGGTCGGACCAGCTGGGCATTGTGAACTATGAGCTACTCAAACCATCCGAAACCATCACAGGGGAACTCTACCGACGTCAGTTGATGCGCTTGAGTACGGCACTCAAAGAGAAACGGCCACAATTCAACGAAAGACATGACAAGGTGATACTGCCGCATGACAATGCCCGACCCCATGTTGCAAATGTCGTGAAAAAGTACTTTGATACCCTGAAATGGGAGGTTTTATCCCACCCGCCGTACTCTCCAGACATTGCCCCTTCCGACTATCACTTGTTCCGGTCAATGGCACACGATTTGGCTGACCAGCACTTCGGTACTTACGAAGAAGTCAAAAATTGGGTCGATTCCTGGATTGCCTCCAAGGACCAAGACTTTTATCGACGCGGGATTCGAATGCTACTTGAAAGATGGGCCGAGGTCGTAGCTAGCGACGGGCAGTACTTTGATTAAAAAATATGTAGCCACTTTTTTATAATAAAGCCTTAAACTTTTGAAAAAAATGGTCACTGCAAAGTTGTACTTAATATTGTTTCATTCAAAAGTTGTAGGTATTTGAACTTAAGAAATGAAGTTTCAGTAAAAAATTTCGTTATAACTGCTCATAAACTGCCCATAAAATGAAAAGTTTTCGATTAATCATAAATTCCATACCTACTACTCTTCGAAATGCAATTAGGAATATAACTTTTAAATTTGAAGTAAATCGAGTGAAAATTGTTGAAGTTATTTGTCACGCGAATTGGAAAAAAGCTGTTTTGAGAAGTTTCGAGTAGCCGGCCATTCTGTACATCGAAAAAAGTATATATGTATTTTGTAACAGTTTGATATTCATACTAAATAGATGTGTAATTAATTTTATGAGTGAGTCACTTTTTCATACGAAAAAAAAATTGTTACATTCGCAGATGATTTTATAGCCGTTTGTGGCCTAAGGCCTTAGGGGGGTACACTCTCCGGAAACTTCAAAAAATCGTTAACATGATTTCCGTACAACAGTCGAATATCCGTGAATATCGTCAGAAAATCGATGCGCTGCTTTACAGTCGATCATGTGGAATTCTAGCTATGAGCTTTGCCACGATCAAATACATTTTGCGGATTATGCTCACGCGGCGAATTTGCTCCCCCACCCAAGGCGAATGAAAATCCCGTCTCGCGATACTCGACAGATCGCAAAGCACGAAAAAGTGATCTCCCGCACGTGTGAAATTGCACTCACTCGTATGACTATTTTTTTCGTCATTAAAGTCGGGATATTTCAACAAAAAGCGTAGTATTCTCCGTATCTGAAATCTTTCCGAATAAAAACGATCGTATCCGTCGGTGGGGAATTCTCGGATGTTTCGAACGAGATTACAATTTGTCGTATGGAATTTCTGCGATTAATCGCTCGCTGGTGTATTAACCCAGCGAAGTCGACGAAGCGAAGTACGAGGATGATCACGACGCGCTTACGGCATTAGTTACGCCTACGATAAATCGCGAACTCTGCGCTCTCGTGATGAGCAATTAAGCCAATCATTATTTGATATTATCATTAACGTTACGTCGAATTGAGGCACTCTCCCCCCCCCCCCCCTCGTTTGTATGAAGAATGCATCGCGCGTACATTCCCAGAAAAAATGAATTGCTTTGGAATTTCAGTACTTCGCTATAAAAAAAACGATGCTCTCAAGAATTCTGAAAAAAAAAACTAAAATTTTGTATATTTTCAAATGAATTATGCACATCACGCTTAAGAATTTTCCAAGTCATCGAACCAAGAAAAACGTACTCCAAAAAACATAATAAAAAAGAGAGACAATTTGGAAAAACTTCGTCAGTATTTTAAAAAGTCAAGTAGACCGTTTTTATCAGAAGAAAACGTTTTTTTTTCCATTATTTGTCGCGCACTTATTTATTAAGGCCTTAGGCCACAGTAACGGGAATAAAATCATGTGCGAAATTAACAATTTTTTTCGTTTGAAAAAGTGATTCACTCACAAAATTAATTACACATCTATTTAGTACGAATATCAAGCTGTTAGAAAAAATATATATCTTTTTTTTCAATGTACAAAATGGCCGACTACTAATATTTTTTTTCGTTATCTTTTTTTTAGGCGCTCCGCGGCGCGACATTTAGCATACACATTTTTTTACCTAAAACAAAAAACAATAATTCTTGTCAATCTACATTAGAATACCTAGAGAAGTACGTACGGAATTAAAAAAATATTGTTTTATTCAAAAGTTGTAGGTATTTGAACTTAAGAAATGAATTTTCAGTGAAAAATTTCGTTATAACTGCTCATAAAATGAAAAGTTTGCGATTAATCAGAAATTCCGTACGTACTTCTCTGTGAAATGCAATTAGGAACATAACTTTTAAATTTGAAGTAAATCGAGTGAAAATTGTTGAAGTTATTTGTCACGCCAATTGGAAGAAAGCTGTTTCGAGAACTTTCGAGTAGTCGACCATTTTGTACAACGAAAAAAAACGTCCAACAGCTTGATATTCATATTATATAGATGTGTAATTAATTTTATGAGTGAATCACTTTTTCTTAAAAAAAAAAATTGGTAAATTCGCACATATGATTTTATATTCGTTACTGTGGCCTAAGCCCTTAAAACAATTTGTCAATGGCTTTCACACGTTACTGTTAACTGAAATAAATGTTCACAATATCTTGAATACGGGGAAATGTTTTTACATTTTTTCTCGAATGGCCAACTACCGAAATTTCGATAGTTCACACTTTTGGATTGGAAGGTACACGAAATTCCCTTAAATAAAACGTTGCTCCGCCAGATGTTAGTTTCATCCGCAGCGATCTCTCATCTTATTTTTTGTTCTCATCTTCCGATCTCCCGACTAAGGAATTTTTCCAGTAATATCGCGCGCAGACTTCTCGCAGTAATCTTAATAATAATGACAATTCGCAATAATAACAAAGACGTAAAGACGACATTGCTGTTCTTTAAGCGTGCAAGAATGAGTTGCCTCAAAAGAAGACTGTACGCAATGGAAGTAATAGTAAAAAGTGAAAATAGTAAAAAATATAGTAAAAAGGATATATACAGGGTGTCCCAAAACTCAACGATAATCTGAGACCAGATGAAAGGCCAAGTTATACCAGTTCTGGGAAAAATAAAAAAAAATCCATATCACTCAGTTCAGCGATAATAGACATTTAAAAAAAAAGTTGAAATTCGACACCCTTGGTCGCATTTTCAAGTCCTGTGATCACCAATGTCACAATTTCGCTGTGATTTTTTTAATTTCGTGATCTTCATTAACGATGCTATTAATCAACTACAAATTAATGCATAAAACATTGTGAATTTAATAAAATAAGTTAAGTTTTAGTGAGTCATGGTTCACAAAAATATTGTTACTTAACTTTGACACTTCATTTTGAAAAAAAAATGTACTACACTACCCTTGGCAAGTTATTTCAAAAGATGGCGCATTTAATCAAGATTTCAAAATGGTGCAACACTTGCCACTTTTCTTGCCATTAAAAATTGTATTTCTTATTTTTTTCAAATTGAGCTCATTTTGAACAACTCAGCAATTTTTATTGTAAAAAACATATGTTTTTTACAATAAAAATTAGTTATTAACTGACTCAATTACCTCTTTACTAAAAATAATAATTTTATTTCAGACCAGAAACAAAAAATAACAAATTTTAGTAACAAAAATTCCTAATGTTGAGTTGTTCAAAATGAGCTCAATTTGAAAAAAATAAGAAATAACATTTTTAATGGCAAGAAAAGTGGCAAGTGTTGCACCATTTTGAAATCTTGATTAAATGCGCCATCTTTTGAAATAACTATTATTTTTAGTAAAGAGGTAATTGAGTCAGTTAATAACCAATTTTTATTGTAAAAAACATATGTTTTTTACAATAAAAATTAGTTATTAACTGACTCAATTACCTCTTTACTAAAAATAATAATTTTATTTCAGACCAGAAACAAAAAATAACAAATTTTAGTAACAAAAATTCCTAATGTTGAGTTGTTCAAAATGAGCTCAATTTGAAAAAAAAAAGAAATAAAATTTTTAATGGCAAGAAAAGTGGCAAGTGTTGCACTATTTTGAAATCTTGATTAAATGCGCCAGCTTTTGAAATAACTTGCCAAGGGTAGTGTAGTACATTTTTTTTTCAAAATGAAGTGTCAAAGTTAAGTAACAATATTTTTGTGAACCATGACTCACTAAAACTTAACTTATTTTATTAAATTAACAATGTTTTTTGCATTAATTTGTAGTTGCGATTAATAGCATCGTTAATGAAGATCACGAAATTAAAAAAATCACAGCGAAATTGTGACATTGGTGATCACAGGACTTGAAAATGCGACCAAGGGTGTCGAATTTCAACTTTTTTTTTAAAATGTCTATTATCGCTGAACTGAGTGATATGGATTTTTTTTTTATTTTTCCCAGAACTGGTATAACTTGGCCTTTCATCCGGTCTCAGATTATCGTTGAGTTTTGGGACACCCTGTATATAGTAAAAAAAATACTATTATCTACTATAATAGTAGAAACTCGTAAAAGTAATAGTAAAAAGTGAAATGCCGTATGGATCTGAAATTTGGGGGTGGAATAAGAGAAGGAAACAGGTGGAAAAATTTCAAGCAAGGTATGTTAAAATGGCCATAAAAATTAGTAGAAACACCCTAAACTATATTTGGAAAATGAAAGCGGGGCATGGAAATCGAAGTATGGAAAAACGCCGCAAGGTATCTACTTGAAATAATGAAGATGGTAGGTGGTTGAAATATTTTAGCCGCCCTTAGGCATATGCCTAAGGGACGAAATAAGAGTAGTTATGAATAGAATTAAAAATGGGGAAAATAAAAGAAGCAATGAAAAGCGTAGGTGAGGGGGCAATCTGGCAAGCCGTATGGAATGGAAATGTAAGGGTGCTCGAAAGAAAAATAAAAAGAGGTGTGAAAATTAAAATTGCACACGAAATTCAATACGATTGGAGCCAAATCGATAAATATACACAGGAAAATAGGTATACATGGAAAAATATTGGGAGGATTCAAGATGATTAGCGAAAAATGAGATAAAAAACGTGGGCGAGGATAAGATGTGGAAATGTCGGGAAAGACGGGAAAAAAGGGTACGTAGACGCCAAATGTAGAATATGAAAGCGGAAAATTGGAAATTTAAGACATATTTGCGAGTGTACGGAAGTTAAGGGGTTTTAGGGAAGTTTTAGGGTCTTAGGAAAGGGAAGTTTTAGGGTCTTCTTACTTTAGACGCTAAAAAAGGCTATTGTCATAATTTTTTTGATAGGTTTATATTATAGATATTGATATAAAAGTTGTTACACTTAATGAATACACTTTCAAAATACATTAAAAAACATTTTTAATGTAACCCAAACAAACTTCAACCCGTTTTTCTCGAAGCAACGCTTTTTGACGGTTTGTTGATAAAGTCTTCGAAACTACTGAACCGATCCTTATGAAATGTTAACCACATATTCTTTACAATTATAGCTATAATGCATAGCTATAATGGATTTTTTTTTAAATTGATATTTACTAAATTTTTTTGCCAAAAACGGTGAAAAACACGGTTTTTTGTTTTTTTTTTCGAAATATTCCGCCATTTTGTTATTTTTGCATATATCAAAAATCGTATGATATGCGCTCTAGCCATTAACGTACTGAATCTAAAACCTTTTGATGTTTTTGTTTCGGATGATCCGTCTCCGAGATTTCATCAAGAGCGCAGACCAACAATTTTTTTAAGGGGTTACCCCCACTTGCCATTTCGAAAAAATCGATTTTTTTATTGCATTTTTTTGAAGTATAAGTATCTGAGAATATGTCTTGAAAATTTCAAGTCGATCCGAACAAAATTGACTGAGATATGAGCGTTGAAAGAGAAGAATCCGTTGTGTAAACAACCGGAAATTGAAACTTTAAACGCGTTTTTCTCAAAATGGCATTTCTGAAGTCGGTGATCAAGATTACTCGAACACTAATGAACCGATCTTCTTGAAATTTTGCAGGCTTATTTAATACATAAAAATGTAGTCTTTAATCGTTCGATTTTTTTTTTCGAAAAAAATGGCCGTTTTATAGCCAAAAAACGGCCGTTTTTTCGTTAAAATCGAACCATTAACTTTGACTGTCTGCCATTTTGTGAAAAATTAATATTTTTTAAAATCCTTCGATTAAAGACTAGTTTATACTTTGACTAAATCCATCCGCATTTTTTTTTCAGATGATCAACTTCGCCGCCACAAACCGTGTATATAAAAACATTATTTCATTGACGGCCATTGGCCACTAAACAATGTAATATTTTTCAATAAAAAAATTACTGAAAGTTCTTCAAGATGTGTTCTTTAAGATGGTATATTGATCGATTAAAAAAGTTTTGTAGTTTTCTTTTAAAAAATTCATGAAAAAAGCCTTTTTTGCGCTACAAGTGGGGGTAACGCCTTAAGACATTTTTTTAACTACCATTTTCGTCTATAAATAGTGACTTGAATAAATTCATTTTTTATATTGTATTTCGAAACTGTATTTATTAACTGGCCTTAGGCCACTCTAGAGGCCGAAAAAATACGCTTTTTGGGATTTTTTTTCAAAAAAACTACAAAATAAATTAAGATTCCAAAAAGGGTGTTTATCATACATATCAGTGACTTTATACAATAATTTTTTGAAGCGATTTTTTTCAAAATGGCGGATGTGCAGCGTTTATCTCAAAACTGCATTTTTTAAGTTGGCCGGAAACAACTCAATTTTCAACCGATTCACTTGAAGTGTTGAATATATCTTGAAAAATACGTTGTCTATGGAAGTACGTAGGATGTTTTTTTTATATTGCATAGTTCATTTGTTATGAACGATTTTTCAGGCAAATTTTCGGAAAGTGAAAAATTGCCTGTAAAATCGTCAGATAACTGTTAATAACAAATTAACTATGCAATATAAAAAGAAATCCTACGTACTTCCACAGACAATTTTATTTTTCAAGATATATTCAACATTTCAAGTGAATCGGTTGAAAATTGTCTGAGTTATGTTTCCGGTCAACTTAAAAAATGCAGTTTTGAGATAAACGCCGCCATTTTGAAATTAATCGCTTCGAAAAAATTCTTGTATACAGACACTGATATGCATGATAAACACCCTTTTTGTAATCTCGATTTATTTTGTAATTTTTCTTTAAAAAAATCCCAAAAAGCCTATTCTGTCGGCCTCTAGAGTGGCCTAACTCCTAACTTTTATATCAATATCTATAATATAAAGAAAATAGCCTTTTTAGCATCCAAAGTGAGAAGACCCCTTAAGGAAGGAAGGAGCAATGGTTGGAAGGGCAGGGGGTTAGAAATTGACCGGAAAATAGAAGCGCAACTGAAAATGCAGCCGGGAAAGGAACTATATGCTTGCATCAGACAATTTGAGAAACTAGCAACTAGGATAGATGAGGAGATGGCGAACAAAACCGGACTTGTCCACACTATGCCAAATAAATTATAATTTAATTTTTCCTTGTGCCTAAAAACTGCCTTTTCGTTCAAAAAGGCAGTTTTCAACACATTTTGAGGTTTTTAGAGTTGGATTTGATTCAAAATATTTTGGGAGCTAATCAAGATGTGCTTGATAAACATGAAAAATTAAAAAATAAAAACAATATTTGACGTATTGTGGTCAAGTCCGGTTTTGTTCGCCAGCTCCTCAGATATAAGAAAACCGAAGTCAAATAATTGATGCAAATGAGGGGGCATTTTTCTGAACACCCTTAAAAAGGGTATGCAAGGAATAAAATACTACTACTAATATCAATAATTCGTAACAATAATAATTCATAATAATAAAAAGTATTAATAATAATAATAATAGTGATAATAATTTGAAATAATTTGCAAGTTGAGATATTTTCTACAAATTCGAAAATCCTCTAAAAAAATAATTTTTCACCTCGGTATGCAAGGAATAAAATACCACTACTAATAATAATAATTCGTAATAATAATGATAATAGTAATCCATAATAATAACCATAATATATAATGATGATAATAATTCGAAATAATTTGCAAGTTGAGATATTTCCTGGATAATTCGAAAATCCTTAAAAAAAAAATAATTTTTCACCTGTTCCTCGAACGCTTTGAGCTCGTCCATAAAATCCTCACCGAGGAAACGATGCCTGAGCGCCTCGACGTCTCTCTTGATGATCTCGATGTCTCTCGTGTTACTGATGACCCTGTGCAATTTCCAGATCTCGACGCCGGCGCACGCGAGTGCAACGAGGATAGCAACGAGGCTGAGGATGCTGTGACCGCTCGGACGGGAGCATCTCGACGAGGGTTTGTTGAAGCCTTGCTCAAGCTCGGATTGCGATATGCTGAGATTTTCGCGTGAAAAATCAAGGAACGTTCGAGTCTCGTCCCTCGCGGCGCCCGTCGTCCCGTCGATCGTCATTTTTTTCTTTCCCGCCTTTATGGGCTTGGCCATCCTCGTTGATCGCCGATCATCGTCCGTCAGCATCGAAGTCATCTTCGCTCATGGATCTCGCCTCAGTCTCTCATATTCCACCACCGAGAAAGAGCGCGGACAAGGTCAGCCAGCGGACGAACAAAAAAAGAAGGGACGATAACAATTTTTGAATCGTCGAGGGTGGCTTTTTTTTCTGGAATTGGGTAACAAGTTTTTTTGACTAATTGATTTAAATACATTTTAATTTATTTAAAAAATTTTAAATTTATTTTGAAAATATTTTATTTATTTTTACAAATTTTTATTTATTTTGAATTTATTTTATTTATTTCGAAATTTAAAAAAATGTCAATGTAGTTTGAAAAATTTTAATGAACATTCTTTTGAATTACTTTTTTTTGACGAATTTATATGAAAATATTTGTTTGACTAATTTATTCAGAGCCATTCGCGTCCGACTTTTGTTTTAAGAATAGTCTATTCGAAGTTTTAGGCAGCTTCGAACGTTTTGCCTATCGATGATAATGGATACTGATTTTATTTCTAATCCCAGATACGTCCGGTGGACGTTGAAGTTCGAAGTTTCCGAAAGTGTTGCTAAGTCGTTTTGGAGAAAAAAAAAGTGAATATCTAGACAATTTGGAATAGTTTGTTATAAAGAATTGCGAAATGAGCTTGAATTTAGTTGTACCACTGACTACAAAATTCCAGATCATTTCGCAATCCTTCATAACAAACTGTTCCAAATGGAAAAAAATCTTTTTTTTCCGAAAAATCATACAATTAATCTCCTTCAAATGCACAGTGAGTGCAGTTGAAGGAGATTAACTGTATGATTTTTCGTAAAAAAAAAAGATTTTTTTTTAGCAAACCATGTACGGCGATCATTGAATCGAGCTGGAATTTTGTATTCAATGAGTGCCATACGTGGTTTTCCACGTATGGCAGTTGATTGAGTTAAATTGTATGATTTTTTGTTCCTTTTTTTTTTGGAAAACCAAGTATGGCAATCATTGAAACTTCGAAGCTGTATTTCACCGAACGTATGGACGACCGCAGCAATAAGTGTATTCCCACGTGTACCGGTTCCAACGACGACGATTCCATTTTCCGCAACTTTTGCAAGTAATTTGGGACAAAATTATTTTTTGTACAGTGAATTGAGAAAATAATTAAATATTGAACATAATTAAACATTTAGATTTAGGAAAAATGTTTATTAGACAATAAACATTTTTCTATGTTTATTGTCAATTAAAACCTTTTTTGCAGAAACAAACGTAAACAATTGTGCTCGCAAATAGGAAATGAAATTTTTATTTGCAGGTCCAGCTCGTAGGTCCCTACAGAGAGAGACAGAGAGGGAGAGAGAGGGAGAGAGAGAGAGAGAGAGAGAGAGAGAGAGAGAGAGAGAGAGAGAGAGAGAGAGAGAGAGAGAGAGAGAGAGAGAGAGAGAGAGACAGAGAGAGAGAGAGAGAGAGAGAGAGTGAGAAAAAGAGCGAGAGAAAAAGAGAGGAAGGAAAAACCCAAACAAACGTAGTCGAACGAAGCACCTGTTGATCTTCCCGTTAGACTTATCGCGAATCAATACCTTCTATGTCGAATCTCTTATCCCGCCTTCCTACCAACCGAAACAATCCCAAACGAACTCGTCGTGCCCTTCCGACCAACCGAAATAAACCCACACAAACTTGTCTGCCCCTTCCTACAAACCCGAAAAAACTCGTCAGGCCCTTCCTATAAATCCAAACAAACTCGTTGGGCCGTTTCTACCATCCTTAACAAATCCAACAAACCCAAAGAAAGTCGTCGAGCCCTTCCTAACAACCGAAACAAACTCGTCGGGCCCATCCCACCAACCCAAACAAACAAACTTGTCAGGCCCTTCCTACCAACTCAAACAAATCTAATCACACTCGTCGGGCCATTCATCCAACTAACATAACTCGTTGCACCATCCGCGCAAACTCAAACAAGCTCGTTGGATACCCTGGAATCCTGAACAAATTCGTCGAGCCCTTCCTACCAACCCGAGTAAAAATGATCGTATATACTTAGATACAATTATATAAAAATGATATACAATCATATATATTTATATATAGGTTTATATATAATTGTATATAACTCTATACATTCGTATATATAATCCGATATAAATGTACTTCCATCAAATTTGATTTGATAAAATTATATATAGTTCTGTATATAATGATACATGGAGATACTATTTTGATACGGAGTTTATATAATTAGATATAATATCATATACAGTTATATATAATTCAATATAGTGTTGTATATAATTATATATATACGTGAAAATTTTATTCACGGTATATAAAATTGTATATAACTGTATATGACCCGAGTAAAAATGATTGTATATACTTGGATACAATTATATATGACTCTATACATTCGTATATATAATCCGATATAAATGTACTTCCATCAAATTTGATTTGATAAAATTATACATATTTCTGTATAATACCCGAGTAAAAATGAATATATATAATCATATATAATTGTATATTAATTAATCATATACAATTGTATACAAAAATTGGCCCGATAGAATTGTATATATTTGTATACGTTTACATACAAATGTATACAATTCTATCGGGCCAATTTTTGTATACAATTGTATATGATCAATTAATATACAATTATATATGATTATATATATTCATTTTTACTCGGGAACCCAAACAAATTTGTCGAGCCCTTCCTCCAACCCATACAAACCACAAAAAACTTGTCGAGCCCTCGAGGGACCAAGTCCCTCCATCTCTAATCTTTCATTCACCTCTTCCCATCAACCCAAACAAACTCGTGTACTTACTCAATTCTTTTTTGCCTCAATATTTGTCTTCTCCGATCGCAATTTTCTATTTCTCGTTTGCTCGTTTCGTTTTCTCTTCACCGCACTATTGGAACGCAGGGCTGCCCGTTAGAGTTTGCCGATCGTGGGCGCGCGTTGCCGCGAATGTCCCGTTCATCGAATCTTCCTCGTGATTTTTTTTTTCCCCCGCTGCGCGCCTCGCCAAGTTCATAGACGAAACTGTCAATGATATTTTGTTCTCAGGACCCGCGAGAGCCAAGCTGGCATTGGACGTCTTCCATCCGAGGAGGTGACGAAGTTTCGCTTGTTCGAGGACTTTGGGCGCGCGCGCGCACGCGGTTGCGCCCGGTGGACTTACGGGACGTTGAAGAACGCGTGTAAGAGACCTCCCGCAATAACGGCCACGTATCAAACAAAACGTATACACGAGGGGAAAAGGCCACTCGCTCACGACAACTGAGTAAAATGAAGAAGAGGCTGGGAGAAAGAGAGAGAGAGAGAGAGAGACAGGGGAGAGAGAGCCTTTAAAACCTGTCGAGCTGGTTTTTGTATCGCGATCGAAGAGGATTCGGTAAGAGTGTGGAGCACACGAGTTTATGCCTGCAACGTTTTCACCTTCTTACCTCTTAGCATTTGCCACCATTTGTCCGCCTCTCGATCCGCGACCTTTGAACGCCCGGAATATCTTTACGGTTTCTGGACAAACCGATCTCACGTTGCACTCTCCCTACTCCCCCAGCCTCGCTTTCTTTTCGCTTTTGTCCACCGAACACTGCACGCGCGTCTCGAATCTTATCTCTCCCCAACTATTTCACGTGGTCGTTAACGAGGATCGTGTCGCGATTACCGTCATCCCTCGAGCACACCTCCAGCCGCGTATACTCGAATTTCTCCCGCACCCGGAAGCCTCATTCATCGCTCGATTTTACGCGCCACTCGATAGCTGTCGAGATTTCTGTTTTGTCAATTTTTATCGCTCCTCGCGGCGAAAAGATCACCTCGTTGGACGATGCTGAACGTTTTTTTTTATTCGTATGGGTTTGTTTAGGGTTTTGTTGGGTTTTAGTGGTACGCGAAGAGTTTGCTGATTTTTTGGAGAGTTTGTGCAATGGAAGATTCTTTTTGGAGATTTTTGGACACTCGATTGGGCGTGAGATATTTTGGGCAGATTTTTCGAGATTGGGGCACAAACCCACGGGGAATCTTTTTGGCAGATTTTTTTAGACACAGGAGGAACTCGAAGTTTTTGGCAGATTTTTTTGGGGGATTTTGCAGATTCAGCTATTAAATCCGAATAACAACGAAGAATTTTTTGCGTGCCGTGGTTTTAGCTGACAACACGAAACAAAGCGGAATAAAAAGTTTTTTGGTAGTTTCTTTAGAGAGTTAGTATAATAGGAAATATTTTTTTGGCACTTTTTTTATAAACTTATGTTGTAGATCCGGAATACTAACGCAAACAAAATATTCTTCGACAGCTTTGGCTCGGTGTAATTTCAATAATTTGCTTGCAAACCAGAATAACGCAAAAAAAATATTTTTTTCTGATTTTTGTAAACTTAATTTTGCAGATTTAGCAAACAGCATCAAACAGATTATTTTTTTTTACAGTTTTTTAGATAGTTTGTATAATCCGAGATATTCTTTGGCACATTTTTGTAAACTCAATTTTGCTGACCTGGGAAACTAACTTAAACAAACCGAAACAAACTACTATTTGAAAGGTTTTCGTAGTTCGGTGAAATTCCAATAACTTTTTTGTAGATTTGTGTACTCAACTTTGCAGATTCAGCAAAAAAAAACAAAAAGAACGTGTTTAGGCAAACTTTTAGAGACTCGGCATATTACAAAATCTTTTTTCGCACATTTTTACATATTAAATTTAGAATTCGGCAAAAGAAGCCCACAATATTTTTTCGTCGATTTCAAGAGGTCCGCGCTGAAATACTTTGTTTTGCTCTATTTTGTACAATTTTGCAAATTCAGCAAATAAACGCAAACAAACACGAAAGAAACCAAAGCATTTTTTTTTCGCTGATTCAACATGAAAATCCCAAATTTAAAAAAACTTTCGAATGATGGCCAAAATGGAAATTGAGACGCACAAAAATAAAAATTGCATTCCCGCGATGCGACAATTCAAGTTCGACGTATGCAATTTAATTTCTCCAAACGACAATGTGAGTTTTTTTCGCATCAACTGACAAGTCTTGCCAAGAGCAACCGAAATTTACCGGACTTCGTAAAACTTTTCAGTAAAAGCAATTATCGAAAGTGTCTTTTTTGTCCTACTCATCAATGGAGCCATTGAACGGTCGAAGAACGCGTCGAGTGCGTTTTGGTTGAAGTGAAAGTCGTCGGGCCGTGGTATATCTTGTTTGTCCAATGACAGTTTTGATATTGACGCGGATGCTCGAGCTATATTAGGGCGACTGACGCTCGCGAGGGTTTCGAGCTGACTAAACTCCTAGGGATGAGATTCCGTCGAGCGTATCTCTCCTCTCGTCTCTTCTTCTCTCGCCTCGTCACTCTCGCTCAGTGTTGTTTTTTTTTTTTTTTTTATCACGAAGACTTACAATAGTCATAATTGGCACGCCTACGTGCTCTCCGAATGTACGCGTAACGAGGAGAGAGACTCGGCAGGAACGGGACGATCAGCCACGGTCTTCGTTCCCCCCCCGCTTTTTTTTCTCTCTTTTTTCGCCTTTGAGTAATTCAAAGTTCTAAGAGTTCAAGTGACGACGACACGCAACGTCGTGTGCACGGAGAAAAAAAAATTGGGTCTCCTCAAGGAGGCTCGAGCGTTTCGCCGATAAATGTTAAAGGATAACGATATTTTTTTTAGACGCAGACACGGCCGAGAGAAATTAAACTCTTTGAAAAAAATATATATATGTATTTATTGAAATCTGGAATATTCAACGCGGTTTCAGAAGAATCACACATTGAGCTGGAATTTTATCGTCAACGAGCGCATACGTCAGCGGGATATATTAACGCGGCTCAATTTACAATTTTTTATGCGAAATTTTGCCAAACGGATTTGAATGGTTTGCCTTCTCGAAAAGGGGGCAGTTGAGTTTAGGAAAACTTTGACGTTGCGATTTTTTCGGACGTGTGAAAGATTGAAAAAAAAACGATAGCGATTTTTCGGAAAAAAATAACATAATCGATTTTTTGAAAAAAAAAATAAAATAACGAAAACGATTTTTTTTTTGAGAAAAAAATAACGAAAAGGACTTTTTTAATGATGATAACGGCTTTTCCAAAGCAACGATGACGCTTCTCATCAATCACCCAAACGATTTTGTTTTAAATAATGGTGATGATTTTTGAAAAAGTGAACGGTTTTAAAAAAAATAACGATCATGATTTTTAAATACCGATAAATATCACAATTAAACAAAATACGATAACGATTTTTTTTAATATAACGATAACGATTTTTTTTAACAACGAAAACGATTGTCAAAAAATTACGATAACGATTTTTTTTAAATAACACTGACGATTTCGACAAAATAACGATAACGATTTTAAAAAAACAACAACTATTTTAAAAAGAAAACAACGATAACGATTGAAAAAAATTACGATAAAGATTTTTTCAAATAACGATGACGATTCTTAGAAAATAACGATAAAGATTTAAAAAAAACAACGATAATAATTTAAAAAACAACGATAATTATTTTTTTTTCAAACAAAACAACGATAACGATTGAAACAAATTACGATAACGATTTTTTTAAATAGCGATGATTTTTTTTTTCAAACCATAACGATTTTTTTTACAAAATAACGATAACTATTTTTTAAACAAAACAACAATAACGAATTTAAATAACGCTGACGATTTTTACAGAATAACGATAACGATTTATAAAAAAAACAACGATAACTATTTTTCAAAGAAAACAACGATAACAATTGAACAAAATTACGATAACGATTTTTTCAAATAACAATGACGATTTTTACAAAATAACGATAATTATTTTTTAAACAAAACAACGATAACGATTGAAAAAAATTACGATAACGATTTTATCAAATAACGATGACGATTGTTACAAAATAACGATAACGATTTAAAAAAACAACGATAATTATTTTTTAAACAAAATAACGGTAACGATTTGAAAAAAGAACGATAACGATTTTTTTAAATAACGATGTTTTTTTCAAACCGATAACGATTTTTTTTTCACAAAATAACGATAACTATTTTTTAAACAAAACAACGATAAGCATTTTTTTAATATATCGATAACGACTTTTTTTAAAAAACGATAACGATTTTCAAAAAATAACGTCAACGATTTTGCACAAATAACGATGTTTTTTTTTTTTTAATTTAAAATAACGATGACGATGTTTTTTTTCAAAATAACGATAATCATTTTGATACGATGATAAAAAAAAACGATTCAAAAAACAGTATCCTTTAACATCGTTCGGTGAAACGCTCGAGTTCCTCGAATTATCGCGAATCCACTCGGTGTCGACACACTCGCGCGCACGCACGTGAATTCCGATTTCGAGAGCGTTGAATAACAGCGATATTGGTTGGACAGATCGATACAGCGAATCAATATCATAACTGTTGCTCTGTACTATGTTACAGGAAGGTTGTCCGGGACATAGTGCTGCGTGTGGGACGAGGGGAACTTGATCGTTGGCCCTCTCTTGGTTCTTCGCATCGCGACGCGGGTACGCGATAAGAGGAAGTGCTTAGCCCCACTGACGTATCGTCGTCATCTCCTACTCCCCTCGTTGGACGCGCCATCTCACTCTCTCTCTCTCTCTCTCTCTCTCTCTCTCTCTCTCTCTCTGTCTGGCTTGCGAGACCGGAGAGCAGCGTTCCAGCGGAGATAACGAGAGAAAAGTATGTGCTCTCGTTGCTGCTTTCTTTCTCGTAAAAGAGAAGAAAAAAGAAGAATTATTCATCTGAGTCATCAAGTGGGTAGAAGTGTTCATACTCGAGCAAACGTTTGTCATCGTCGGCAGCGTTCGCGACTGGTGTGGGATTTAGGACCGGCGATTTTTAATCCGCGATCATGGGTGTTCCTTCAACGGGTTTTTCTCATTACCGTTCGTAGATCACAGTAGTGGGATTATTACAGTTACATGTACGTGCTTTGCCTATTGTAGAATTTATTTTCGTACAAGTCCATTGGCCTTTCTTATTCATCACTCACGTATATTGGTGTTAGGAAAGCAGGGTTGCAAATAATGCATCACTTTTTGTAATGCATTAGCGTTTTCATTACGCATTACTTTACTATTTGTAATGTAAAAAAATTTCATTACTCATTGGATTAAATCTTGTAATGTAAAAAATATTCATTACCCATTACATTGGAACTTGTAATGTAAAGAATTTCCATTCCTCATCACATTACATTTTGTAATGTGAAATATTTCCATTACCCATTACAATGTAATGGGTAATGAAATTTTTTTATATCACAAAGTCCAATGTAATGATTAATGGATTTTCTTTACATTACAAAATGTAATGTAATGACCAATGTAATTTGTTTACATTACAAAACATAAAGTAACGAGTAATGGAATTTTTTCACATTACTAATGCAATGCCATGTAAAAAATCTCCATTACTTATTACAATGTAATAAGGATTATTATTCGTTTCTCATTAGGGGCAGCGGTTTTTGCACTGGGTCGATCTGACCCGACGGGAAACGAATAATAATCTATATTACCTTGTAATGGGTAATGGAATTTTTTTACATTACATTAGTAATGTGAACAAATTCCATTCCTCACTACCTTATATTTTGTAATGTAAAAAATTCCATTACTCATTACATTAAATTTTGTAATTTAAAAAAATTCCATTGCCCATTACAATGTAATGTACAATGAAATTTTTTGTCATTACACATGACATTGCATTTTCTAATGAACATTTTTACATTAAAAATTCCAATGTAATGAGTAGTGAACATTTTTTACATTACAAAAGCCAATGTAATGAGTAATGATTTTTTTTTACATTACTGAATGTAATGTAACGGGTAATGAAATATTCTTTCGTTACCCATTAAAAAAGTAACGAACAATGTATTACTTTGTCATTACAAATTTCGCAACCCTGTAGGAGAGTAACTTCACTGTCGGCGAATATCCATAAATGAATATCCATAAGTCGAATATCCATAAGTACGAATATCCATATATCCATAAGTGGAATATCCATAAGTGAGTATATAGAGTAGAAATGAGTGCTAGAAATTGCTAGAAATTGCTAGAAAGTGCTAGAAATGGCGAGAGGTAGAGATAAGTGAGTATAGAGTAGAAATGAGCGCCACAAAATGGCGGGAAGTAGACAAATATAGTGAGTTTGTTTGGGTTGTTATTACAAATGTTAGCTAAGTTTTTATCGCAAAATGTCAAATGTTAGCTAACAGTTGCCATTTCGTGAACTTGAACTTTTACCGACCATTCTTTTTATTAAAAATTTCTTAAGGGACTATATACCAGTGTGAACGCTGAAAAGTTGAGTGATTTTCGGGAATTTTTTTGAAGAAAATAACTCAATTAAATGTTTCGGATTATTAAGAACATATTTGGCTATATTTGACCTATATTACATAAATTTTTCATAGAAAAATATTGAGATCCAAGCGACTTATGCGCTGCCTTCGGAGGCGCCAAAGAAAAGTTCCTCCACTGCTGACATGATTGCGGCCGATTGAGTAGCTGAAACCGAAAAAGGAAAAAATCTAACAAAATGGCGTAGTTATGAAAAAAAGTCTGTTTTCTTGCCTATAAAATGGTCGTTTTTTTCAATGTCAAAGAGTCAATTTTCATCCAATTAAAAATATCCTACGTCATTGTAGAGTAAATATATTCAAGAATATTCAGTTCAAATTTCAAGTCTATCGGATAATTGCTCTTTGAGTTAGAATATCAGCAAATTGGAAAATTCTCATTTCGACAAAAACGCGTTTAAAGATTTAACTATTGATTTTTGCAAGATAAAATGACTAGAGATACGGCCTTGAAAATCGCTTTTTTAAAAGTGTCACACTGGTATAGCCCCTTAAAATGCTCATCGTTCTTCGTCTTTTCACTCTTCCGCCATTTCTGGCGCTCATTTCTACTCTATGCTTACCTTCAATACTCACTTTTTCTCCACCTCCCGCGATTTCTGGCGCTCATTTCTACGCTATACTCATTGATATTCGACTCATAAATATTCATACTTATGGATATTCAACTTATGGATATTTGGTTATGGAAATTCGACTTATGGATATTCTACCTCAATCGAGTAACTTTTTCGAGAACGTAAAAACGCTCGTTACGAGTTGCATCATGGTAAAAGGCATCTACGAGCGCTGACTTTATCGTAGAGCTTTAAGGGGTAAGGCCACTGTAAATTTTTTGAAAAATCGATTTTTTTTATTGGCTTAAAAAATAGTTTAAGTTTAAAATAAAAAATAGTTTAAGTTTCTCCGAAACTTCTTTTTTAAATTTTTTCCAATAAAAAACTATTCGCAAAACTTTAAACGCGTTTTTCTCGAAACATGGGTTTTCAAAATGGCACGCAGCATAACTCGAACAATTTTCATTTTTTTTACTTGAAATTTTAACCAGATGTGAACATTTACATTATCTTGAGAATGTCGATCGGAATTTTCAAGAACTTTATTTATTGATTTTTTATTAACAAAAAACTTGCCGTTTTTTTCGTCAGAAATCAATTTTTTTTTTCAAACGCACGCCAAATCCACAAAAATTGATACTTTTTAAAATCCGATCGACATTCTCTAGCTATAGCCCTCTAGATTAATGGTTTTTTTTTTGTTCTAGATTCAAAAGTGCACCAGTGGTGCTGCGTGCCGCGGAGCCCTGGAAGCAAAACATGTCCCGGGAAGATAGCTGTGGAACCGCCATTTTGTTTTTTTTTTACTGTAAACAAATTTTATAATAAAGTTTAATGTATGCCCGATAACACCATTAAAAGTTTTTTTTCAAATACCTTCAATTTCGGGAGCAAAAAATTAGTGAAAAAACCTTTTTTTTGGGCCGTTACAGTGGCCTTACCCCTTAAAAGACCCGAATATTTCTCGTACACGTTATTTCAATATGTATATTACAGTTTAGGCAGCGCAATTCACGTCTTTGTGCCAAAAAGCCCGACTTCTTTTCAACTCGATGCACATTTCGCTCACCGGTCCCCCTATCAACGTAGTATCATTTCTCGAAGAGTCAAACGTTCCTCCGAGGACAAGCTATCCGAGCAGTGAAAACCGCACCGAAATCCGACCAACGGTTATCCGGCGATTAGCCCCAACAGACAGGCTGACGCCTACCGCGGGGACTTTATTTCACAACGTTCGATAATCATGAAGAAAAAAAACATGAAAAAGTTGTTTGAGCACTAACAAAAAAATTGTTTAGAACCCTTAAATTTTGCAAAACTTTCTTTTTCTTAATATACTTCAATTATCCGTTTAGAAAAAAAATCGATTTTTTTAACCACCCTAGTGTGTACACTGGGTCTTTGAAGGAACAGCTGAAATTTGAAACTCAGATTTTCCTATCATAAATAGAGGGCGCGCTTCGGGTAACCCCCCCCCCCCCCTTAAAAAATCTAGGTGGTAGTGAAGGTAAGTGAATGCACTTTTTTTTCCTTTTCTCGTAGTTTTTCAGTTTTTTCATGGCTAAAACAAATGTTTTATGTAATTTGATACTGTTTTGGCTATTTTTTACGAATTTTTATCTCAAAAACAAAACGTTTTTTGTATTTTTGACTTCTCAGTCCGTTGTTTTCCCATATTTTTATAGAAACTAAAGTTTTACTATATTATTTCTTGCTTTCTCTACTTTCTTGCTTTTCGGGTTTTCTTTTATTAGTCCATGCTTTTTACTGATATAAGTTTTTTGCTCTAACAGTTTTTTCAGATGGATGCAAGAAGTGCATCTCAGGTTATGTACAATTTACGCGACCGTCGCCCTGATGTGTTTTACGACGAATAAAGTTCAAATGAAGCCGATGAAAAAGTACTTCACGAAGAATAGAAAAAAATAATGTATTCTTGTGCATCGTGTGAATGCCGATTTGCGATGATCATCGAACACACTGTTGCCACAATTGCACACTGTACATTTTTTTCTCACTAATTATTATTAATATTTTATAATTTTTGTATTTGCAACAATAAAAACTCGAATAATTGCTGTTCCGTTCATTATGACATGCCTGAATCCGTAAAATATTCCCCACTTTCAGGTGCTTAAGGGGCTATACCAGTTTGACACTTAAAAAAAATCGATTTTTTTGCCTTTTTCGACAGTTTATACTTTCAAGAATATCATTGTCATTTATATAATTTATATCAATATCATTTTATCTTGCAAAAATCGATAGTTAAATCTTTAAACGCGTTTTTATGAGATTGACAATGAAATGAGATTTTTCAAATTTGCTGACATTGTAAGTCAAAGAGCAATTATCCGATTGACTTGAAATTTGAACTGAGTACTCTTGAATATATTTACTCTACAATGACGTAGGATATTTTTGATTAGATGAAAATTGACGATTTGGCATCGAAAAAAACGACCATTTTATAGGCAAGAAAACAGACTTTTTTTTCATAACTACGCCATTTTGTTAGATTTTGATATTTTTCGAAAATCCTACGTAATTGTACAGGAAATGCCTTCCAGTTTAACGACATTTTTTCCTTTTTCGGTTTCAGCTACTCAATCGGCCGGAATGATGTCAGCAGTGGAGGAACTTTTTTTTGGCGCCTCCGAAGGCAGCGCATAAGTCGCTTGGATCTCAATATTTTTCTATGAAAAAATAATGTAATATAGGTCAAATATAGCCAAATATATTCTTAATTTTCCGAAACATTTAATTGGGTACTTTTCTTTTAAAAAATTCCCGAAAATCACCCAAATTTTCAGCGTTCACACTGGTATTGCTCCTTCAATAATTCAACTTTGTGGAGCCCACGCCAAAGACACTATATTCTTTTGAAAGCTCATAGTCTAAGCTACAAAAGCCTATAATCGTTTTTTTTAATGTTTGTTTATTGTAGAGTTGCGATTTTTTAAAAC
The DNA here is from genome assembly GCA_964007375.1 of Ophion obscuratus. Taxonomy (NCBI): domain Eukaryota; kingdom Metazoa; phylum Arthropoda; class Insecta; order Hymenoptera; family Ichneumonidae; genus Ophion; species Ophion obscuratus. The sequence continues at coordinate 20,713,095 of OZ023319.1, read as the reverse complement.
AAAATTCCGATTTTTCGACTATTCTTCAATTTTTATTAACATCGGTTTTAAACTTTTGACTTTGGCCATGTAGGGCCATGTAGTAGACACTTCAAGAAGGAACTCAGAATTTCTTCAGATTTTTTGACTAGGAAACTTTGAAAACCCGACTGTTCCCTAAAAGACCCAGTGTACACACGGTGTCTCGAAAAATATAGTGTACGCACGCAGGGTAAAGAATGTTCGGCAAAAGAGAAAGAAGGAGAGTGATTACGTTGCTCGGCCCTAACGAATCATGCGCAATTCAAAAATTAAATCATTTTTACTACGAAGTTCGTATTCGCACGTCCTTCACCACGCACCTGGACTCCAGTCTCAGATTTCCCCCGGCATCAGCGTGCCTTGCGACTACAAAGAAACGACCCGCGTAGTGGGGGCAATCGCGGGCTTGTTTGTAGCATTTAAATCAGCTTACACCGCGATGTATTTATTTCGATGGAATATATGCCTCGTCAACAGGCATTTCAACGCCCTCTTCGTTATTTACAAATTAATCTGTTTACGATCGAGTTTCCTACGTGAGAAAGTTTATACCGAGGAGAGAATTCCTCGAGGTAGCGGGAATTCTTGGATCTTTTTTTCAAACGTACTTTATTGTTCCAATTGCGTTTTATTTACATATTTTTGGGGTCATCACTCCGAGAGTCTCTATATAATTATGGGATAGGATGTTTTTTTTGACATGTTTGCTGCAACTTTAGTCTTTGCCTTTCGGCTGTATATTTGTTCTTTTTGTTAAGAATTCTTGGATCCCGTTTGATATATTGTTATTGAATCGAAATTCGGCGAGGAGGAAGTCGCCGGATTGTTTTACTATCGAAAAACGAACGGGAAAATTTTGCAACATTTTTGTTCAATTGAACCTCGATAAGGGGAATTTTGCGGTATTGTTTTCCGATGGAAATTCGATGAGGGGAAAATTGCGGAATTATTTTGCAAACGACGAGGAGAATTTTGAGATATTCTATTATTGGAATTCGATAAGGGGAAATATGGAAAATTAGTTTACGATTCAAAATCGGTGAGGAAGAATTGGGGAGATTATTTTTCAATGAAATGAGCGAAGGTATTTTAGAGTTAAACTCTAAAATACCTTCAGTATTTAAGAGAAATCGGCGGGATTATTTTTTAATTGAAATTCAATTGGGGGAAATGAGCGAAGTAATTGAGAAAATTGAAAGGTAAATATTCGGAAGTAGGGCTCCTGCTAAAATCAGGTTAATATCTGGATGTTTGTTTGGGTTTTTATAACCCAAACAAATCCAAACATAAATTTGTCTGATTCTAGCAGGAGCCCCGCTTCCGAATATTTACCAATTTAAATTCAATGAGGGAGAATCAGCGAGATTATTTCGAAAATGAAAATTCAATGAGGAAGAATCAGTGAGACAATGTAGAAAATGAAAATACAATGAGGATTAATCAGCAAGATAATTTAGAAAGATAAAATTCAATGAAGGAGATTCAACGAGATAATTTAGAAAATGAAAGTCAATGAGCGAAAATCACTGAGATTATTTTCCAATTCAAACTTTACATTTAAAAAATGCACAATTTGATAAAGGGAAATTTACGAGATTTCCATTAAAATTCGCCGGGGCCATATTTGCGATATTTTCGCTCCCATTGAAACTCGATTTCTCAAAATTTGCGAAATTGTTTAGCCACTCAAATGTTGACAAGGTAAAATCAAGGAAATTATTTTCAAATTAAAAATCAATGAAAGAGAATCAGCGAGATTATTTTCTACTAACCCTTCGAGGTCACACCCTCGGCCTGCAGCTTAGTTGGTCACATGGGGTCCGTGTGACCCCAGCCATGTTTAAACGATTGCCACGTTGATTCTATTGCTCCGAATGGCTTATGAAAATTCAGAGTGTTAGTTTGAACCTTCTAGAATGTCGGATTCTCAGTATAATATTGTACTCTACATTTAAAATGTCGGAAAAAAAATCAGAAAGGGATCAATGCGTGGAAAAACTCACTTTTTACTTAAAAAATCATAACTCTCGCAATTTTCAATTAAAACAACAGAAAATTTAGAGCGATACTCTTGAGATATGATAGTTTAAGGGAAAAATAGCCTCATAGTGGGCCTTTCAAAAAAGGTATTTATTTGGACATTTGAAAAGGGCCCATTTCGGAGTAAAAAAAGAACGATAATCGTGAAAATGAGCAATTTATTCGCGACAGCGGCTGGAAAAATTATGAGATCATACTGTAAACACAATGCATGCGAAAAATGTTAAAAAAATATAGTTAAAAAAAACAAAATATTAAAAAATCATAAATAAATCAAGTTTGTCCGTCACTGTCGACACAGAAAAAAACTCTGTGCTTGCCGCACACTCTCAATGGTTTTATGGTTTTCCAGGTATTATCGTAATGAGTTTTAAATTACTTAGACGGACGTCGCGAAAAATTCGCATTTCGGAGTCATAGAAACTATGTAGAATATTTTTTTACCGTTCTGATATTCATGCTTACATTACGTAGTGGTTCAGTTGTGCTGTATATTGGAATCGGAAAAAATTTGAAGGCTAGTTTTTGGAAGCGATTTTGTAGGTACCGCGGGTGCTAAATCCAAGTTTGCCTAAAAATCGGGGTGTAGGGTTTTTTTTTCAGGGGATGAAAGGGGATGGGGGTGGATTAATGCCAAACCACAACCCTCAGGAGGTCGGCGCCGGGAGAAAAAATATTCAGAAAAATCCGGGTTTTATTTTTGTCCGCAGTGCCGAAGTCGTGGAAGTTCATTTTGGAGGTGAAAAAGTGGGGTGAAATTTTGAAAAATCAGTTTTCATTCGATAACTCTTTAGGAAAAATGCATACAATTTTTGTTCAAATGGGGACGGTGTAGCCCTTGGAAAGGCGCGTCGATCGAGTATTTGATCATCCCTGTCCAATATCATCTTCACCCCCAAAAGAATTGTTGAACTAAAAACAAAAAAAAATTGTTTATTGAATAACTAAAAAACGATCGATTTTTTGGGGATGGTTTGAATGTACGAAATGTAGAGAATAATTTTCTCTATATTTTCTTTCCTATGGACCACCCTTGAATTTTGCTTTTTCGAACCACTCTCAGGGATTGAAAATTCAAAATGAAGTTGTGGGAAAACTATTGCCCGAAAATAAAGAGATACGAGTTTGGCGCTGTGGACAAAAATGTATCTGAGGGTTCAAGCTACATATTCTTCCACGGCGGCGAATTCGTGCGGTCAATAGTTTTCCCAGAATTTCATTTTGAATTTTCAACCCCCGAGAGGGGTTTGAAAATCAAAATTCAAGGGTGGTCCATAGAAAAGAAAATATAGAGAAAATTATTCTCTACATTTCGTACATTTGAACCATACCCGACAAATCGATTGTTTTTGAGTTATTCAATAAACAATTTTTTTCGGTATTTTAACCATTTTTTTGAGGATGAACATATTATCGGAGAGTGACGATCAAATACTCGATCGACGCGTCTTTTAAAGAGCTACAATTTTCCCATTTGAACAAAAAGTGTACGATTTTTTTTCTTAAGAGGTATTGAATTTAAACTGATTTTACAAAATTTCACCCCACTTTTTCACCCTCAAAATGAACTTCCCTGACTTCGGCGCTGTGGACAAAACTAAAGCCCGGATTTTTCTGAACATTTCGTCTCACGGGCCCGACCTCGTAAGGGTTGTAGTTTGGCATTGATCCACCCCCATCTCCTTTCATCCCCTAAAAAAAACTCACACTCCGATTTTTAGGCAAACTTGGATTTAGCACCCGCGGCACCTACAAAATCACCGGTCAAAAGACTAGCCTTCTAGTTTTTTACGATTCCGGGGTTTTTCAGCGACAGCACGACTGTACTATAGAATGCTCGGACATAGAGGTTTTTTTTAATTGCGGCGTTTTACGAAAAAAATATACGTGCAGATCAAATGGGGGTCAAAATGATCCCAGGGCCCGCCCGATTTTTTTGTATCAACTACCACGACGAAACTGCTTGTCGCGAATCGTCCGACCCATATCGCTACTTACAAAGGACACTCCAAAGCACCCTTACAAGGTAGACCAGCCCCCTTGGCTCTCTACAACTTATATATAATTTCAGTTCAAAGTCGCGCGTGGCAACATTTGTAGTCGGGATTACTTTCCGAAATAAATTCGACTCGGGCGAAGATAATTATGTAACAGTAAAATTCAGGCAGGAAAGCTCAGTTTATAATTCAAGCGGTGAATAAAATTGTGAATTTCATTCGAATCTTCACAATCGTATTATCCAAAAATTAAGGTTTCTAGATGCACGTGAGCTCCTCGTGAGAAATCGCGAAAACGTTGTTCCTCAACGAGGCGTTTCTGCGAAACGGCGTTGATCGTAAATTTGCAAATTGATCGAGAAGAAAGAAAAATGGAGCTCTCTGTAATAAAAAAGGACCGTGGAGGGAGACCTCCGAGTGTGCACTTGGCCGTGTGCGCGTGTACGCGTAATTTATTGCGTCTGTATTAGAAGTTTGCACCAGGTGCGCCAGGCGAATGCCTTTTTCGAAAGTCGTGCAGCCAAGTGACCAGTCCTCGTATTATTCTTTTGTTCAATGGGGGAAAAGGAGGCCTTGATCCTCCCGACGTAAACTAAATCGCAGTGCACTTCGTACCTCGTCGGTGCAAACTATTTTCTTCAAAAATCAAGAGCTCCTCAAATTTCACACTTTTTAAAATTACTTAAGCATTTCTCCTTTCACACGCTCATGAATCATACGCAAAAGGAAGAAGAAAAAATAAACACTCGATAAAATACACCGAGTATAAATACGGAGCGTTGACACCCGACGAAGGCCGCGTGTGAATTTTCTACGCTACGTAAAAAACGCAAGCAGCGTTGCGAAATTCAACTCCCGCTCTTTCACGACCTGCCTTCCATAAGGCTAAAAAAAAATGAAGAATAAAAAATGTGTAAAAGAGAGCTAAAAAGAACCAAGAAAATACGTCGTCGATTCGTCGTTTATTTTTCTCCGCTACTCCGTCTTTTCATTCGTGACCACCCGCACGCGATTAAATTGCGTCGCGGTTCTATCGCGGGCCACGAGGACACGCGGCAAGAAGGCACGTTAGAAAACGATTTTTGTGGAGAACCGCGAGCCTCGAAATTGCCATGATCCAGCAGCAAAAATTGTTAGGAAGGCACTTTTTCCCTTGATGGGTTTTGTTTTTTTGTTTGTTGTTCTTTTGTAGCCCCGATACTACGTCGAAATTACTATGCGAGAGCTATATTTTTCGGGAAGGAACGTCGTCTTGGGTATGCTGGTTTTTTTTCTCTTTTTTTTGGCGTATACCTAGGAAAGGTATCTTCGGTCCTTGGGGAGGGGGAGTTTCAAAACCTGGGAGATCTATGGTATACGGTTCTTCAAACGTGAAAGACCCGAAGGCCGGCGGTCCTCGGCTCTTTTTTTCGGGAACCACGCTGCCCTACTTTGGGTCCAGATATTCCGCAAATTCGAGTTCGAGAACTCCTCGAGATGGAGAAACGCGAAGCTAGGTATTTTTACTGTCGATGCGAGAACGGAAGAAATTTTACTCGGAGCGGAATAAAAATGTAGGGCTTCATAAAGTTATTGTTTTTTAAATAACTGAATAGTTCAAGACTGAAAATCAATTGGGAAGACTATGACAGTTAATTGGAGGCCGTGACAATTAGTTGAAGACTGTGACAGTTAATTGTGAAGACTATGAGTATTAATTTGGAATTCTGTGGCAATTAATTGGCAAGACTGTGACAAGTAATTATAGACTGTGAAAAATAATTGAAGACTGACAATTAATTGGCAAGAATGTGACAATTCATTAAAGACTGTGACAATTAATTGGCAAGAATGTGACAATTAATTAAAGACTGTGAGAAATCATTGAAGACTGACAATTAATTGAAGAATGTGACAAATAATTAAAGACTGTGAGGAATAATTGAAAACTGACAATAAATTGGCAAGAATGTGACAATTCATTGAAGATTGTGACAATTCATTGAAGACTGTGACAATTAATTGGCAAGTCTGTGACAATTAACTAAAGACTGTAACGAATAATTGAAGACTGACTATTAATTGGAAAGATTGTGACTATTAGTTGAAGACTGTGACAATTAATTCAGACAACTATGACTATTAATTGGGAAGGCTGACAATTAACTGGGAAGACTTTGACAATGAATTCGGAAGATTATGACAATTGGGAAGATTGGAACGATTAATTGAAGACTGTGACAATGAATTGGGAAGACTGTGACAATTAATTGAAGACTGTGGCAATTAATTGGCAAGACTGTAACAATTAATTGAAGACTGTGACAAATAAATGAAGACTGACAATTAATTGGCAAGAATGTGACAATTCATTGAAGACTGCGACGATAGATTGGAAAGTCTATGACAATTCATTGGGGGGACTGTGACAATGAATTGGGAAGTGTGAAAATGAATTGGGAAGACATTGACAATTAATAAGGCAGACTTTGACAATTAATTGGCATGACTGTGACAATTCATTGTCTATGACAGTCAGTTGGGAAAACTTCGACAATTCATTGGAACGACAGTGACAATTGATTGAAGACCGTGAAAATGAATTGGGAAGACATTGACAATTAATAAGAAAGACTATGACAATTAATTGGCATGCCTGTGAGAATTTATTGTTTACGACAATCAGTTGGGAAAACTTTGACAATTCATTGGGACTACAGTGACAATTGATTGAAGACTGGAAATGAATTGGGATGACTATGATAATTAATTGGGAATACTGTAACAGTTCATTGGGAAGATTGTGACAATTCATTGGAAAGACCTCGATAACTAATTGCCAAGACTCTGACGTCTTCTCAATGATCCCAATGAGACGGAAATTATTGGAATATCGACAGTAAGAAAAATCCAATGAATACGTAGGCGCATTTCGTCTGGAGTAAACGTAATTATGCGTTATTATTTGAAAGGCGACACGGTCGAGCAGCGAAACCGAGTGCAATTCGGGCGAAAAAGGAGAATGGAACTAAAAAGGAAGGAAGAAGGGTCGTTGAAGCGAACGGAGCAACGACTCGCGTCGTGATTGGCCTGAACGACACACAATTGTCTAACGACTTGATAACTCCCCGCCTAACGCAACATCTCGAGTCTCGTCACGTAGTACTCGCGAGAAAAAGACAAGTCCGGTGGGGGGGGGGGGGGGGGGGGGAAGAAACAGGAAGTCTCGAGAAACAGAAACTATCGTGAAGTTTTCATCGTTGGAATGTAAAATCTTTTTTCTCTCTCTCTTCATTTTCAATACAAATGGCGTAGCCTCGATATGCCAAAAAAATCTCAGTCAAAGAAAACGATTAACTTCTTCGTTTTTACGATCAACCGAAATCCTTTTTTTTAACGTCTATCAGGGATTGTGTCCAAGCGATATTTTACCGCCCTTTACGTTATTCATAAATTGATCTGTTTACGATAGAATTTTCTCCGTGAGAACGTTTATACCGAGGAGAGAATTCTTGGATTCTGTTTGAGTTATTCTCGGATTAAAATATTATGAGAAGGAATTTGCCAGACTGTTTTCCCATCGAAGATCGATAGGGGGAAATCTGCAATAGTTTTGCCCAATTGAAATTCGATGAAGGGAATTTTGCGAAATTATTTTCCTCGGGTGATTCGATGGGGGAAAAATTGCGAAATTATTTTCTAATTGATAAAGAGAATTTTGAAAAATGATTTTCCGATTGAAATTCAATGAGGAAAAATCAGCATGATAATTTAGAGAATAAATATTCAATGAGGAAAAATCAGCCAGATAATTTGAAAAATTAAAATTCGAGTAGGGAAAATCAGCGAGAATACTTTGCGATTCAAATTTGATATCAGGAAATTTGAAAAATTCGGTGAAAGTTATCGAGATTTTTTTAAATTAACAGTAGCGAACTTATTTTCCAATCAAAATTCAACGAGGACAATTCGGCGAGATTATTTTCAAATGAAAATTCAAAGAGGGAAGATTAACTCGATAATTTAGAAAATAAAAATTCAATGAGCGAAAAACAGAGTGACAATTTAGAAAATTAAAATTCCATGGGTAATGAGATCATCGAGTTAATTTCGAAAACTAAAATTCAATGAGGGAAAATCATCGAGATAATTTCGAAAATAAAAATGCAATGAGGGGCAATCAGCGAACATTTTTTCCCATTGAAATGCAGTATCAGGAAATTTGCGAAATTCGATAAAGAAAATTCTCGAGATTATTTTTTATTAAAAGTAGCGAAGTTACTTTCCAATCAAAATTCAACGAGGAGTAATCGTCCAGACTATTTTCAAATGAAAATTCAATGAGGGAAAATCAGCTCGCTAATTTAGAAAATTAAAGTTCAACGAAGAAAAATTCAGCGCGATAATTCGGAAAATTAAAATTCAACGAGGAAAAATCAGCTACATTATTTTCCGTTCAATATTTGCCAAATTCGACAAAGGACATTTGACAGATGATATTCAATTAAAATCATCGAATTTATTTTTCCATCAAAACTTAAGGCGAAGCAACCATCCGGATAATTATCAACAAAAAATCCCCGCGGGAAAATCGCCATATATTCCGCCCCGTCGTACCAAAACTCCACGTTCATATTAACCCGCTTAGGCCTAATTCTTTTTTACAAGCTTTCATTTAAGGGCTAAGGCCACTGTTGAATTTTCAAAAAATCGATTTTTCTTCCGCTAAAACGGTGCCTTATGATCATAAGAATAAGTTACTATTCGATTTATAGCAAGGACTTTTTTTCACCGACTTTGAGCGTATAACGTAAGCCCACCTCTGGCACGGCCATAGAGTACCCAAAACTTTAAACGCGTTTTTCTCGAAACAGCTTTTTTCCAATTGGCGTGACAAATAACTTCAACAATTTTCACTCGATTTACTTGAAATTTAAAAGTTATGTTCCTAATTGCATTTCGCAGAGAAGTGAGTACGGAATTTCTGATTAATCGAAAACTTTTCATTTTACGAGCAGTTTTATACGAAATTTTTCACTGAAAATTCATTCAACGCAATCCAAATACCTAAAACTTTTGAATAAACCAATATTTTTTACATTCCGTACGTACTTCTCTAGGTATTCTAATGTAAATTGACGAGAATTTTTGTTTTTTGTTCTAGGTAAAAAATTGTGCATGCTAAATGTCATGCCGCGGAGCGCATAAAAAAGATAACAAAAGAAAATATTAGTAGTTGGTCGTTTTGTATAACGAAAAAAAAAAATTCTAACAGCTTTATATTCATACTAAATAGATCTGTAATTAATTTTATGAGAAAATTACTCTTTCATACGAAAAAAAATTGTTAAATTCGCACATGATTTAAAACCCGTTACAGTGGCCTAACCCCTTAACTTGACTTGGTGTGAGATGCAAAACGGAAAATCGATATTTCACTCACTTCTCGACTACTCAGAGCTCTGAAATTTTGCAAACATGCATCTAACAGGTGACAATGCATGATTCAACTTTAAAAAATTAACAAAATGGCGGCTAAAAGACGAAAAAAACGCATTTTTTTCGTCTTTTAGCCGCCATTTTGTTAATTTTGCACGTATATAAAATATTCTAGTTAGGTCGGTTCCTGAAGACATACTGAACATGAAACTATTTGATTTTTTTGTTTCAGACCATCCGTCGGGAAGATTTCACGACCACGGCAACGGTACCTGCTTTTCGAGGCGTTGGCTTTAAACATATTTTACGTGTACAAAAAATGAATAAAATACATTTAAAATTTTTTTTTATGTACTTAAAGAGTGTATTTATTGAACAGTTTAAACCCCATATCGATATCTTTAATAGTATTCTCAGAAAAAATTCACGAAAATAGCGTTTTTTTCATGGTTTCAAAGTAGAATCCTGCCTTGATGTACTAAAAAGTAGAAAAATATTTTTTTTACCAAGTGCCTATATGTGACTATAAATAAAAGCTCGGGGTGCTCAAAATTTGGACATATAATATTTAATTTACATAAATCCGTTAACATATTAACTGTATTTAATTTACTGTGAAATAACCTTAGGTTTCTTAAATAAAAATCCTAAAACTGAGAATAAACGTCCTCTAATTACTATTGTGCCAAATTAAATACGGTTAATGAAACTGAATTGCTCAAATTTATCAAACATTTGAAAAGTTGAGCACCCCAAGCTTTTACGTATAGTCACATATATGTGACTTGGTAAAAAAAATATTTTTTACTTTTCCGTACATTAAATAAAAGCTTATTTTATGAAAATATTTTTTTTACATACACGTTTGTTCTCTCTTCCATCAGATATCTATCGAGGGCATTAAGGCCCTATATATGCGATTTTTTTTAAATTTTATTTTTTAATTATTTTTTATTCCATTAGTCTGAACGGTTAGCAATATTTTAAGCTTTACAGAATTGAAACGTTCCAAAAATTCCAAAAATAAGGTAACATTGCATTTATAATAGATATCGCGCGGCGCGCCCGACCGCCAACTCCAAAGTCGTTTTTCCACGACTCGCTTTTTTGAACTTTGTGAAAGTTCTTACTCTTGAACGAAGGTTCAGATCGTTTCGAAATTTTTACAACATATTCTTAGTATCATCACCTATTGTGTGAAGCACAGAATCAAAAATTTCGATGACACAAAAAAATATTTAAAAAAAAATACCGGCAGAAAATTGAGTAAACAATTTTAAGTGTCGGATTTTTATTATAATAATTTTTTCTAAAATAATATTCTTGTTTCACACTAAAAATACATTCATTATGCAATTAAAAATAAGGGGAAAATAAGCAATATTGAGGGATTTTTTAAACTAAGAAATAATTATTCTACCATTATCAATCTTTCGGTATACTTTAATAGTATATTTAACTAGACGAAACAATTTTTTTAATGGGGAACATACCTTTGTAATTTTTTTTTTACATTTTTTTCCTATATCTACCAGAAAAGAAGAAAGGAAAGAGAATTTTGAATTGGAAGGACCAGGAGAAGTATGGTCCAGGCATCGCCGATTAAAGGTAAACACGAAATTTCCATGATTTGCCAGTACTTCAAACTTTAATCGCGTTTTTCTCGAAACTATGTTTTTAGACACGGGCGTATGCGTAGCGCCTCGAGTTTTCAATCGATTGACTTGAAATTTTAACTGTAGCTTCTTGGCAACATGTTCTAGCCCAGTACGTAGGATTCTTTCAATAAGTTGAAATTAACCATTTTTTGATTGATATTCTACCGATCTTTTTACGATTTTTTTTTCAAATTAACGCCATTTTTTAAAATCAATTTAAAAAAGAACCCCTACGTACTGGACTAGTTTTTTATATCTACTTTCAAAATATGTTTCGTTTTTTGTTCTAGCTTGAAAATTATGGCCTGTGCGAATCGCCCGTAGAGGACTATGAAAAAAAGGAGTTTTCTTTCATCGACTACTGCGCCGTTAGAACATGTATAGTTTCTCTGTAACGGTAATTAAAATGAAGAAATGCAAATTTGAGAAAAAGGCACGCGTTTACAAAAAAAAATCAAGATTTCGGGCAACATTTCTGTAAAATGTGGATTAAAAAAGTCGTTTTTTTTTTTCATTTTTTCAAAAATAATTTTCGTCAAGTAGAAGGTACCAATATTATCAATATTTCTACCAAGTTTCAACTCAATCGGCTTAAGGGGTAAGGCCACTGTAACGGCCCAAAAAAAAAGGTTTTTTCACTAATTTTTTGCTCCCGAAATTGAAGGTATTTGAAAAAAAACTTTTAATGGTGTTATCGGGCATACATTAAACTTTATTATAAATTTTTTTTACAGTAAAAAAAAACAAAATGGCGGTTCCACAGCTATCTTCCCGGGACATGTTTTGCTTCCAGGGCTCCGCGGCACGCAGCACCACTGGTGCACTTTTGAATCTAGAGCAAAAAAAAAACCATTAATCTAGAGGGCTATAGCTAGAGAATGTCGATCGGATTTTAAAAAGTATCAATTTTTGTGGATTTGGCGTGCGTTTGAAAAAAAAAATTGATTTTTGACGAAAAAAACGGCAAGTTTTTTGTTAATAAAAAATCAATAAATAAAGTTCTTGAAAATTCCGATCGACATTCTCAAGATAATGTAAATGTTCACATCTGGTTAAAATTTCAAGTAAAAAAAATGAAAATTGTTCGAGTTATGCTGCGTGCCATTTTGAAAAACGATGTTTCGAGAAAAACGCGTTTAAAGTTTTGCGAATAGTTTTTTATTGGAAAAAAATTTAAAAAAGAAGAAGCACAGGACCTTTTTTTTCTTATTCTAGAGGGTTTAAACTATTTTTTAAGCCAATAAAAAAAAATCGATTTTTCAAAAAATTTACAGTGGCCTTACCCCTTAAGGGGCTGTACCAGTGTGACACTTTTAAAAAAATCGATTTTTTTGCCGTTTTTGACAATTTATACTTTCAAGAATATCATTATCATTTCTATAATTTATATCAATATCATTTTATCTTGCAAAAATCGATAGTTTAATCTTTAAACGCGTTTCTCTCGAAATTAGATTTTTCAAATTTGCTGACATTGTAACTCAAAGAGCAATTATCCGATCGACTTGAAATTTGAACTGAGTACTCTTGAATATATTTACTCTACAATGACGTAGGATATTTTTGATTGGATGAAAATTGACGATTTGGCATTGAAAAAACGATCATTTTATAGGCAAGAAAACAGACTTTTTATTCATAACTACGCCATTCTGTAAGATTTTGATATTTTTCGAAAATCCTACGTCATTGCACAGGAAATACCTTCCAGTTTAACGACATTTTTTCCTTTTTCGGTTGCAGCTACTCAATCGGCCGGAATCATGTCAGCAGTGGAGGAACTTTTTTTGGCGCCTCCGAAGGCAGCGTATAAGTCGCTTGGATCTCAATATTTGTCTATGAAAAAATTGTGTAATGCAGGTCAAATATAGCAAAATATATTCTTAATTTTCCGAAACATTTAATTGAGTACTTTTCTTCCAAAAAATTCCCAAAAATCACCCAAATTTCCAGCGTTCACACTGATATAGCCCCTTAAAGAAGAAAAAAATCGATTTTTTTTATCGTTGTAAGTGTATATCCCGCCCTGAGAAGACCGCACATGCCAAAAACCGGAGTTCTTCGAGACTCGCGTAACTGGCCAACGGGTGGATGCCGGATAAAATTCCAAGCGTGCAAAAAGGAAAGTGTACGAGTCGCAGGTGCGATAAGAGTGGGAACGAGAGAGGTGGACGTGATAAGAGCTTGGTCCCAGAGGCGTAGAAAATCAACGTGGAATAAAATAGTCCAAAAGCTTCACGCGGATGAAGATAAGAAGAGTAGGCTTCTCCGCAAGATCCTCGGGCTCGTACGATCGGTTAGGAGGGACGCGAACGGGCGAGAAGGAAGAAAGATGCAGACAATAAAGGCTAGGGATTTCATAATGGAGAGTTGGCAGTGGAGAGCTCAGTCGATGGACATAAGCCGGAGCGACTGGTCGTCGTGGACCGCGCTCGGAGGAGGCAAAAAAAAGAAAAAAGAACTCCCGAGACTCTACATACACATGTATACATGTGTACATGTATCTGGCTCGGGAGTACGCGTGTGTGCACATGTAGTATAGTATAGTAAACAAAAGATGGAACGCGGAGGCGTCCCGTAGCGTTTTGTGAACGGCGAAATATTTCGCTGCTCGCCCGAGCCCGAAAAAAAAACTTTCGTCCGTTAAACTTTTTAACGGGATACTCCGCGTCCTCGTTCTTCGAAATCCGAGAAAATGACGGCGAGGTGAGTGCATGAGAGTCAGAAAGCCCACCGTGTGTGAGAGCGAGAAAAAAGTTCGTTTTTTTTTTCGTTTTCTTCATTTCTTCGGTCCTCGCGACGCGAGAAAGGTCGAAAGTTTTCTGTCGCCCGCGAGAGTGGGAGAGCCCGCGCGTGTTCGCGAATCACAAAGACGCGCTTTGCTTGGAGGAAAATGAAAAACGGACGGAGAATATTTGAAAAAAATGGCCAGTCGGGGCAAATGGAACAACAAAATCGATCGAGCTTCGTTGGAGTGCGACGATTTTTTTCTTCGAATTTTCAAAACGTTTGATTTATATTTAATTTTTATTTTTTGGTCGTTCAATTTTTTTCTATTGTAAATTAAATTTTTTTTTTCAATTTCAGGACATTTTCAATTTCAGTTTTCCACATTTCAATTCAGTTTTTTTAATTTTGAATTTTTCTTTTTTATTATTTGAATTTTTTTTCAATTTTAGATTCAATTTTAAAACATTATTTTAATTTTTTTTTCCAATTTTATTTTTCTTTCATTGCCGTGGCTGCAAGCGTTCAAAAAGGTTATTTTTGAAGTTTCAAATTGAAAATCTAAATTTACGAGCCAATTGCCCCGAAAAAGTTTTCGGTGATAAGAACGGACAAAGTTGAAGAGCTAAAGGAATTTTCGTCGCGCTGCAACGAAACTGCAACACCATAGAAGCCATTCCCGAAAATGCCACATTCGCGATCGTGCGATTCTTTGTTTTATTTCCATTTTTTTTGTCTCGTTGCGAGTTCTTTTTTTGCCCTCGTCTTTCCTTACTCTCGCTTCTTTTCTGAAAAGCGTAATTCTACACGTGCGGTTTTCCCTCGTGGGTATGGGTGTTGTGCGAATCCTAAAGCGAGTTGTGCCGCGGCCACGGCGATGAGTGTTTGAACGTGGATCGCAGTCAGTGCTTTGAGGATTCTTGGCGAGGGTGGAACAGTGGTCGATTATCGCGGCGTGCTTAGCACAGATTCAAAATCCCTCGCTCACATTCTTCTCACTTTCCTTCGACTTTTATTATGATATTTATTCTTTCCAAATTGTCGCGCCTCGCGAAGTACGTGTCCGATTGGCTCAAATTTTCTCGGACATTTTTCGAGGGAAGTTCTTGAAAAAGGAGAAGGTTGGTCGTTTGAATTTCAACGAACTGTCGATGAAAAATGCGTTGGGGAATGAATGCAAAATAGTTGGAATGTGAGAGTATTTTTTTACCATTGAAGATATTTTATCGTATATTTTGTTTGGGTTAAGAAAAGGTTTTTGTAGTGAAGAAATCAGCCCGAGTGCTTCCGAGTGTTAGGTTGGAGTTAGACACTGGTTGGATATATTTTGGACGATTTTAAATAAAGTTGTTTTGTTGAGATAAATAAAATTATGAAGTTGTCGATAAATTTATTGATGGGTCGACTTGACTTCAGACATTTTATTTATTTATTTATTTATCTATAGGACATTTTACATATATTTACAATTTATCTATAGAGAATAAGAGAATGTTTTATTTATCTATGAATGGAATTCATTCATCTACAGATTTTTATCTATCTATATGTGGATAGAAATATATTCATGCATGTCAATAAATAGAATATATATATAAGTTTACTCACAGAATAAATGAACAAAATTATTTTTGTTTCATACGTGAATCGATTTATATTCTAGTTGATTAATAAGCACTTATAAAATAAATGATTAATCAATTATTTTACTCATAGAATGAGTGAACAATATTATTTTTCATTCGCTTTATTGGTAAATTAATCCAATTATCGATGGAATAAGTACTTATAATATAAATAAAAAAATAAATTAGTTCACTTATAGAATAAACAAACAATTTTTTTAAAATTTAGTTTCGAAGTAAATAAATCAGTTCTTTATTTATTAAAAAAAAACACTTATAAAATAAAGAAAAAATGTACTCCTCATTTGTTTTCCATTCAAATTAATAATTTTTTTATTTATCCGATAAAATAAATTTTTAAAATGAGTTAATCTTCTTGTAGGATAAATAAACAAGTTTACGTTCTATTTATTTGCTCAGTAAATTGATTTATTTTTCATTTATTGACAAAGTGTTTATAAAATAAATCAAAAAAATTAACTTAAACAATAAATAAATAAGTTTATTTTCGATTCATTCCTAAGTAAATTAATTAATTATTTAATTAATTCAATAAACATTTATAAAATAAATTAAAAATTCATTCATTTCCTCGTACAATAAATGTAGAAGTTTACTCCTCGTTTATTTTCTACTCAAATTAATATTTGTTTCATTTATCCGATAATATAAATAAAATAATGAGTTAATCTCCTTGTAGAATAAATAAACAAGTTCACTTTCAATTCATGCGCTCAGTAAATTGATTTATTTTTCATTTATTCAAAAAATGCTTAGAAAATAAATTCAAATATAATCACCTTACTCAGAATAAATAACTAAGTTTATTTTCGATTTACTTTATAAGTAAATTATTACATATTTCATTAATTTAATAAATACTTATAAAATAAGTAAAAAGTAAATTAATTTATATTTCATCCATTCATTAAATACTTATAAAACATGCGGAAAAAATAAATAGAAAATTAAGTAATTTGTGTATTCTTATCAAATTTACCTTTTATTTACAGAATTCTTCGAGCCGGCCGATAGCCGAGTTTCACCGGGAGGCTCGGTGAACGATACGGACTGAAAAAAAACGTGGAAAAACAAAGGAAAAGGGACAGAGAAAGGAAGGAAATGTCGTCGCGCGCGGAGAGAAGGGCCGATACCGCCGACACGAAGATTCAAGTTGGTGCCGCCGCTGCCGATAAGAAATCGGACAAAGTTGGCTCAAATGTGATAGAGTGCAGCGTTAACATGAACGTCTCGTTGTCGAGGCTGAACAAGAGATCGAAGATTTTTCAAAGAGCCCAGAGCCTGCTGATAGTGATAATAGCAATCGTATTTGCTATTGTGTGCTCGCATCTCAAGAAGGAAGTGCGAGCTCTCGAAGTCCAGGTAACGAAGATTGGTCACTCGTCGAAAATTAGCAACCAAGTATAAATTGTTGGTGCGTCGAATTTTCGCGCAATGCGCTCGTAATGGATCGCAATGAGGATTTTTCTTTCTAATCGCTCGAATCAATTGAAAGTGATTTTCGAGAATTTTTTGGAAGAAAAGTACTCAATTAAATGTTTCGAAAAATTAAAAATTTATTTGCCTATATGTGACCTTCGTTGCATAATTTTTTCATAGAAAAGTATTGAGATCCAAGCAACTTATGCGCTGACTTCGGAAGCGCCAAAAAAAAAGTTTCTCCACTGCTGATATGATTCCGGCCGATCGAGTAGTTGGAAGCGAAAACGAAAAAAATGTCGTTAAACTGGAAGATATTTCCTGTAGAATGACGTAGGATTATCGAAAAATATCAAAAACTAACAAAATGGCGAAGTTATGAAAAAACGTCTGTTTTCTTACCTATAAAATTGTCGGTTTTTTAAATGCCAAATTGTCAATTTTCATCCAATCAAAAATATCCTACGTCATTGTAGAGTAAATATATTCGAGAGTACTCAGTTCAAATTTCAAGTCAATCGGATAATTGCTCTTTGAGTTACAATGTCAGCAAATTTAAAAAATCTCATTTCATATTCTTCAAAGTATAAAAATCGTGAAAGTATAAATCTTGAAGGTCTAAAAATCTCAACTCATATTCTTGAAAGTATAAACTGTCGAAAAAAGGTAAAAAAAATCGATTTTTTAAAAGTGTCACGCTGGTATAGCCCCTTAATTCAACTTTAGTTTTTCTGATCTATTGTTTACTTAATTCAAATTTAGTTTTTCTACTCAATTCAATTTTAGTTCTCCTAATCGATCGGTCTTTTCGTACAAAAATTGACTTGCGTTTGTTTGGCTTATTTTGGATGAAAAAGTAAAAATGATTCGTAAAAAAAATTCTTTCTGATCGAGCATTTTTTGTGCCAAAAATATTTTTTATTTGTTCGGGTTTGTGTGGAGGATGGAGTGAAGATAATTAATCAATTTTTTTTTCTTATCGAATATTTTTTTCGTGCTGAAAATATTTTGGGCCTGATTGGGTTATTTTTTAGAAAAAATGAAGATGATTAATATTTTTTAATTCTTTGCGAGTGTTTTCTTTCGTGCCAAAAATCATTTGAGTGTGTTTGGGTTTGTTTGCAGCATAAAAGTGAAGAAAATTAGTTACTTTTTTCCCTTCTAATCGAGTATTTGTTTTCGTGCTGAACATATTTTGGGTTTGTTTAGTTTTTTTTCAGATAAAAGTGAAGGAAATAAGTTAATTTTTATCCTCTCTAATTGAGCATTTTTTTCGTCCCCAAAATATTTTGGTTTTATTTGGGTTATTTTAGAGAATAAACGTGAACATAATTCATTTAAAACGAGAATTAGGTCATTCAAACAAACTCATTTTTTTGAAAAATCACTTGTTTAAAGAATTACTGAAAATTCTTTTCGAGTTTTTTCGTGCCAAAAACAATTTGGGTGTTGAGGATAAAACTAAAGAAAAGTGGTTACATTTTTTCCCTTCTTATCGAGTATTTTATACGTGCCAAAAATATTTCGGGTTTGTTCCGGATTGTTTGGGTTATTTTCGGAGAATAAAAAGAAAAATAATTAATTTTGAAAAAAAAAATTCTCCGAGGGTTTTTTTCACGTTCAAAATATTTTGAGTTCGTTTGGTTGTATTTGGGTTATTTTGAAAAATAAACGTAAAGATAATACCATAAATGAAGGGAAAAAAAATTTCATGGTTTTTTTCGTGCCAAAAATAATGTGTATTTGTATGGGGTTGTTTGTCTTACTTTGGACGATAAGAGTGAAGAAAATTCGTTTAACATTTTTCCCTCTAATCGAGGATTTCTTTGTTGCCAAAAATATTTTCGATTCGTTCGAATGACTTCGGAGAATAAAAGTGAAGATGATTACTTATACGGCTTATTTTGGGTGACAAAAAGGAGGAAAAAAGTAGAAATTTTTCGTTGCGTTTCCGCGACGGTTGCGTCGCGATCTATGGTGACTCACTCACGATCGTCATTCATGAATTATTCGTTGACGTCTACTCGTCGAGAAGCGGAGCAACTATTTGTCGTGTCGTGTTGCGTTACGTATTTCGTTTCAGTGAATTCCAGTACGTGTTTCATTCGCTCCAATTTCACGTTGATCGCGCGTTCCAATTCGCGACTATTCGAGATGTCCCGGTTTGAAAAGATGCACGGTGTCTATGGACCCGCGAGGTATCGCGTAACGTGCCGTTTGTTTGTAAACTCAACGAGGCGAAAGCGCTTCTGTACGCGCGATTAATCATCGAGTTTGTCACGAAAAGCGAGAGCGAGAGAAAAGATCTCTCGGCCCGATTACACTGGAACTGGGCTATTGTCGCAATTTTTTTTCACGAAAATTGGAAAAATGTCAAATTCGTATCTCGAACGGATAATCGATCGTGACTTAATGGCTGAGCTTATCTGTAGATTTTTGTTTCGCTGCGCAAACAGTGATAACGTTAATCGGCGGAAACGAAAAAAGACTGCGAGAAGCGATAGATCGCGCGAGAATTTTGGCTGGAAAGTACGAAAGCTTACCATTTTTATACACATCGTGAAACTCCCGGTGAGGCTGCCTCCATGAGGCTAGACTCGGTGACTGCTGGACGTATTTCAATGCGGTTTTCACTACTTGGATTTCTACTTTTTTCAAGTTTCATCAATTTGATCAATTCACTTACGTTAACCGCATTTAATTCGGCAGAATAGTAATTGGAGAAATTATCGTCACCCGTTTATACTCAGTTCCTCGATTTTTATTCAATAAATCTGAGGTTATTTTACAGTAAATGAAATACAGTTGATATGTTAACGGATTTATGTAAATTAAAGATTATATGTCTAAATTTTGAGCGCCCCAACCTTCATTTATAGTCACAGATAGGTGACTTGGTAAAAAAAAAATATTTCCTACTTTTTAGTACATTTAGTACCTTAGGCCACTCTAGAGGCCGAAAAAATAGGCTTTTTGGGGATTTTTTTTTTTCCAGAAAAACTACAAAATAAATCGAGATTACAAAAAAGGCGGCTGTTTATCTCAAAACTGCATTTTTAAGTTGGCCGGAAACATAACTCAGACAATTTTTAACCGACTCACTTGATATGTTGAATATATCTTAAAAAATACCTTGTCTGTGCAAATACGCACGATTTTTTAAACTTAACTTAAAAAATGCAGTTTTGAGATAAACGCTGCACTGCCGCCATTTTGAAATTAATCGCTTTAAAAAAATTATTGTATACAGTCACTGAAATGTATGATCAACACCCTTTCTTCTAATCTCCATTAATTTTGTAGTTTTTCTGAAAAAAATCCCCACAAAGCCTATTTTTTGAGCCTCTGAAGGGCCTAACCCCTTCAATAAAAGCATGTTTTTTCATATTTGTTGGCATATAAATTATTGTCTACTTCTTAGTCTTCAATTGATTTTACTAGTAGTTTACTAGTTTACGAGCTTGAGCGTTAAGGTAGTCCTATCGCTTCACACTAGTCATACCACTGATCATACTTGAGACTTGTACAATTTATATTTTTAACATATGCAAAAAAAATTTGTAATAACTTAATTTCCCATGTGTACACTGTTTAATGAATGTTCACATTTAATTATAAAAATGAAAAAATAGTTATTCCAACGATTCGCGCAGTACTTCTCGGTTTGATATTTGGCAATATTGGTTCTATCTCCGTCTCTTTTTACTCAACCAGGCGAGTTTAACCTCCATACTTTTCAACGTCGACCTGTCAAAACAATGTCCGGTGCGGGAAATATAAAGCATTGTATTCGGGTCACGATTGGAAAAAAGCGTGGAAAATTTGTGTCGGCGAAATATGTCGGTTAAAAATGAAATATGTGTGGAAATTCGAATGAGTAAGATGAGGTTAGGACTTCAGTCAGCTGTTGCCTTGCTGTCACGTCTCTTTATCGTAGCAAGTGGTAATAAATCCAATACCGGAAGTTCAAATTAAACTTGATATTACATAAAAATTAGGTCAATATGCGTAATTTTTCTGAGAGCAGTGGATTACTACAAGTGTTAAGTATGTAAATGTGATTATTTTAAAGAATCTGACGGATTCCCACTATTATATACACTTTTGTAGCGACTGGAAATTAGGTTTTTGCATGTCGTCTCGGAATTCCTTCACAAAAATACGCAATTTCAATTTTTGTTTCTCTGTAATTAGGTCGATAAACGACCCCGACATTTTACAGAGAGCATTATTAATATATTTAGTGAGGTTCAAACAAAAATTATGAAAATTCTATGGATTGGAGCCTGGCGATAGGATTACCTTAAAACCAAGCATTGGGTGAAACCAACTGATATCTGTTGGCTGTTAAGGGGTAAGGCCACTGTAACGGCCCAAAAAAAAAGGTTTTTTCACTAATTTTTTGCTCCCGAAATTGAAGGTATTTGAAAAAAAACTTTTAATGGTGTTATCGGGCATACATTAAACTTTATTATAAAATTTTTTTACAGTAAAAAAAAAACAAAATGGCGGTTCCACAGCTATCTTCCCGGGACATGTTTTGCTTCCAGGGCTCCGCGGCATGCAGCACCACTGGTGCACTTTTGAATCTAGAACAAAAAAAAACCATTAATCTAGAGGGCTATAGCTAGAGAATGTCGATCGGATTTTAAAAAGTATCAATTTTAGTGGATTTGGCGTGCGTTTGAAAAAAAAAATTGATTTTTGACGAAAAAAACGGCAAGTTTTTTGTTAATAAAAAATCAATAAATAAAGTTCTTGAAAATTCCGATCGACATTCTCAAGATAATGTAAATGTTCACATCTGGTTAAAATTTCAAGTAAAAAAAATGAAAATCGTTCGAGTTATGCTGCGTGCCATTTTGAAAAACCATGTTTCGAGAAAAACGCGTTTAAAGTTTTGCGAATAGTTTTTTATTGGAAAAAATTAAAAAAAGAAGTTAAAAGGATTTAAACTATTTTTAAACTAGAGGGTTTAAACTATTTTTTAAGCCAATAAAAAAAAATCGATTTTTCAAAAAATTTACAGTGGCCTTACCCCTTAAGAACGGGTATGTTCTATTAAAAAACCAATTTCTTAACTATTACGAAATCTTTATTTGTGACAGTTCAGAGGCTCAAACGAATAATTCATTAAGGAGCTATACTACCGTGACACTTTAAAAAATCGTTTTTTCTCGCCTCTTTCGACAGTTTATACTTTCAAGAATATCATTATCATTTATATCATTTATATCAATATCATTTTATCTTGCAAAAGTCGATAGTTAAATCTTTAACCGCGTTTTTCTCGAAATGAGATTTTTCAAATTTGCTGACATTGTAACTCAAAGAGCAATTATCCGATCGACTTGAACTTTGAACTGAGTACTCTTGAATATATTTACTCTACAATGACGTAGGATATTTTTGATTGAATGAAAATTGACGATTTGGCATTGAAAAAACGATCATTTTATAGGCAAGAAAACAGACTTTTTATTCATAACTACGCCATTCTGTAAGATTTTGATATTTTTCGAAAATCCTACGTCATTGCACAGGAAATACCTTCCAGTTTGACGACATTTTTTCCTTTTTCGGTTTCAGCTACTCAATCGGCCAAAATCATGTCAGCAGTGGAGGAACTTTTTTTGGCGCCTCCGATGGCAGCACTTACGTCGCTTGGATCTCAATATTTTTCTATGAAAAAATTATGTAATATAGGTCAAATATAGCCAGATATATTCTTAATTTTCCGAAACCTTTAATTGGGTACTTTTCTTCCAAAAAATTCCCGAAAATTACCCAAATTTTCAGCATTCACACTGGTATAGCCCCTTAACTGTGAATATATATTTATTTCGCTAATTTTACATGAAAAGTTGGAAAATTTATGTACACATTTTTTTTAAGTTGCACCATGCGTTATCACCTTGTAGATGCATGTTTGCAAAATTTCAGAGCTCTAAGTAGTCGGGAAGTGGGTGAAATGTCGATTTTCCGTTGTGCATCTCACAGAAAGTAAAGTTAAATAAAAGCATGTGTATCGTTATTCTCTGACACGTGAACGACTGTTACAGATAGACTGCATGAACGCGAATCTGATGGTGCTGATGCTGAGATACGACAAGCTGAACAAAAACTTCAATCGCATCTGGTACCACGGACCGGCGAACCGATCGCCTCATCACCCGGTCGTCGATGCTTCGAGGCAGTCGAATCAGAAATATCGTCACGCGTCCGCCTCGAAGGAGGCGAGCCTCGAGAACGTTTCGAGAGGAACCGCCAGAGTCGCGGTGTCTGCGCGAAAATCGAGACACGAGGGTGAAAAACCGTCAAAGATAACCGATAACCTGTCCGAGAACGTTAACGAAGTGCTCGACGAGACTGCGAGATCGATAGACGATCGGGAAGACGCAAAAATAAGCTCGGAGAGAGACAGATACGAGAGAGCGATTGTCGCGTTCGAGAGACGCAATCAGGAGACGACCACGGCTATGCCGAGGGACGATCTAAGCGACGATACGAATACGTGGAACGAATCGCGCACCGGAAGATACCGTCGTGACGAAGGACGAGGTAAAAAACGAAGAAAGATCAAAAGGAGGCTCAAACGCAGTCGCCGGCGATTGGGTATAGATAGATTTTTGTATTAGTATACCTGGATAATGCGTTTCTTTTTTTTTGTTATTATTTTAATTCTCATCTTCAGAACGCTTAATCAGTGCTTGAGACTGGCCCGTCGATAACATCGACGCGAAACGTCGTTTCTCATTCCTAAACCCAAACAAACTCGAGCTCTTTCTCTTTTCCATTCGATCCTGATTATCTTTAAGGGGCGAGAAGCAGTCAGAGGCGTGAAAAGACGAGCATTTTCAATAATTTTTTTTTTTTGGAGTAATTAAGTTTGTTTTCACAAAGTGGTTACACAGACTTTTTATGTTACATTTCAACTTGACTTGTACGAATTTTCAAAGAAAAATATTGATTATTTATAAAAATATCGCTATCTTTGTCGGACCCACTTCGGCATGTAGTGCTTTGCGGTGACCATCATAAAATTTTACTGGATCATCTGAAATTAAAAAACCAAAAAAAATCATTAGTTTAATAATAAATCTAGTCCTTAATCGAAGTTTTTTTTTCTTTAAAAAATTAACAAAATGGCGGCTTTCGACAGATAACTTTCGATTTTCAACCAAAAAATCGCTCGTTTATTGTTGAAAAAAAATAGACATTTTCAATAAAAATGAAAATTCTTCGATTAAGGACTAATTTTTGATGCTATCAATAAGCACACCAAATTTCATCAAAATCCATCGAGTGGTTTTCGAACTATAGTGGTCACCGACTTGAAAAATATAGTTTCGAGAACAACGCGTTTAAAGCTTTTCGATGTGGATACGGTAATATATGTTCGTAAAATTTTAAGCTCGATGGATGAAGCTGAACTTTTTTTTATGTATTTTGATCCGCTGAATCCGAAGATCACAATTTTTGCCGAAAAGTCGAGCATTCAATTGTTTATAGCCAATTGTTAAAACAATATTACAAAAAATTAAAGTTTTTCGGGATAAATTATTTTTTAAAAATACTTTGGGCAGTTTTAAAACGAAACTATTCCTTATAAAATTTTGCTAAAGTTCATAGTTTTTGAGTAATACATTTTTGAAAATTCCTGAAAGAGTTTTCCAATTTCACACGTGATTTATGTATAGAAATACTAATTAAAAAATTACTTACATCGAATCATCAATTCCTGGTCCATACAATAGGGCTTCTGCCGATGTGGAAGCTTCCAAAATATCAAGTTGTTGTTGTTCAAGACTATTTATAGCATATAATAGGGGGGGTCGTAACCGGTCGCTTGCAGCTGCCGTCCGTTACCTGCCATCGGGACCCGACGCCCTTTCGCTAATTGTGGGATATCCCGGAAACTATTCATCGTATAGACTTGAAATTTTCAGGCAATATTTTCGAAACATCATACTTCAAGAGAATCTATTAAAAACATCGTTTGTTTGAAAATTCTGACTGCATCTCACCCCTTAAGGAGCCTGCTCAGCTGTCTCGAAATAATAAGAAGTTGCTGACATTTATTGAGGATATTTGCGAACAGGTGTTACGACTCCGTGTACAATTTCAAGCAATTCGTCTGCGTGATTGTCGAGCAATTAATTATTGAAGTTAGGCTCGTATACACGGGCGACATGGCAAAAGCTTCATGAGAACTCTAATACGACTGTCGCGACATAATAAAAATAGTAAGAATCGAATGGAAATAGGCGGAAAAAAATTATTGAGATTTTTATGAATAATTTCAACGAAGAGTACAGCGTTCTGTCTGTCTCGCTATCGAGATATTCGTGAAATAGAACAGGACATTTCAGCTGATTCGCGCTCACGATGTGGCGTTCGTACCTAAGCTCAGTGATATCAGTTACGGAGAACTAAATTGCGCGTTTGCCACATTTCAACTTGGTTGCTAACTTATTCGCGACGTAAAAAAAAACAAAAAATATTAATAACATTTCTAAACAGTCAATTATATGCATTCTACATATTTATTAGCTGAAATTTATTTATTTTACGTAACCTAAAATTTGACTATTCGGGGCTGGCAGCCATTACCCGCAAAGACCATGAGCAGCCTCCTTGAGTCGAGCTCTTCACCCATGGACGCGAAAGGATACTGATCCCTCTTTAGACGCAGATATGTCCAAAAAAGTTTGCGAACTTTCCGTAACGTCCGGTGTTTTTGAAAAAAAATAATCCAGTTTATTTTCTCGAAAACGTGCAGGAAAAAAAGTCAGTGTCCTTCAGGATTCATTGGTGACGCGCTCGGCCCTCCTTGCGAATGGACGGAAGCTCCGTCCCTGTTTTATTATTTACTTCAATCGTTTGAGAAACGGCGTACCTTTTGGATTTCGTTTTTTCTGCTCGTTCTGCAATCTTTCGTAGTGTCGCAGGCCAAAATTGACCTTTCCATGCTCCTCTGATATACTCTGGAACCCTGACACACGTAACCGTTCAAAAAGCATACTTTCTCTTTTCACTTTTTTCTTTGTGTGTTCTGCTGACATGAGACACTCGTCCTTTGCACGTTTCGCGATATTTTCTAACTAACTCTGCTACTTGCACGGAGGCTGCATAAAGTAGAATATTATTTTTTAACATAAAAGATTTTTTTTTTTAATATAAAATAGAATTGAATTTTTTTTATGTCAAACAGAACTTTATTTTTTACATAAAATGGAATTTTATTTTTCATACAAACAAGAATTTTAATTTTCTTATGAAATACAATTTGATATTTCCATAAGATAGAATCTTCGTTCAGTAAAAAAGAATGTTTGTTTTATCGATAAAATAAACATTTTATTTTTCAGATGAATTATTTGATATAAGAATTTTCAAGATATATGTGATGATAAGAATTTGAATCTTTTAAGTATTATGAAATTTCATCTTTTACATAAGATAGAATTTTATATTTTTGTAAAGAAAGAATTTTTTTCTTCATGGAACAGAATTTTTATTTTTCAAATAAAATGGAATTTTTATCTTTCAAACAAATACGATTTCATTTTGTACGTGAAATAGAATTTTATCGTATTCGTACTTGGCAACAATTATTGTATATTATTGTATTTTTTAAGTAAAACGAAATTTCATCTTTTACATCAAGTAAAATTTTATTTTTTACATTAACTAGAATTTTACATTTTTATAAAAAAAGAATTTTATTTTCTTCACGAAACAGAATTTTTATTCTTCAAATAAAATCGAATTTTTATCCTTCAAGCAAATACGATTTTATGTTGTACATAAAATAAAATTTGATCGTATTTATACTTGACAACAATTCTCTCGAACGAAAATTCTGTTGTGACGAAAGTAATCGAGCTCGAAGAATTAATTAACATTGTAGAATTTTTTTTAAGGACCTCTAGTCGCAACGTTTGTCGGTGCTGTACCCGAGCAACACGTAACCGATACAGGTAGTTAGTATTTATCGTGCTTTCCATCGAGCATCTGAATTTACCGAAAAAAAAAACGATTCCAAAGAACTCGCTTCGATTGACACCTCGTTTCATTGTCGCAGTGTACGTGGGCCCGTGGGTGAAGAGCGCGAGAAACGAGTCGCGATACGCTTTCAACAAATTTCATCTAGTCGAGGACAAAACGTCGATCGAAGTTACCGCCAATGGATTGTACATGATCTCGGCACAGGTGATTATGGACAACCCTGTTCTAATCTTTTTCCCTCTGAGTGGAAACTCGTTCGGAGAATTTACCATTTTTGGAGGGTAGATTAATTTTTTATTTTTTGATAGTTGTTTGTTTGCAAATACACTAGATCTCCCCTAATTTCCAGCACCCATTTTGATGGGTTTCCATTTTAGTTAGATTCCCTCTTATCTAATAATTATTTATTCTTATTCAATATTGTTGAAGGATTTTCAAAAATATGCATTATCATTCAATAGTTACTTATTATTATTCAAGGGGTATTCTCACTTCAGAAGCAAAAAAGGCTATTTTCATGCATTTTTTGATAGGTTTGTATTATAGATATTGATATAAAAGTTCTTACACTTTCGAACTATATTTAAAAAAAATTATTTATTTAACTCACTAGTTATAGACGAAAATGGTAGTTAAAAAAATGTTCTAAAAAAATTGTAGGTCTGCGCTGTTGATGAAATCTCGAAGATGAATCATCCGAAACAAAAAAAAAACAAACGGTTTTAGATTCAGTAAGTTAATGGCTATAGCGCATATCATACGATTTTTGATATATGCAAAAATAACAAAATGGCGGCCATTTGTCGAAGAAAAAAACAAAAAAGTGTTTTTTCACCGTTGTGACAAAAAAAGTAAATATCAAAATTGAAGAAAAATCCTTCATATGCGCTATAACTATAGTTGCAAAGAATATGTGGTTAAAATTTCATAAGGATCGGTTTAGCAGTTTCGAAGATTTTATCAACAAGCCGTCGAAAAACGTTGTTTTGATAAAAACGCGTTTAAAGTTTATTTGGGTTACATATATACATGAAATTTTTTAAAAATGTATTTTGAAAGTGTAACAACTTTCATATCAATATCTATATTATAGACCTATCAAAAAAAATCATAAAAATTGCCTTTCTTTGAGCCAGGGTTGCGAAATTTGTGATGAAAAAGTAATGCATTATTCATTACATTTTGAATGGATAATGAAAAAATATTTCATTATCCGTTACATTACATTCAGTAATGTAAAAAAATTCCATTACTCATTACATTATATTTTGTAATGTAAACAATTTCCGTTACTCATTACATTGGATTTTGTAATGTAAAAAATGTTCATTACTTATTACATTATATTTAGTATCATAAAAAAATGTCATTACCCATTATATTACATTTTGTAATGTGAAATATTTTCATTACAAAATGCAATGTGATAGATAATGGAATTTTTTTACTTTACAAAGTGCAATGTAATGAGTAATGGAAATTTTTTACATTACAAAATTTAATGTAATGAGTAATAGAATTTTTTTACATTAGAAAATATAAGGTGAGGAGTAATGGAATTATCTCAATACTAATGTAATGTAAAAAATCTCCATTACTCATTACAAGGTAATATGGATTATTATTCGTTTCCCATCAAGTCAGATCAACCCAGTGCAAAACCCGCTGCCCCTAATGGGAAACGAATAATAATCCTCATTACATTGTAATAAGTAATGGAGATTTTTTACATTACAAATTCCAATGTAATAAGTAATGAAAATTGTTTACATTACATAATTCAATGTAATAAGTAATGGCAATTGTTTGCATTACTAAATGTAATGTAATAAGTAATGAAAACGCTAATGCATTACAAAAAGTAATGCATTATTTGCAACCTTGCTTTTGGCGTCTAAAGTGAGAAGACCCCTTAACGGCGGGGTAAAGTTAATTCGGCGAAAAAAAGGCATGTTTTTAAGATTTTTTTTGGCGTAACGAATAGTGTTCGTTTATTGAAAAATTTACATATAATAAAGTAACATTTGAACAACATTGTCCTAAATTTGCATTGCAAAATATTCAAAATTGAGCGAGTGAAAATTAAACCCCGGAGGCGCCTCGAAAAAAAGTTGGTTTGCGGTGTGCACCATAACTCGCAACAGAATCATTTGAAAAAAAAATCAAAATGCATTTGTTAAAGGAGATGTTTCTCGAGGTAATGACGGGAGGATTTTTTTTTTTTCGATTTTTCGTAGCACTTCGGAGCCAAAAACCCGATTTTCGCTAAAAAAAAATCGGCTAATTTGTTGTTGAAAAATTAGTAATTATTAAAAAAAACAAAAAAGCTCTCGACAAGACCTGGTGAATTATGTGAAGAAGTACTGTGCAAAATTTCAAAGCGATTGGTCCCGTAGATTTTGAGTTATTGTGCACACGGACTTCAAATATGACATGTCTCAGAAAAACGGTTTGAAAAACGCAGAAGAGAAGAGAACGGCATGGAGCAATAGACGCTCAAATACTCATAACTTCGTCAGTTTTACTCCGATCGACTTGAAATTTTAACACAATATTCTTGATATATTATGCATTCATTTAAACAATTTTTAAAAAATGAAAAAAAAATGTTTAATACTTTACCCCGTCCTTAAGAATTTTCAAGTCCATGTGGTCCATGGGGAGGGTAGGGGTTTCAGCGTGAAAGGAAAAAAACTTTTTTGCGAATTTTTTCATCTATATGGATAGAGCACATTCATTGAAACCTTTTGTACATTGTTGTGCCATTTCAAGAACATTCCGTAAAATTTGTACGCCCAAATATCCACAAACAAGCCGGTGACAAAGCTTTTCCAAGAACGCCTTTGGAAAAACACGATTTGCGGTGTTCACTGTATCTCAGCTAGAAATTATCTGAAATCAAGTACCATTAAAATTTAGTCAAAGTATCATCAAATCCTCCCCCCAACGGTCTTTGATAATTTTGTTTTTTCATTTCTAAACTTTTGTTGGTCATGTAATGTGAAAAGTGCTATTTTTCACGAAAAATTCCGCTATTTTGCGGGTGGATAACCCCCTTAATGTAAAAAAAATTTCAAACTAAGCGTTGGGGGGAGGTATTTTATATGTAGAAAGTGTGTACCAAGTTTGAAATAAATCGGTCATGTAGTTTTCAAATGGCAGTGAACAAGGACTTTGAAAAAGTGGTTTCGAGACAAATGCGTTTGCAGTTTAGAGAAGTCGGAGGTACAGTGTTAGAGAAGCGGGACTAAATAGTCAATAACTTCGAGAGTTTTGCTCTGATTGACTTGAAATTTTGGGATTATATTCTTGAAATGTTTAACTATAAGAAAAGACAAAAAATGATCGATTTTTCAAAAGTACACACCTCTACCCTCCCCTTAAGGCGAAGTAAAAGACCTACCACGTGACACGTGAGTGCGAGAGAGATAGCTAAAATTTTCGAACAGAGATTTCTCCGAGATAAATAATATTTACGGCAAAAGGAAATCATCAAGCTCTGCGTCAGGGAATTCTCCAGAGCCTAATGTTTTGTTTTTCCTAAAAAAATGTTACCATCTATGAGAAAATTGGGTTGGAAAATTGTGAGGTTATGTTGATCTTGTACGTGCCCTTAATCATTCAATAGCTTATTCGTTGCTTCGTCTTTGTCAACGTCAGATTTACTATTTCGGCGAGCCAACGCACTATTCTTATTGGATCCTGCTGAGTTCCGAGGGCGTCTCCACCACGAGAAAAGTCATAAAGTGCGCCACGGTCTCGGCGGTCTCGGCGAGCGAAGCGTCCTGCTACACGAGCGTTGTTCTGCCGCTGCGAAGAGGCGACAGGCTTCACATACAGCAACAAGAACGCGACAGGTACGCGATAATGTGTTCTTCCTTTTTATCACTTTATGGACCAATAGTTGAAGCTTTAGACCAAAAAGTAAGATCGTTTTTTTGCGCAGACTGATAAATCTTCGGGAGGGCCACAGTTACGTGCAAATAATGCTGCTCTCGAGCGAGATGCCGAGACGACGAGGATCCTGAGACGAAAATCCGAATTAGCCTGGATCCGATGACTGCACGCGCCGTACTTATCGTGTCTTCCAATACCTGCTGCGTTACGGACATGATCGTTCGTTTTAATATATGTACATATATCGACGCTGCTTACGAAGAGTAGCACGATGCAAAGTTCTTACGAAAACTAGCACGATTATGCTTTCGCCACGGAAACTATCACGTTTCCATATTCACCGCGAAAACTAGCATGCTTCGGCTGTCACCGCAAAAACTAGCTTGTTTGATTTCCACTGTAAAAACTAGTGTCAAGGGAGCAAATTTGAAACCTTAAGGATCTAATCGCTCGTACAATCTAACTAAAAAGAGTTTTTGTGAGAATTTAAAGTCTTTCATGCTCAGGTAAAAATCTGGAAAAATAAACCATTAGTATTTTTTTTAATATGACAATTTTTTGCGTAATGACATTTTGATAATAATTGTCAATTAAAGTCGATAGTAGTAATTTTTATTAAAAAATATCGAAATTATAAATATAATGAAATTTATTCATTGTGATAATCTATAAAAAAATAACGTTATTGAAAATATCATTCAACAAATTTACTGTAATCTTACAGATGGTTATCGTCGAATATGTTTGAAAAATCTTGCTGATGTTCGATTGGAATTAAACCTCTGTCAAGCATGGCCTGTAAATCTTTTTTTTTCTTGGTGCAAGAGGCAATTTTTTATCTGACGTCTGTTTTAATTGGAATATTCGAACATCATCCATGTTTTTTTTTTTTTTTAATAGACTTTCATCTCTCGTTCTTCTTGGTCAAAATCATATTCAACATGGATTGTATCGATGTAAGGTTGAATGGATATTTCCCGATGCTTGCAATTTTAATTGAAGTCCGATTCAAATTTTTTGAGAGGTTTAAAAAATCTTAAATTTTCCATTGCGATCAAAGGAATTGGAGTAAAAAAATAGAGGCAAGGCGTAAAAAAGCACGGAAGAAAAGTCGGAAACAATTCCAGTGTTACTGAAACATGTTAATTTTCGCGGTGAATATCGAAGTCTGCTTCTTTTCGTGGTGAAAGCCGAAACGTGCTAGATTTCGCGTTAAATATCGAAAGGTGCCAGTTTTCGTGGCGAAAACCGAAACTTGATAGTTTTCGTATCGGAAGCTGAAACATGCTAGTTTTCGCGATGATATTAAACGTGCTTGTTTTCATAAGAATTCTGAAACATGCTGAAAATGCACTTTTCGTAAGCAGCGTCCATATATATATATATATATATATATATATATATATATATATATATATATATATATATATATAGGGTGTTAGGAAGGTCGATGCAAAGCATTAAGGGGGCGATAGGTCACCTCATTAGAAACATCATCTGTATCCACACAACTAACGAAATGGGACATGTTGAATAATTGAAAACTTGTCAAAAAATAAAAATTCCTCGTATGTTAATGCTATTTAAAAAATAGCACTAACATACGAGGTAAACGAGCTGGTACCTAATTTTGGGAAATTTTCCAAAAATCATACTTACCATGATAACGCGAAATCCTTAGACTTTGGACTAAGGCGACCTAGGTTAGATATGTTCCTAACGAGGTGACCTATCGCCCCCTTAAGGCTTTGCATCGACCTCCATAACACCCTGTATATATGTACAGGGGGGTTCACAATTATCGAGGTTCCCTTGGTGAGAAAATGGAGGGTCGTTGAAAGCAAAACGCTTTTTTTTAGAATCGTGCGAAAAAAAATGACCGCCATATTCGCGTTCAAAGTCCGAAAATTGCACGCGGCCACGCGCGCAATTTTCTTACCTTCGAATATCACATAACGTTAATTATTGATTCGTATCATCCATTTTCAAAACGAGGCGCCGTAGTCAATATTTTTTATCGAAAAAAGATAAAAATTTTAAGAAAAAAAAATTCACTTGTCTGAAGGTGGATTCGAAGAGGCGCTCGAATCGGCAATTTTTGTCGCACAAGATTTTGAAAATGAAGCGTTTTGCAATGAGAACCGTAATAGCTGTGAATCGTGTATATACATATAGATGCTACAGGTAAAACCCGTTTTTAGTTAAAACGCCTTTTACCTAGTGGAAAACTCGGTCCGACTGAACGCCTTCGTTACGAAATAGTTTTTCCTTGTGGAAACTATAATTTACTGATAAATAAATTTGAATGCCAGTTTAAATTATAACTATGAAAAAAACTAGTTCTAGGGGAATAAGGTAAAATTGTTTCTCAACTACCGTTGGCGTACCTCGATCGACTGTATGAACACAATCAACGGCCCTTAGTAAGCCGTTAGTTAACCGGAAATCAAAACAATATTTGTTTGAGTTTCTTTGGGTCTAAAAACTAGTTTTTCCTAGTTACGCCGAGTTTTCACTAACATTCAAATTTATTTATCAGTAAATTCTAGTTTTACTGGGGAAAAACTAGTTGTAACGAAGGCGTTCAGTGATAAATAGTGTTTTCTAGGGAGAAGGCGTTTAAACTGAAAACAGGTCTTAATTGTAACATATACACTAATTTTCTATCGGGACGAAAAGTTAGCGACCTCGGCCAAAAGGTGCGAAAGAATATTGAAAGTAGTATTTCAAAAATGTAAAAAATTATCTCTCATTTGCTTTTTTAAGGCACACCGAGCGCGCGTTCTTGGTTTCTATGGATTGTGTTCATATTTTAACCAGACATTGTTCATATCATTATGCATGTTTGAGTGAAATTTCAAAACAGTCGATTATTTAGATTGGGAGACAATGAGTTTTAAAATTGCAACTTTGAACACTGCACGGTCTGCATTGAAATTTAGACAGAATAATTTGACGTAAAAATATTTGTCCCCTATAATAAGAAGACATATGGCAACACCGCATCGTTCCACGTATCCAATGACGCAAGTTTGCGCGGCATAATTAAAATAATACTGCAACACAAATTTTTGTTTGGAATTAATTTTTAATCGAACAAAGTTTTTAATTAGTTATGAATTAACCAACACGTTTATTTGTTTATGAAGATAACATAAAGAATATAACATATTAATATTGATAACGCAAATATTTTTTTATGATAAAAGTTTTTAACTTTAGGTACACGATGATTATTTTTTTCTCGAAATATTGAACAATACTGTTCTACGGAGTTGCCATATGTCTTCTTATTATAGGGGACAAATCTTTTTTACGGAGAATTATTCTGTCTTTACTGAACGTTTCTAGCAACACTGAATAGTTAAGGCAATCCCAACTGTTTTCACTCTTTCCCTAACCAGTTTGCTATCTAAACATAATTTGTTTTGAATATTTATTAACACAATAGAATGGTACGACGAATTATGTGACCTGACTTTCGGTCAATGCAGACTCTGCAGTGTTAAAAGTTGAAATTTAACAACCCATTATGTCCCAATCTAGTCTACTTTTCTGAAATTTCACTCAAACATGCATAATGGTATGAACAATGTCTGGTTAAAATTTGAACAAAATTTATAGAAATCAAGTGCGCGCGCTCGTTCTACCTTCCTTCGCGAATTTTCTACTCCCGTGACTGTGCCTAAAATAAAATATCCGGAGGCAAAAGGTATGGAATGCAGAAAAAAACGGGCCGGGTCGAAATTCCGAAGTTTCAATGGTCAGAACGCTCAAAACTCCGAAAGAATAGTACCCCGAAAGATCAAAACTCCGAATTTTACACGAAAGACCAAAACTCCGAAAATCTTAACATCGTCAAAATAATTCGGCTATGGAAGTTTTAAGTTTCAAAATTTTCATTAAATCGACGACTTATTTCAAGAATTTTTGTTTATTAAGAAGTGATTTTGCTTTAATTTTGAAATTTGTCTAGACAATGTTATATACGTTCTACATCATTTACAGTCCACTCTGTAGACTTTCGCTGGCATGATCTTGACATGAGGGCCGGGTTGAAATTCCGAACTTTGAATGCGCCGACGGTTTAAAATTCCTAATTTCAATGTTCCGAAATTACAAGGTTCGTCAAGATTATGCCAGCGAAAGTCTACACAGTTGACTGTAAATGATGTAGAACGTATAACATTGTCTAGACAAATTTTAAAATTGACGTAAAGTCACTTGTTAATAAAAAAAAATTCGTGAAATAATTCGTCGACTTATTGAAAATTTTGAAACTTTTAAAACTTCCATAGTCCAATTATTTTGACGGTGTTCAGATTTTCGGGGTTTTGGTCTTTCGTGTAAAATTCTTTCGGAGTTTTGAGCGTCGTGTGATCATTCAACGTTTGGAATTTCAACCCGGTCTCGTTCAGATTTTCGGAGTTTTGGTCTTTCGGGTAAAATTCTTTCGGAGTTTTGATCTTTCGGGGTAGTATTCTTTCGGAGTTTTGAGTGTTCTAATAATTGAAAGTTCGGAATTTCAACCCAGCCCCCAAAGAAATTTAACCAATTGGAGTTTGAAAAAATATATATTTTAGAAATCTTGTTCTCATGGCTGCTTCCGGTCGAAAAAACCTTCCGTAGTATATATATTCTTATTAGCAGTTACCATAGTACGATCGAACCTCAAGCCCATTCGGCAACCGTAATTGGAGAGCGGCGTAGCTCCGATCTTGAATTTCTTTCTATCAGGCAACGTGGAATATACGTCGGTCGTAATATTCGCTGAAATTCTTCTTATCCCCGATAATACGCCATTGTGATTGTATCGTTGTATGCTCGGACCAAGTCATCGACGAGATCGAAGCTCATTGTCTATGTATGATTGCTTTTTTTTTACATGAGTATAGTTTTTAAGACAACTGCCAACTTGTTAGAAATAATAAGAAAAGAAAAAGAGTAAGAAAGACAGAAAGTGCCTCAGCTTAATCGGACTGCGCGTTTTGTGTATCGTTCTTTTTTTGGCGCAATGCCACATTGCGAGAAGAAACCCTGAATTTTCAATAGCAACGACTTTTTTTTATACACGTGTAATTATTCCTCACTCCCGCGCGACTTGTAGTCATTTAAGGGGTTAGGTTGCTGTGAAAGCGACGAACGCTCGTCGCAACTCATATTGAAGAGGAAGGCTCAACACACGATGCAGGAATCGCAGATTGAAGGTAAACTTATCATTACGATATAACTGCTGGTAAAACTTTGCGCGTTTTTCTCGAAACTTTTTTTCAAAACGGTGTACACGATTTCTCGACATCTAATGGACAGATTGACTTGAAATTTGGTACACTTATTCAGTGTACTAGTAGTTTAGTCTTGACCGACGTTTTTCTTCTTCACATTTCTTTATAATTAATTATTAACAATAATGTCATTTTCCTTTAAAAAATCGAGAAAAAAACTCCAAAATTTGTTGAGGTAATTATTGCGAGGTTTGCGATTAAGGGCTTATATACAGTTAAAATTTTCGAAAAATCGATTTTTATTTATTTTATTTTCGTAATGTACATATATTTAAGTACACACAGAAAATTTCTTGTCAAGCCGGCGAATATTCTCGAAGTTACACGCACATTTGTAGTGACGTGTCAGAGCGTTCAAAAGTGCTTTTGAAATTTTAAACGCGTTTTTCTCAAAACTGTGTTTTTAAAGTCGGTGAGCAAAATTTCTCGGAAACGGCTGAACCGATCAGTCTCAAATTTTAACACAATCTGTCAAAGTATATTTTTTAGTAATCAATCGAAGGTTTTTTCTCACCGATAAATATTTTCCATTTTATAAACAATTTAAGGCCTAAATTTTTGTCAAAAAACGTTTTTTTTTTGTTGAGAAGCCGCCATTTTGTCAAAAATTATTATTTTGCTTATTCCTTCGATCAATTACAAGATAATCCATTATATTGACGAAATATTTTTGGTTTCTTTCATTTTGAATGATCCAGTCCAGAGATATCGTGCTTACCGCGAGACGCCTTTTTTAGAGGTGCTCCCGGAGATCAGCTATAGCAGCTTTCAATATAATTATTTTTACAAATAAAGGTCTTCTCGAGAAAAATTCTTGAAAAATCCATCTTTTTGGGCCTGCTGACTGTATATAACCCCTTAAAAGAAGCGTTTCTTCAATATTACGATTGAATTAAGCAATCTTTATTTGTATTTTTCTTTTTCATTAGATATAAACAATGTCATTTTCCCTTAAAAAAATCGAAAAAGAAACCTAAAAAAATTGTCGAGAAGTTAATTATTGGGAGGATTGCAATTTAAAAAAAGCGTTTCTTCAATATTACGGTTGAATTAAGCGTTTTTAATTCGTATTTTGTAATCTTTTTATGTTAAATAAATTTGACCAAACGTAATTCCAAGTATCAGGTTCATTCAAGCCCTTAATCGCGTTCAGTGACCCGAACTCCCGGACCACCAGGTGGCGAATAATTAAGGGGATGCGGAATTAATGTGAAACCGTCACGTTTCGCTTTTTTTCATGATGGAAACACGATAACAAAAAAGCTCGGTCAAATCTTAGCCAATATTTTAAGAAAAAAACTGATTTTTTTAGATCTACTGGGTGGCCCAAATAAAGTACACCGTTGAGTCCGTCAAAATAATTATTTTTGAATAACCGTGATTTTCTGGCCGTCACAGTAGCTGAACCCCTTAAGTTGGTACGTAGTCCAACAGACTTGTTGTAGAAAAACGTAGAAAAAAACCGGTGAACGATTGATCGCAGAAATTCCATACGACAAATTCTAATGTCGCTCGAAACATCCGAGAATTCCCCACTGGCGGATACGATCGTTTTTATTTGCAAAGGTTGCAGATACGGCGAATACGTCGCTTTTTGTTGAAACATCTCGATATCAATGACGAAAAAATAGTAATACGATTGACGAATAATAGTAATGAAAAATGTGGAGAACAGAGTTAGGAATACCAACATTCGAGTACAAAATTCGGGAAAGAGCGCTGAGGTATATACAGTTAGTGATAAGAATGGAACGTAATAGATGGCCGAATATTTGTTTGAGAGAGGAAATAAGGGGAATCTCGAACAGGAAGCCTTCGAAAACGGGAAAGGATTTTTTATAAGTATCAAGGGAATTAGAAATTGAGGAAACAACAGATATGATAAAAGAAGCAAAAGAAATAAAAAGAAAAGAAAATTTGGTAGATTAGGGATTTGATAACTGAAAAAAAAGACCATAGTGAGAGAAAAAAAAACAGATTCAAAAATCGACATATAATAGGTTATACAATGCGATAGAAGAAAACGACGAAGCTCCATGGAAGTATTAGGCGGCAAAAGATGTTAAAGAAAAGGATAAGGAAACCTGGACGAGGATGAGGTGTGGAAATATAGGAAGGCGGAAGTGGAATGGACTTGTAGGATATGCAAACGAGAAAGAGAAACAATGGAACACCTGATTACGTGTAAATAAGCAAGAGGGGTAATATCTAAAGAAGCGAAAACATATAGAGGAGTGGGTAAAGAGGGAAAGGGATGAGGGGGACTAGAAGATAGATCAATAGAGATGCTGAGAGGGGAAATAGATGTAAATATGTGTACATTTTTTAAGGAAATAGAAAGAGAGTGTAAGAGAAACGGTGTTAACCCTCAATCCGTGAAGGTTTTTTCGGCACCCTAATTCCGTGAACCGGGGTCGTTTTCGGCTGGGCGCTGTCACACTTAGAATTTTTGTCAAAAAAATCTGAAAAAAATCATGGTTTATCCTTTCCTTTTAAAGCGAAAACAGAATTTTTTTTTCAATTTTTAATAATTTTTGTTTCAACAAATGTGGAGCAATGCACGCCAAAAACTTTTTTTTTTATGCAGCGAGCATAAAAATTATGGGAAAAAAGTTTAATAAACGGTTATTCAAATGAAAAATGTTGTCCTTCAAGGAAAAAAATACTACAGTATCGTAGGAATAAACCAGATACCCTATTTTGCACCGGGAACATAGGCATATTTTTGGGAGATTAAAACGAGGGAAAAATACTCAATGTCCAAGATATTTTTTTTTCTTATTTTATTTATGTTATTAGACCATAAGTAATAAATCTCCTCGGGCCTTTTGAGCGCCATATTTTTTTTTAACTGAAATATTTACGTTACATTGATTGTTTACAGTTCAAAACATCAAAATATGAACAAAAAGGAAAAAAAATCGAAAACCGCCAATTTTACTTGCGTTATTCGTGAACAGGGTTCGTTTTCGTCCTGCTCCGATTTGTCTCGCACGCCAGTTCGAGAGTAACTGACTGCCAGACCTGACCTTGTGCGCTCACGAACCTACCTGCCTATACTTTTTTTTCGTTCCCGTTTAGGGGCACTGACATCGCCGACGTTCGAGAAATTTCGAAAACAAATTTTCGCCCGGTTCACGGATTAAGGGTTAATGGAGAGAGAGAGTGAACGAAGAGTGTGACGAAAATGAAAAATAATAAAACAGGAAAGATATAAGTTAGAGTGTAAGAAAGCGATGTTAAACGGTGTAACGGCATTGTAAAAAGCCGAAAAGGCGATGCAAATAAAAATTCTTACTACTACTACTACTAGTAATGAAAAATAGTAATACGATTGATGAAAATTCGAATAGTAATACGATTGAGTGCAATTCCACACGTAGATCATGGATAGCGGTTTTTCGATGTTATCGAAAAATCGGAATATCAGATCGAAAATCTCATATTGGACTCGAATAATACCGATATTTCGATATCAGAGTTGAAAACATTAAAATATTAGGAGTACAACTTTGCAGTGACCGTTTTACTTAGAGAGCCACTGCGGCCGAAGTAGTGGCCCTAGCTCAATAAAAAAAAGTGGCATTTTAAACTAGAGGCTCTGCCAATGTAAACAATTTAAAAAAGCTAACGGATACGTGTATGCATTATAAAGTTATTGGCACTCAAACATGGCAACCTACGAGCCGAATTCTCAGCATTTGCGGGAGGTTATGATTTACTTCTTCAACATCAAGAAATCTGCGGCTGAGGCCCACCGTTTGCTTGTAGATGCTTACGAGGAGGATTCTATTAGTGAGAAAACGTGTCGGCGGTGGTTCATCGACGCCCAAACCGAATATTCACGGATCCAAAGTGATGCTGTGTATCTGGTGGGACCAGCTGGGCGTTGTGAACTATGAGCTGTTCAAACCATCCGAAACCATCACAGGGGAACTCTACCGACGTCAGTTGATGCGCTTGAGTAAGGCACTCAAAGAGAAACGGCCACAATTCAACGAAAGACATGACAAGGTGATACTGCAGCATGACAATGCCCGACCCCATGTTGCAAATGCCGTGAAAAAGTACTTGGAAACGCTGCAATGGGAGGTTTTATCTCACCCGTCGTACTCTCCGGACATTGCCCCTTCCGACTATCACTTGTTCCGGTCAATGGCACACGATTTGGCTGACCAGCACTTCGGTACTTACGAAGAAGTCAAAAATCGGGTCGATTCCTGGATTGCCTCCAAGGACCAAGACTTTTATCGACGCGGGATTCGAATGCTACCTGAAAGATGGGCCGAGGTCGTAGCTAGCGACGGGCAGTACTTTGATTAAAAAATATGTAGCCACTTTTTTATAATAAAGCCTTAAACTTTTGAAAAAAAAAACGGTCACTGCAAAGTTGTACTGCTAATATTATAATAGGGTATTTTAGTCTATGTAAGAAAAATACTAAAAATGTATAAATAAGGTAGTTTTCGTATTTAGCAATGGAATAATGTTGATTTTAATTTATAAAAACACAAAATAAATTTTAGAATTTATTTTTGAAAAAAAAAAAATACTTTTTCTATCTGCTCAACGAACATGCGAAACGGTAGCCGCCGTAATGGATTCCGACGTGACGTCATTGACATAGTAAACAAAAAAAAAGCGGTAAACGTAGTACGCTCTAACCTGTGAAAGAAAGCGTCAACTATTTATTCTCGTTTGTCATAGTTTATTGCAAATTTGCAAATAGTTATCTGTAGTTAAAAAAAGAACAAATGAGTTTTTTTTTCGAACTGTGACTTTGGATCTCTTTTTGAAAGTTTTGACCAAGTCTTCCTCATATTATATCAATTGGCATTTAAATCCATAACTTTCCCGGTGTTTTTACACTAGTATTCTTACATTTAGAAACAACACATCAATTATAGGGATTGTAACTCGCTTTTAGCCAAAAAAAAAGATGTACGTATTCACAGTTGGCGTCGATGTTTACTATGCAAGTGACGTCACGAACCGAAGCAGCATGGTGACTGGCGTTTTTGCGCGGAAATTTGAAAAGTAAAAATTTAACGCGTTATTATGGCACTTATCGATTTCATAAAATGGAAATAAAAATTCTCGTAATTTATTACCACCAAACGATCAAATTCAGACACCTTTCAAAAAAGGGTGTAATACCCTATAAATGAAGATTTCAAAAAGACGGTGATTTTTAATAAATACTGTGGTTTCGTGTAGCTATACACTGTTATTTCTATAACTTCCATCTTTACTTTCAAGAGCTTCTAACGTTTTTGACAGGAAGACTAGAGGTAAGGAGTACGAACGCCTGTGGCGAGCCCGATCCCAAAGCGTCCGTGAAACTGTGGATTTTAGTAGTTAGTGTTTTCACGTCGTGCGTCGCTAGTGCATGACCGCACCGAAGTGAATTATAAGCGACAAGAACACAATCGATGTCATGTGTCATCGATGATTCCCGCTCGTCGTTCGTGTTGGCATAAAGCGTGTTCGGGCTATCCAATTTTGTGAATTGTGTTAGATGTAAAAAAAATAATTGTCTCGGTATAAAATATATTTTGTGATTTGCGGCGAAAACAATCAATCGTAGGTAAGAAAAATAGTACTGACATTCATAAAAAGAATGGTTTCGTTTTATCGTACTATTATCGTACCGAGTGAAATAAAAATTATCACAAACGCGAGATATGGAGCAAGTGTCCCGTCAATGAGACAAAACGTGCAATATATGGATTGTTTTCGT
This sequence comes from Ophion obscuratus, assembly GCA_964007375.1. Lineage (NCBI taxonomy): Eukaryota > Metazoa > Arthropoda > Insecta > Hymenoptera > Ichneumonidae > Ophion > Ophion obscuratus. The sequence goes on along the minus strand of OZ023319.1, from coordinate 20,671,236 downwards.
ATATTGCACGTTTTGTCTCATGTCTCGAAAATAAACAAAATGTTTATTTCCCAGGCGTGAAAATTGGAAGTGAGTGGGTGAGTGGATGAAATATCAATTTTCCATTTTCATAGAAAGTCAAATTAAATAAAAGCTTATAATATTGTTTCAATTGTTGCTTTCAGTGCCCGAACGCGAGACAAACTTGGAGTGCAGCGATCGATCGAGAACTGCCGTTAAAATCAACACCCTCCAGCAAGTTCTCGACAAAGTTTCGGATATGAAAAATTTAGAGTACGTGGGATGCCAAACACACAATGAAGAGCCCACGAAGAGAGTGATAAACTATTATCTCGTCATGAGAGGACATTTTCTAGCGGGATCGGTCAACGAAAATAATCACGCAAGGAAAATTAAAACGAAAGACAAAATCCAAACTGTAAGATCGATTTATCTGTACAGCGTGTCATAATGTGCAAATATGATGTATGATAATTTGTAAATCTTTTGTTTGAATTCAAAATTCTTATGAATTTTCTTGTGTCTATATTTTTACTGCTTCCGCAACGAAAAAAAAAAAAACATTGACTTAATATCTGTATTTCGTTATTATTCTTTATCTGTACAGCGTATGATGATGTGTGAATATTCAACGTGATAATTTGAAAAACTTTTGTCTGGATTAAAACTTGTTATGAATTTTCTTGTGTCTGTAAATAAATTTTGTTTGTTACGGTTTCCGCGAGGAAAAAAAACTGACTTTATTTCTGTTTGTCGTTATTATTCTTTATCTGTACAGCTTGTCACAATGTGTAAATATGGTGATAATCTGTAAATTTTTTGTCTGGATGCAAATTTCTTATGAATTTCCTTGTGTCTATAAATAAATTTTGTTTGTTACTGCTTCCGCAACAAAAAAACTGACTTAATTTCTGTATTTCGGTATTCTCCAAAACAATCTATATATAAGAATTCTGTCTATCTATATAGAAATTGCCTTCACCAACTGGTTGAACAACTAATTTGATGAATTGATCGCTCCATATGAAGTGGCAAAGGCTTCTTTTTGCATATCGTACGGCACTGCCTTTACAATTCATTTGATCAAATTATCGCTCCATATGAGGGAGCGTATCGTACGGCACTGGTTTGTTGCTGACTTTACTTCGGTGCGGTAGGAGAGCAGCGCCGCCCTTCTCGTCCTCACTTTTGCGGACGTTTCGACGACACGGCGTTCGTACTCCTTATCTCTAGTCTTCCTGGTTTTTGAGGTAATCGTATCGCTGCACACTAGTCATACCACTGATCATACTCGAGACTTGTACAATTCGTATTTTTAACACATGCGAAAAAAAATAATTTGTAATAACTAAAATTTTCCATGTGTAAACTATTTAATGAATGTTCACATTTAATTAGAAAAATGAAAAGATAGTTATTCAAACGATTCGCGCAGTATTTCTAGGTTTGATATTTGGCAACATTTTGGAGTTTAACCTCCATGTTTTTCAACGTCGATCTGTCAAAACAATGTCAGGTGCGGGAAATATAAAGAACTGTATTCGGGACACGACTGGTAAAAAGCGTGGAAAATTTGTGTCGGCAAAATATGTCGGTTAAAAGTGAAATATGTGTGGAAATTCGAATGAGTGAGATGAGGTTAGGACTACAGTCAGCTGTTGCCTTGCTGTCACGTCTCTTTATCGTAGCAAGTGGTAATAAATCCAATACCGGAAGTTCAAATTAAACTTGATATTACATAAAAATTAGGTCAATAAGCGTAATTTTTTTCAAGACCATTGGATTACTACAAGTGTTAAGGGGGTCGTCTAGTGTGTCAGATCAAAACAAGAGAAAACGGCCTTGCATGCCTTCTTTGAAGAGGACGGTGTACTCTATGGTCCAGGCATAGCAGATTGATGGTGAGACCTTTTTTTTTATTATCAATTATATACAACAACTTTCAAACGCGTTTTTCTCAAAACACGATTTTTTCAAACTGCTGCCATATCTCAAAAACTATTTGATTTATTCTGCTCAAATTTATACAGTATCTTTAAGTTGAAGTAAAATGAAGTATCTACAATGTGAAGTAAAATGAAGTATCTACAAGGTGAGGTAAAATACTTAAGATTTCTTCGTTAGTTTTCTTTTTATCAGCTATATAGATCCCAAAAAAAATACGAAACATTGTTTTTGTTTTCGAAAGCGTATGATTTTTTTAGAATTCTAACCCTATTTTAGTTCCATGTAGAGCCTCAACTCTCACGATTAAAATTGCGTTCGGTTTTTTTTATTTCAAATAAGCAGAACGGCCGGAATCATGGCAGCAGTGGAGCACCTCTTTTTAGATATGTGTTCCTGTCGGGTGGTGTATCTCCGACTATATTCTATATAATAACTTCAAAAAATTCACAAAGTTTGTTTGAATGTTACTAAAAATTATATACAATTTATAAATTATTTTATTTCAATGGTTTGTCAAAAAAAAATCCCCAAAAAACCATCTAAACCGGCCTTCACACTAGACGACCCCGTTAAACATGTAAAGCTGATTATTTTTAAGAATCTGACGGATTCCCACTCTTATATACACTTTTGTAGCGACCGGAAATTGGGTTCCTTCATAAAAGTACGCAATTTTAATTTTTTTTCTCTGTTATTAGGTCGATAACCGACCCTGAAATTTTACAGAGACGATCATTAATATATTTAGTGAAGCTCAACAAAAAATATGAAAATTCTATGGATTCTGGCGATACGATTGCCTTGATCGATGTTTCCCATAAACATAAGAAAATATCGAAATACCGGTAATAGAAAAAGCTCCGATAGTCCAAGCTCTATTCAGACGTGCAACAGATCGATTTGTTGTCACAGATTTGCCGCGTGAACATAATCCGCAAGCTGTTATTCAACCGTCGCAAAGTTGATATCTAGAATTCCACACGATCGACCGTAAATTAGCGAATGATAGATTTCCTGACGACATTCACGTGTTTCCACGTGTTTCGGAGACTACCGTTCCGACGTGACGCCACTCGGCAGGGCTGACTGATCAGTGGTCCGAAATTCGTAGCGTCGTTGACACACGGCGAGTCCTACGTCCCAATGACCGCCGTCGACTACGGAATTCTCATTGAAAGACTCGGCAACGGACTCGGAACAGTGTGACATTTGTCAATCGTTTATTCTTCGTCGTGACAAGATAACAAGCTCGAGACGTACAGAGGATGGACGAGACGTGTTCTACCTTCGTAGTTTGGTCTCGACGGACGACGTCGACGCCGAGAACCGTCGGTGGGTCTCGAACCACCCGAGCTTTTTTTCCCCTGGCTCGTCGCTCTCGATCTTCTCGGGAGCACGAGCTCTTGATATTCACCAGTCATGTGGTCAAACGTGGAGGCTCCCAGTCAACGGCTGAGCACGGCGCGGTCAGCCTAGAGCGGAAAATTTTACGATTTAAACAACGGCACATTTTCCGTATTCGCTTCGTTGACGAATAAAATTAACGGGCAATAATACTTAACAATTACCAACTAGAAGGGCGTTCAAGCCCTTTTACGGAAAGGTGTAAAAATTATTTGTAAAAAAAAGTCAAACAAGTGTAACAATAAAGATAAAATGTACGATCGATATCGCTAGAATATACAGGGCGATTCACAACTACTAGGATTACCTTTGCGAGCAAAACGCTTTTGCTTAAATATCAAGCGGAAAAACGTTTTTTTTTTTCATCGAGTATTAAATAACGAATTGTTATTATATTTTTGTTTTTATTGTATAATATTTTTTTAATTTTTATTTTATTATGTAATAAAATATTATCGAATTGTGAAACGAGTCTTCGTGTTCATTTTTTACCGAAAGACAAGCTTTTAAAGGCTTACAGCTAGTTAAAAGTTTTGCCAAAATATCGATTTTGGGTTTTCGACTGTCACATATTAAAAAGCAGTGCTTGAACGAAGGATTTTTTAAAATTTAATTTGTGGCCATTTTTCGGCCAAACGGACATGTTTTTTTAAATCAATATTTTGTTAAATTTCTCCCCCAAGCACTAGATGATTTCGTGCAAAAACTCAATGCGTTTGATTTTGGTTATTTTGGATGATTTGTTTTCGATCACCAGTGGTCACTGCCAAAGACTGCTCGAACCTTTGTATCTACCGAATTTATAAATATTTTTCAATACAAAAATTGTAAAAGATACTCAAAACCATACTTATGGTTGTTACGCATTATTGACTCAAAACTTCACGGACTTTTTCAGGCTCTCCAGGTTTTGCAAATATTCCAGAGATATTGGGGTCAAATAAAGAACATACTTTTTTAAGATAAAATATACGAAAATGTTAAATATTAAAATAAAAGAAAACTGTAATTCGAAAAATAACTTGATTGTGAAGTAAAAAGAATTAATTTAAAAGCAAATACAGAACCTGTTCGTTATTGTAAACAGCGATTTTCATGTGGGTGCTGATAAATCAAAAATAATGATCAACACTCATCTGCAATAATAATTGTGTGGTCGTGTATCGACAAGTCGAATGCACATGTTTTTATTTATTTTTTTTTAATTTTAAATGCTTGGCACTGACATAACGTTTCTTGTAGATGATGAAAAATAATATGAATATTAAAAATATGTAAAAATATTTATGTTTTATACTTTTCACTTTTTTTCAAGCCGGTTTCGTTTTTCGTAATTCTTGAAAAAAGTAAATTCGCCGAAAACTCCCTAACTTTTCCCTAATTATTCCAGGAGGAAAAAAATTCCGAGTTTTCTCGGTTTTCCATATGTGTAACAGCCATGATACTCTTCAATGTAAGCAAGCAAAAAAACCGAACACCCACACACGTTTGCCCAGAAAAAATTCACAAAAACTCCGATTTTTCGGCTACGAGCGAAGTGTAACCGCTCAAGCACACGTGTCACACGATTCGGCCGATAAAACAGAACACGATTACAGGTGCCCGGTGTTCTTAAAAACGGCTTTACAGAATATCACGAAATTTGCACAGTCGCTGTCAAATAAATAGACGAACATCTTTGTCCAGAATATCCCGATTTGGAAAAAAAAAATTTTCTTACCACGCGACGCCCATGACGGAAGGAACGAAAAAAAAAAATAAAAAAAAATGTTTCACGGGATCGTCTAACGAAGAGAAAGCCGTTGTTCTCTGAGTAAAAACGAATATTTTGACGTCTCAATCGTCTTATTCCAGCGAGTAATTAGCGAGATCCTTGGGTATCTACACGTCGTAGGTAGTCGTCAAGAATTGCACTCGTTAAAAAACCTTCACTTCTCCAAAGGTAATCCACCAGCGCTCGATCCATCTTGCATAGCGAATATCTCGGCCAATTTTTGTCGCACATTTAAGGCCTTAGGCCACAGTAAAGGGTTTAAAATCATGTGCGAATTTAACAATTTTTTTTTCGTATGAAAAAAATTGTTCACTCATAAAAATTAATTACACGTCAATTTAGTATGAATATCATGCTGTTAGAATTTTTTTCTTTTCGATGTACAAAATGGCCGACTACTCGAAACTTCTCGAAACAGCATTTTTCCAATTAGCGTGACAAATAACTTCAACAATTTTCACTCGATTTACTTCAAATTTAAAAGTTATCTTCCTAATTGCATTTCGCAGAGAAATACGTACGGAATTACTCATTGATCGAAAACTTTTCATTTTATGAGCAGTTATAACGAAATTTTTCACTGAAAATTCATTTCTTAAGTTCAAATACCTACAACTTTTAAATAAAACAATATTTTTTTAATTCCGTACGTACTTCTCTGGGTATTCTAATGTAGATTGACGAGAATTTTTGTTTCTTTTTGTTCTAGGTAAAAAATTGTGGATGCTAAATGTCACGCCGCGGAGCGCCTAAAAAAAAGATAACAAAAGAAAATATAGTAGTCGGCCATTTTGTACATCGAAAAAAAAAATATATATTTTCTAACAGCTTGATATTCATACTAAGTAGATGTGTAATTAATTTTATGAGTGAATCACTTTTTCATGCGATAAAAATTTGTTAAATTCGCACGTGATTTTATACCCGTTACTGTGGCCTAAGACCTTAAAAAAAGGGTTTTGTTCGCATGACTATGCTGACAAAGGGAAGTTGTGAATCACCATGTATATATATATATTTTTTTGTATATATATATATCTTCGTATACAGGGTGGCCCATTCGCCGCTACCAGATACCTTTTTCCTCATTTCCAAAATTTTTCATCCCGTATCAATTTTGGCTCCTGGTGCACCGGTACTTTCAGTCTCGCAACGCTCTTTCAATTCCAGCAGGAAAAAATGCAGCGTGCCTCTAAAACACCTAAACTGGAATGGATCTCAACGACGGTATATTCCGTCCTTCTCGAAACCCTACAACTTTTATCTCCAACGTTTCTTCAAATTTATATTTCGCTTCGTTTTCGGCAAAGAAACGGGCCACCCTGTACATTTCCACGATCTCATCGTAGTCGCATTGCGTCTATGACAAAACTGCTCGCTCTCGTTCCTTTCCAATTTCGCATCTTCGACAATTCCGTATAAAAAAAAAATGCTCGACAGTACTTATTTTTCCATTTGATTTTCCATTCTTCTCGTTTGTCCATTAATTTCGGGAAATTTATGACAGATTGGCCAGCCTAATGCTCGGCCGTGTAATTTCAACAAGCTCACGGCTGTGAAAGTTCCCACGTGTTGACACGCGTTCTCGTTCGGTTTGTCGATATTTGTACAGCCTTATTGTTTACTGCTTTTTTGAGTTTCTCAATTTGTTGCTTCTCATCGTTTTCAAAAGTGACATGCATGCTCGGACTTCGAAACAGCCTACGAACCTACTCCTACTCGTTTTGTCTCTTTTTTTTCAAAACGATCGTTTCATTTTTTTTTTTTTTTTTTTTTCAAAATGTTTATCTCACATTCTTGTACTTCGCACATTCTCGTTTGCGTCTGGGAGACAAAATTCAACCACCCGCTGTTTCAACGTCGCGAAAAACGCAGCGTTTTTCCTGTTATTTAAATTTTCAAATGTATTACTCGTTATCTGCACGAAAGTTTCGCGACGAATTGAAAAATTGATCCTACTCGCGGAGATCTCTCGTCAAACATACGATCACAAAGAAAAAACGGATATATAACTTATTGATAGTTTTTTGTTTTTACTCACCTGAGCTTGGGCCGAGGTTCTACTCGAGCATTTGTCTCTATTCGTTTCTTTTGCTTTGTATTGTTCGTTCGCTTTCTTTTTTCGTTTTTCTTTTTTTTTTGTTGGTTGTTTGGTTAATGCAACGCAAAAAGTTTGTATCTGGAAAATGCACTTTTCTTTCATTTTTGTTCTCTCTGTCGCTTAAGCGAGGTATCTCGAGCAGAGAGCCAGAGGGCACGTCGTCTCGTTTGTCACGCCGTTATTGGTTGCGCCAGTATCCTAGGGCAGTTGCTGGTTTATCGAGTATTCGTTCTTTTCTTTTCTCTTTTGCACTCTCTCGTACAGAAGGTTGAGGAAGCAATAAATGTCGGTAAAATTAAACAAGAAAAAAGAAAGGAAATTCGTATTTCGCATGTATTTTCATTTTGTGTCTTTATCGTGTGATGTCTTCTTTTGTCTTTTAATCGCTCTCTCTCGCTCCCTCTCTTTTCTTTGCGTCCACTTGAACTTCGCGTATTGCGTGCAAAATGTTTTTTTTTTACGATAAAAAATAAATAGACAGTTTTTCGCTCCACAGAGAGCTTTTTTCTTGTTGATTTTTTTTTCTCTCTTTCTCGTCCTACATTGTCAAATAGCGATAATTATTTGTCGTTCTCAGTCAAAAGAACAAAAATAAAAGTAGTGAAATGGGAAAAATATTTCGTCATTCCTTCGTATCGGCTGCTTCCTTTGTTCTTGTTGCCTTATTTTTTTCTTTTTATTCAGTTTTTCGTTTTTTTTTATATCAATGTTTTTATACAACCAAGGGGTAAAAAGACACAAAATCGCTGCCGCTCTCGGTACTGTGAAACGCTCGAACGTTTTCTTTTTTTCCTTCGTCTACCATGAAATACGTCAAACATATATATGTGCCTAAATTTGTAGTCTTGGACTTATAAAAAAAAAATGGTATCTAATTTCGCTGAGAAACAAATTTCTTTCTTCGCTTTACGTCTTAGTTTTTTTCTTCTTCGAACATTCAACGCTGGAGCAATTATCTCGAGTGAATGAGTTGTCGTTTTTTAAATCGTATTGCAGTGCACGCTCGCCTTAAACTTGATCAGTTTCGACTTGCCAGTTTGTTTTTTATTTCTTAAATTTGATAAAACGTTCAATCGCGCGTCCATATTTGTATTTCTCTTTGTTTTTTTCAACCGTGTTCGTTCCGTTTTCCGCCATCGAACGGAGTTGTTACAATAATAATAGAACTATATAGAATCGTCTCGAGTTACCTACACGCCAAAAAGAAGGAAAAATAAACGGACACGTATTCGGATTCTGAATAAGCCCGCGGCGTTATTCAATTACGGATTACAGTGACAAATTACCGTTCTAGAATGAAATTGTACTATATGTAAAAGTTTTCGTCGAGTCTCGCTTTTTTTGCTTTTTCTCACGCATCTCGTTCTTTTCGTATTTTTTTTTGTTTTTCCGCCGCCAAGTGACTACAGGGAGGCCCAACTTAATTCTATTATCAAACCGATTTATAGCGAGTCGCGACAACGCCCTTTTTCGTGTTTCTTTTTCTCGTTCCACCTGTCTGTTCGTTTGCCAAACTGAGTTGATGAATTCGATCTTTCTATCGCTTTTTCTTCGCTCTCATTGTTTCTCTCGTTATATTACGCAATACTGTAAAAAAAAAAGCGAGTGTGTGTCCGTACGTGACGAAGATCAAACTTTTGCGATGCTTCGAATTTTTTTGTTCTCTTTTTTACAATTTTCGTACAAACTTTCGAGCGGAATTGCCGGAATTTTCAAACTCTCATTTCATTCGGTAGCAAAAAACGAAGCAATTTACAGGGGGCAAAGTTCGTGAAGTTTGTCACGCGACGGACGTGTTTTATTTACTTATTTTCAAAAACTAAATTCCGAAAAATTTGTATATACACGCGTATATAGAATTAAATAGTATAATTTTTGTTTTCGATTAATTTATAGCGTCGCTGATACTGGGCGTTTTAATAACCAGCACTGCCACTCGCGAACAACCATAATAGTCTCCTTCGGTCGTTCACTTTGAAAGCTCGCATTCGTCTCAAAGTTGCGCGTTTTTTTTTTTATTATTCCTCTTCCACGAATTCTCCTCGCTTCGTTATGTGCATAGTTAAAAAATAAAAAGAAAAAAAAAGGAACATCCGAAGATTTTGTCTTCATCCTTTAATTTTTATGTTGCACACGCTCTGTACGCTTCGCCTTATTCGTTCTTCGTACAAGTCTCTTGAGAACTTCCGCTTTCGCGTGTTGACAAATCTTCGTGTTTTTTTTTTCTCGTCAAGCTACTACTTGAGCTTCTACGGGTGTGGAAAAAAGTGTATTTTTTTTTGTTTAATTCGGTAAGAGAGAATATCTACGTAATTCGTAATATCTCTGGCGTTACTCCGATCGAGTAATTGAACAAAATAAAAATGACGTGATGATGATGGTAATTGAGAAGCCTCGCGTCCTATGCCTCCCTCGTGGGGGGGCGGTAATTTCGTCTCGCAATTTTTGCACACCGTTCTTTTCATTTCCTCTCAATCGCTGTCTCTCTCTCCCTCTCGTTCTCACTGTCTCTCACACACTCTTTCGCTCTCCTTGAATTCTCACTAGTCATGAGGTAGCTTAATCGGTAATGTTATCTGACCTCGTCCTAACGGGCACGTATATTTTGCCATAAATAAACTTCTCCGTTTTGCTTTTCTTTGCTTGTCTGTCTTTGCTCTTTCGTTTAGTAAAATTCGTTCTGAGGCGTCTGGTACTTACCGTAATCCTGCTTGCCATATCCACCGTCTTGACTCGGATAGTCTGCGAAGAGAGAAATGCCCGGTGAGAACAATTGTGATTGTTGATAACGCAATGTCAAAGTTGTTTTTTTTTTGGTCAAAAATCGAATTTTTTCGCTACAGCTTCGCATTTTCGTAATTTGGAAAATTTGAAAAAAGTATCCGGTCTACGAGTTTTGTTATTATACTGAAGGTGATTTTTTTTTTCATTTGTTTCTTTAAATAATAACTTTATTGTTTATCAAGATTTTACAATGAAAAAAAAGAACTCAGTTTTGGCAAGACTATGTATCAATGGTGTGTAAAATATCGACCTCGTTATCCCGATATTCTTATCAGGAAACATATTGAAGCCTGATTATTCCTGATTTAAAACATAAACTTTTTGTTATGCCTCCGTTTGTCACGATTAATTTTTACGATTGAATATTTGTGAAGTTTATGGTGAAAAGGAGCCCAAGTCGGATGAGAAGAACAAATGAAATAAAGAGGGACAGATTGTTGCAACTAACCATAACCTTGCGTCGAATAACCACCCCTGCCCATCATTCCAGTGGCGTTACAGGACGGATCTTCGTAAGGATTAGGCGGAGGGTAACCGCCCCCGCCTCCGGTCGCTGCTACTGGCGCCGGTACGGCCTCCTGTTGATAGCTCGCTGCGCAATTCGAGCGTAAAAGTTAATTCCTTTAAATTATTTTCAAAAGAACGTCTTAATTATTATCACAAAAAAAAACACACACACACACGTTTATTTTCTTTTCACTGTTCATGTGCTTTGGCATCGCTGGGATGAAAAAGCAACTTGTTTTTATAGAACAATAAAAATAAAAAATTGATAATAAAAATGAAGAAATAAAAAAAAGACTGAATAAATTACAAAAAATAATGTTCAAAAATAAGGAAATGCGATAGTGAAAGATTATCGGAGGCTTTTGTCCTCGCTTTTTTGTTTTTGCGTATCTCAGACCGGAACTAACCTGGCGGTGGTACTTTGCCGTAACCGTAGGGGTCACCCGCGTTGAAACCCCCGGCCGCTGGTACCGGTGGCGCACCTCCGTATCTGTTGTCCGGTGGGACGGGTGCGGCGTAGCTCTGCAAAGCAAAACGCCATTTTTTAACTATTCAAAATCGTCGCGGCTGTCACTTCGGTACAGTTGAACAGTCTCGGACGCGAATCTCTGTATTTCGAATCTACGTTTAGTTACGTAAAGTTTGCATTGATGGAACGCAACGACAGTTCTTCCGTGCACTTTCATTTCCTTATTTTTATCATTATTATATTCATTTTTATCATTATATATATTTTGATCATTATATTCATTTTGATCCTTATATTCATTTTTATCATTATATTCATTTTTATCATCATATTATATTTTGCCGCGGATTTATATTCGGTGGTTGCATGTGAAACGTTTCTGAGCGAAACTGGCTTCTCGAAGTGTCGCACGTCCGAACAGAAAAGACATTTTCAAGCTAATCGGATTCCACTCAGGAAGAATTCGGCTTCATTGATGCGATCCAGTCATCTAGCCATTTTTCGCCACCTTTGTACGAGACGAAGTGCCGACCGGAAAAAAATGGCAATTGGAGGAAGCGATGTCTGGGAAATATGGCGGAAGGGGTGGGATTTCTCACAAGAAACATCACTTTGGTGTCCTCCTCCGATTTTGTTGCAACTTTTTCATGTCAAAGAGTATCAAAAGCTAAGAAACACGTATTTTTGTTATCCGCGGAAAAACGGTTTCAAGTGAAACGCACCCTCGAAAACAGGCGCGTTTTTCGTCGATAACGTTATCGTTCCCATCTCCAATATTATAGTACACAAAAAATAAACATTGTTGCAATTTGAATTTTTTAAATATCTCGCACCGTTAAAACGTTATCGACGAAAAACATCCCCATTTTTTAGGGTGTGTTTCACCCCTTAAAACAGTTTTTCCGCCGATAAAAAAACATAAGTGTCTCTTAGTTTTTGATACTCTTCCACATAAACAAGTTTCAGCAAAATGGGAGGACACCAAAGTGATGTTCCTTGTCAGTCCACTCCTTCCAAGTACTTCTCAACCGGTTGAGCAACATGCGGCCTAGCGTCGTGCTGCAAAATCAACTTGTCATGGCGATTCTCCAATTCCGGCCTCTTGTACAGAGCCCGCTTCAAACGCAACAGTTGCCGTCGATAACGAGCCCCAGTGATACTTTCCGACGCTTTCAGCAGCTCGTAATACACGACAGCTCTCTTTTAGGTACTTTTCCGCGCTCCTTGTTGTCCATAGAGAAATCACGACTTTGAAAGCGGTGAAAGCACTCTTTGCGCGTTGTACTCGACGGAGCGTCTTCGGCATACACTTCCTCTAGCATACGATGCGTTTTCGCGGCCGATTTCCTCGGCAGGAAATAATGGAGCGTAACTTGCCGCAAATGTGACTTATTTGTTCCAAAACTTGGCATCGCAAAGAAAATTAACGGGCTACATCTAGGCGGGTCAAAAAATTGCTTTTTCCAAAAATAATTTTATTCGATAGTATCACCCTTTAGTCCCTGAAAATTGCATCGAAATATTCCTAAATCGAATGAGCTTCTAACAGTCGGCCGGGCGAGCGGTAGCAGCACCATACTTCAAACTTCAAGGCGGGATATACATTTACAACGATCAAAAAATCTATTTCTTTTTTTTTTTACGATAGAACTATATATGAGGCATTCCGCGTCACTTCAGCCAGTAAAAAAAATCCACAAATAATTTTGAAAAATCGAGTTACTTTATTGAACAATATTCACCGTGTCGAAATATAAAAAAAAATCTGACGTTTCTTCTCGTTGATTACCATTTTTCCATTGAAATGGCTGTATCTTTGGCAGGATTTGGTGTATTTACATTCGTAAAAAACGAAAATGTGCGTCTTTTTCTAGCCTTCCAGAAAAAATAATTTAGATTTTATTGATCAAGTCGAACGTCCGTTTCAGGGCAAAATATGCAAAAATATTTTAACACCGTGAAGTAACAGCTATTTTTATTTTTAAATTTTTTAAAATTAATATTCGATTGAAGAGTGTGGAGCACTCGCTGTGTTTACCAGGCTTTTGAAATACATACGGCATATATGTCGTATGTAATCGAACATTAATTTTAAAAAAATGTAATAAAAAAAGCTGTTACTTCACGGTGTTTAGGAATCTCATAATATAAAAAATACCAAAAATTTGTTTTTTGTATTCACAATTCGGGAAAATTAAACAAAACAAAATAACGAGTGCCTTTCCTTGAGAAAAACAATATTTTTGCATATTTAGTCTGAATATTTTTCTGTTAGAATTTCTTTTTCGATGTAAAAAATGGCCGACTACTCGAAACTTCTCGAAACAGCTTTTTTCCAATTGGCGTGACAAATAACTTCAACAATTTTCACTCGATTTACTTCAAATTCAAAAGTTATGCTCCTAATTGCATTTCGCGGAGCAGTACGTACGGAATTTCTGATTAATCGAAAACTTTTCATTTTATGAGCAGTTTATGAGCAGTTATGACGAAATTTTTCACTGAAAATTCATTTCTTAAGTTCAAATACCTACAACTTTTGAATAAAACAATATTTTTGAAATTCCGTACGTACTTCTTTCTCTAGGTATTCTAATGTAGATTGACGAGAATTTTTGTTTCTTGTTCTAGGTAAAAAATTGTGGATGCTAAATGTCACGCTGCGGAGCGCCTAAAAAATGACAAGAAAATAAAGTATTAGTAGTCCGCCATTTTGTACATCGAAAAAAAAATATATATTTTTTCTAACAGCTTGATATTCATACTAAATAGATGTGTAATTAATTTTATGATTGAATCACTTTTTCATACGAAAACAACATTGTTAAATTTGCACATGACTTTATACGCGTTACTGTGGCCTAACGCCTTAAGCCAATTGAGTTGAAACTTGATAGAAATATTGATAATATTGGTACCTTCTTTACGACGAAAAAAATCTTTTTACAAATTTGGAAAAAAAAACTACTTTTTTAATCCACATTTTACATAAATGTTGCGTGAAATGTTGATTTTTTTTTGCAAATGCGTGCCATTTTATCAAATTTGCATTTTCTTCATTTTAATTACCGTCACATAGAAACTATACATGTTCTAACTGAACAAAAAGTTTGAACTTTTTTGCAAATCAAAGTCTACGGGAAGCTAGACTGCACGCCGATTCGCAACTCCCGCGGCGACCTTGCTGTAACACTCTGCCACAGCTCCGCCATTTTGATGATGAATTAATTTTAAAAAATTGTTTCGTATACTTAAATATACTATTCAAGTATACCTAAAGTTTGATAATTGTAGAATAATTATTTCTTAATTTAAAAAATCCCTCAATATTGCTTATTTTCCTCCTGTCTAAATGTATATTCCGCCTTAAACGCGTTTTATCTCGAAACGCCGTATTCAATGTCGATGGACATATCTCGAGAACCACTTGATGGATTGTTTCCAAATTTACGCGAGACACGATGCGAAACATTCAAAGGTCATCGACGATCGCGCTTTTTCAAAATCGATCTTTATTTTTTAGTAGTAACGTGAAAATGACGACTTTTTTCATACCGTAAACCGGGGTAACTTTGGGACTGGGGGTACAACTTTGGGGCATCGCGTAATATTCGACTTTTGAATTTTCCACAATTTGCCTTACAAATTGTGTGCCGGTATCTACGCGGCAAATGTTTGAAGCTACAGTTGTACTGTCGTGTCCCAAAGTTACCCAAAATCGTCCCAAAGTTACCCTAGGTCACGGTAAATTTTGGATGCGCGAGATTCAATTGGTCGCCATGTTGTTAAAAAAAATGATTTTAAACATCGACAATTGTCGTCAAATCGTATTTATTAACTTCAATAACCCGTTTGTTTTTTAGCTTTCGGATGGACCGTTTAAGCTGGAGTGCCCACCGCCAAACGAAACAAAAAATTTCATCATCTGCCTGCAGCCACGTTTTTATTATTTTTCTGTATTTTTAAATGTTTTTTTTTTTCAAGGCTCTCAATCAATGTAGCTTTGTGTAAAAAAAATGCGTTTTTTTTTCACCAACCGTTTCTCAGAAGAAAAAAATATCGTAATTCGGCCATTTTATCGGGCCTCCGGGTAGATGTAGCCCGTTAAAATAGACGATGTTCACACGTCGCACAAATGTCACTTATGGCGTTTTCGCGTTACTCCATGGACCTATCGCGCGTATTGCTAACTTTGAATTCGAGAAAAATAGTGCACCAAACGCCATCTACCGCCAGCTATTTCACATGCAACCACTTGATAAATCGTAGATCCGCGAACGCCCTCATTGCATTCCAACAATAATGCAAACTTCAATCTCGTTATCCAATTACCGCAGCCTGCGAGTAATCCGGTGGTGCCTGATAATTTTCGTATCCCTGATACGCCGTTTGTTGATAGCCTCCCTGAGGTGGGCCCCCGTAGCCGGCGTTGCCGCCCCCGTAACCGGGGCCAGTTCCGACCGGTGCTTGCGGGGGAGGACCACCGTAACCGTTGCCCGGACCACCGCCGTATCCTTGACTGCAACATGGAAAGAAAAATAAAACAGAGAAGGAAGATTATAACGGATTCTAGGATCTTTCGCCGTTTGCTTTTGTTGGAAAATATTAATCACCTGGGAGGCGGAGCTCCTCCGTAGCCGTTGGCGGGCTGTTGTGGTGGCGGATCGAAGCGCGGACGCTTCGGAGGTCCGCCCGCGCCCGGAGGACCGGCGTCGCGTTTCATGAGACCGGCACCTCTGCCACCGCCAGCTCCGCGACCGCCACGGTCCACGAAACCACCGGCGCCTCTGTTCATCGCTCCTCGCGGTGGTCCGCCACCGCGTGGTGGTCCGCCTCGTGGAAACGCTCTGTAACATCATAAATGATTGTTCCTTGTGAATTTTCGTTTCTGATGTTGATTTTTTCAATCGCTTGGTTCAATACAGGGTCGCGAAATTTGTAATGAAAAAGTAATGCAATATTCATCACCTTTTGAATGGGTAATGAAAAAATATTTCATTACCCATTACATTACATTCAGTAATGTAAAAAAAATCCATTACTTATTACATTATATTTTGTAATGTAAAAAAATTCCATTACTTATTACATTATATTTTGTAATGTAAAAAATGTTCCTTACTCGTTACATTAAACGTTGTATTGTAAAAAATTTCCATTACTCATTACATTACATTTTGTAATGTGAAACATTTTCATTAAAAAATACAATGTAATGGGTAATGGAATTTTGTTACATTACAAAATTTAATGTAATGAGTAATTAAATTTTTTACATTACAAAATATAAAGTATTAAGTAATGGAATTTGTTCACATTACTAATGTAATGTAAAAAATCTCCATCACTCATTACAAGGTAATATGGATTATTATTAGTTTCCCATCAGGTCAGATCGACCCAGTGGAAAAACCGCTGCCCCTAACAGGAAACGAATAATAATCCTCAATACATTGTAATGAGTAATGGAGATTTTTTACATTGCATCGCATTAGTAATGTGAACAAATTCAATGTGAAGAATGGACATTTTTTACATTGCAAATTCCAATGCAATGAGCAATGGAAATTGTTTACATCACAAAGTGCAATGTAACGAGTAATGGCAATTGTTTGCATTACAAAATGTAATGTAATGAGTGACGAAAACACTAATGCATTACATAAAGTAATGAATTATTTGCAACCCTGATTGAATATTGACAAGTGCGCAAATTTTGGAGTGTAGACATTTTGTGCAAGATTTAAAACTTATGGAAGATAACGACGAGAAATGTTATTTTGAAAAATTAGACTTTTTATGCTATTTCGCCGATAGTTGACGTAAGTGAATTTAATAAACGGCATTTTGAAGGGGAGGAATTCGCCTTCATTCCGTTTTTTTAAAACTTTTTACTATTTTTTTTACGACTAGTGCCCTTTTTCGAAAACGACTATTTTTCGCCTTTTTTGGTGGACCCCGTATACGGACAATTTTTTTTTAATGCATTTCTTTGACCGGTATCATAAAGGGGGAAGCTTAAGCGTCAATTTTTTTTTTAAAAGCTTCGTACGACTTTTTTCTCAAAATATTTTGATTTTTTGGGAAAAAAAAAGACAATTAATAAAATAACGCGTAACGCGAAGACGACAAGGTTTCAAGGAAAACTTCAAGATAGTAAAAAGTTGAATCGGTTTTCGTTGAGTTCGTGACAATTTTTTCAGGTTTTTTTCGAACTGCAATCTTTCACCCATTTTTCGGTAAAAAATCAGATAATTCAAATATCGTAAGTCGAAAACTAAGGGGTTTGTGGTAAAATTTCAAGGGAGGAAAAAATTGTATTTTCTTATTTTCAACGCAAAGCCCAAAATATCGAAAACCGTAGGACTTTTACTAAACAGAAAGTCCAGCATATAGTAGGTCATTATCTAACCTAGCCACAGTTGCAGGATTATTCATTCATAAGAGAAGATCCAGTGTGTATGTGTCTATAAATGGCGTTTGGGTTTGTTCGGACAAAATATTGTACTCTTTTCTGTATATATTTTGTAGAATTAATTGTAATTCTTAACAATATTACGGAATTGTAGTTTTTATCTTAAGGAGGTTGGAGCGTTAGCCGCAATACAAGACTAAATTTGAAAAAAATATATGTTTTTGTCTAAAGTATACTAAATCTTCACGAACTTTTTGAGATTTTTTTTCACCACAAAACACCCGAGATAAAAAAAACTTTAATGTAATTTTGAGTGCGGTTAGATGGGCAATTAACGCTACGGACATTAACGATACGAGTAGTATAATTTTTTTTTTTACTATTTAGCACCGGTATAAACCATTTCTAACAACGGATCGATGCAAAATAAACAGTTTTAAACGTTTAGAAGAAAAAAAAACCCATTTTGCCGATTGTAAACCATATATAATTAAACTTTGAACCATCAAGGTATAATGGAAGATTACAAAGTTTGGCTGGGGAACGAAGAGTATTGCTGCCAACCACAATGTCCAAAAAGTTGCTGTATTTCCGCATCACTTAATATTGATTAATGGTAATGATAAATAATCTCGTGACATAAATATAAATAGGCATCATTATAAATTACTCAAAATTTCATTCTGAGTTGTATAAAACATTCGCTGACATAGTTTTTAAAATAATAATCATCAATAATGTTATACTTTTTCCGTTACTAGTAACACAAAAAGTTTTTATTTACATAGCAACATATAAAAATGCACGATTTTGCTCTTTGTTTATGTATTTTGTGAAAAATTAGCATGTACGGAATAAATCTATACCACGTATCCATTTTTTTGAGGTTCATTGAAAAAACAAATAATCCTCCATTTGACTTAAGGCGAGATATTCGTTTACAACGATAAAAACATCGATTTCTTTTTTTTCTTCTTTAAACGATAGAACTATATATGTAGAATATTTTCCCAAAGTTTTAAAGCGAAATTCGTTTTTCTCAAAACTGCATTATCGAAATTGGCGTGCAATACTGAAAAACTATTAAGCCGATTGCGTTGAAACTTGGTAAAAATATTGATAATATTGGTACCTTCCACTTGACAAAAATTGTTTTCGAAAAATAGAAAGAAAAAAAAACTACTTTTTTACTTCACATTTTACAGAAATGTTGGGTGAAATGTTGATTTTTTTTTTGTAAATGCGTGCCATTTTCTCAAATTTGCATTTTCTTCATTTTAATTACCGTCAGATGGAAACTATACATGTTCCAACTGAAAAAATGTTTGAACTTTTTTGCAAATCAAAGTCTACGGGAAGCTAGACTGCACACCGATTCGCAACTCCCACGGCGACCTTGCAACACTCTGCCACAGCTCCGCCATTTTGATGATGAATTAATTTTTAAAAATTGTTTCGTATACCGAAATATACTATTAAAGTATACCTAAAGTTTGATAATTGTGGAATTATTATTTCTCAGTTTAAAATACCCCTAAATAGTGCTTACTTTGTTCCCGTCTAAATGTATATCCCGCCTTAACTAAACTGCTCCAACCTCCTTCAAAACAAGTACGTAATAAATTGTAGACAAACCGTTTTCTTTTTTAAAATAAAATCTTGCTTTTTTTTTTTTGGAGAAAATATATATTTCACAATGACCTTGGTATAAACTTTCCAATACCTAGAAGTTCCATTCCAACTCTAATTCTAATCTAAATTCGAATTAATATTAAATTCTAATAAAATTCTAATTCTAATTCTAATCTAAATTCTATTCCAACATACACACTAATCCTGTCTGAGCTAAAGTATCGGAAAAAAGTTAAATTCACGGCCCATCCCTTCGCACAATAGAATCTTACATAGAAAAAATTCTCCCAAATTTTCGCTCTCTCCAGTCCAAGTGGCAGCTCCATCATTTTTTCCGCCGCTCGATTTGCACGGGAAGTTTACTTTTTTCGTATGAACATAAATCACTTTACCATCAATTAACACTTGTTAATTCCCATTGAATATCCTAAATACTCCCCACAGGTCAAGGAAGAAATTTTTTTTCCTCCAAAAACTCCGTTATTGTTCCGAGCAGTTGAATAAACTTGGATAGGATGGAAAATAAAAAATCTTACCCGACTCCCCGTCCACGATCCATGCCGCCGCCGCGTCCGCGAAATCCGCCGCCGCGGCTATCGCCTCGACCGAAGTCACCCCGTCCCCTGCCACGGAAACCGCCACCAGGGGCGCCTCTGTTGCCACCTCTCATAGGGCCGCCCATGCCGGGTGGGGGTGGACCTCCCGGTCCGCCTAGTCCCGGCTCGGGTGGACTGGAGAAATAAACGTCGAATTTATTCACCGCGAACAAGACCAAATAAAAATTTCCATCATTGCGTTAAATTCTGAATCCTTACCCAGGTGGAAAGTGTCCACCGCGTCCGCCTCTGCCCGGCGGGCCTCCTCTGCCTCTCATTCCCGGAGGGCCTCCTCTCATGCCCATGCCCGGTCCGCCGCGACCTCTCATCATTCCGCCTCTGGGTGGGCCTCCCCTGATAAATGCAATGCACAGAGGTGTCGGTTAGAAAGCGTCGTTTCTTCTATTTTCGGAGTGAAAAATCTCCGGGTGTGGGAGTAAAGTAAAATTTTCCGAGACTGACCTTCCTCTGTCACCGAAACCGCCGCGTCCTCTCATCGGTCCACCAGGTCCGCCGCGACCTCGGAATCCGCCTCTGTTTGGTGGCGGGCCGTCCATTGTCAAGTATTCGTACGATTTGCTGCTGCTGAGAGACAAACGCGAGGGAGTCAGTACGCGCGAGTACGCGCTAAGAATTTCAGGGTAAACCAACGCGTGGGAAGTGAAAAGAAAAATTGCGCCGTGAGAATTGTCGGCTTTGGAACTTACGCGTGGACTAAAAAGTGTCAGGATATGACGAAAGTTGATTCGTGAGGTGGCTTGTTAGCGAAAAGTCGACGAATATACGCGACAATTCGACGTTTTACTCAATTTTACTCACTCTCGGCAAGACCAAGCGAAGAAACGCGCCAACGAAGACGACGCTAGGGGGGCGAGAGGGGGTGGATTAGTGATGCGGCAAGAGGGGGGGGAAAGGACGCCGGGCGACCGGAAAGAGGAGCATCGACCGTGGCCCCCGGCACAAAATGGCGGCCGCGCAGTCTTTTCGGAAAACGTTCGGCTGGAGGCTAGATTCTAATCACACGATTACCGATCGATTAGTAAGTTCAATGGATCGTTTCGGCATCGCTGATGAGATCGATCACTCTGTGCGGATTTTCACGAGCCTCGGGACGAACGTTCCCGCTGAAGTTCAAACGTGCAGATTGGCACTTCCGGTCTGCGCGCGCATCCGAGCCGAGCGACTCGGTTCGCGTCGCCACTAAATTTCGTGCGCGTCGCACGAGTGCGCCGCGTCTCGTTGTGGTGGGGAGCAACAGCGACGTATGGCGGCGGGGGGGGGCTATATAGCGGCGCGCGCCTTATTCCCGGCGGCGCGGCGCGCATGCGCCACGGAGTCGACAGCTCACGACCGCGGCGCGCCCGGAGGGGGCGAGGGCACGGTCGTACATACAGGTCTGGAAACTCCTAGGGTGGGGAGTGACTCAGATAATGAGGCATACGGTCAGTTCTCGCTTTTATCACCCGAAGCGCTGCTAGGCAGAAGTTGGCCAATCAAACGCAGGTCCGATGAGTTGTGCAAAGGCGCCGATTTTTCAACATTAACACAGAGCGTTCGGTTCGGTAGCTACACTTTACACAATAGATATAGTAATAGAAAGTCGTCAGAAGGCGTAAGAAGTAAAGAAAAAGTGTTGCCAAAACGAACAGACCCAATATTATTTGTAGGAGCGATATAAATGGACAATGATTGAGTATTTTTCACTGCTGGACCCCCGGGAGGAATGAGAATTGTTATTTCCGTAGACTGTATTTCTCGTATGTTCGAACTTCAGTAATATTTTTATTTGGTCTTTCGCGATTTGAGTAGATGGGGTATGAACAAATTTGTGCGCCCTAAATGTTTTCCCTTGTAATTAATGTTTACTCTTACTGGATTGAAATCCTCATTTGTTTCTACAACTTTTAATTTTATTTTTGATTTTTTAACAATCTTAATAAGAATCTGAAAATAAATATAGTGGAATAAAGAAAAATAAACTAACGCATTGTGTATGTTTAAAAGGCACCGTTTTTTGATTTGTCAGTTCGGCGAGGTTGTTTTGTTACAAAAAAATATTTTTGCCGATTTTGGTTTTGTTGATAGGCAAACTGGCGTATCCTCAATCGAATATAATAAAATATAGCGAAGGATTAAGCCAGGTCCACACTATGCTGTTCTACCGGAGCGTTTTAGGTAGTTTAGATTTCTAAAAATGTTGTGTATATCTAAAAACGCTTGTGTATATCTACAAGACTACGTCTACCTGCCAACGCTTCCAGTGGATAAATGAGGAACTACGTAGAGGAAAGGAGTACGAACGCCTGTGGTGATCCTGATCCAAAAACGTCCGTGAAACTGTGGATTTTAGTAGTTAATGTTTTCACGGCGTGCGTCGCTAGTGCATGACCGCACCGAAGTGAACTAAGCGACAAGAACACAACGTACGTCATGTGTTATCGATAATTCCCGCTCGTCGTTCGTGTTGGCATAAAGCGTGTTCGGGCTAACCAATTTTGCGAATTGTGTTAGATGTAAAAAAAAATTGTCTCGGAATAAAATATAATTAGTGATCTGCAGCGAAAACAATCAATTGTAGGTAAGAAAAATAGTACTTACATTCATAAAAAGAATGGTTTTGTTTTATCGTACCATTATCGTACCGAGCGAAATAAAAATTATCACAAAAGCGAGATATGGAGTAAGTGTCCCGTCGATGAGACAAAACGTGCAATATATAGTTTTTTTTTCGTATATTGCACGTTTTGTCTCATGTCTCGAATATAAACAAAATGTTTATTTTTCAGGCGTGAAATTGGGAAGTGAGTGGGTGAATGGGTGAAATATCAATTTGCCATTTTCATAGAAAGTCAAATTACATAAAAGCTTGTAATATTGTTTGAATTGTTGCTTTCAGCGCCCGAACGCGAGACAAACTTGGAGTGCAGCGATCGATCGACAACTGCCGTTAAAATCAACACTCTTCATCAAGTTCTCGACAAAGTTTCGGACATGAAAAATTTAGAGTACATGGGATGCCAAGCACACAACGAAGAGCTCACGAAGAGAGAGATAAACTACTAACTCGTCATGAGAGGACATTTTCTAGCGCGATCGGTCAACGAAAATAATCACGCAAGGAAAATTAAAACGAAAGACAATAGGACAAAATCAAAACTGTAAGATCGATTTATCTGTACAGCGTGTCATAATGTGCAAATATGATGTGTGATAATTTGTAAATCTTTTGTTTGAGTTCAAAATTCTTATGAATTGTCTTGTGTCTATGTTTTTACTGCTTCCGCAACGAAAAAAAACATTGACTTGATATCTGTATTCTGTTATTATTCTTTTCTTATGAATTTTCTTGTGCCTATAAATAAATGTTGTTTGTTACGGTTTCCGCGAGGAAAAAACTGACTTTATTTCTGTTTGTCGTTATTATTCTTTATCTGTGCAGCGTGTCACAATGTGTAAATATAGTGATAATCTGTAAATGTTTTGTCTGGATGTAAATTTCTTATGACTTTCCTTGTGTCTATAAATAAATTTTGTTTGTTACTGATTCCGCAACAAAAAAACTGACTTAATTTCTGTATTTAGGTATTCTTCAAAACAATCTATATATAAGAATTCTCTCTATCTATATAGAAATTGCCTTCACTAACTGGTTGTACAACTAATTTGATGAAATGATCGCTCCATATGAAGTGGCAAAGGGTGCTTTTTGCATATCGTACGGCACTGCCTTTACAATTCATTTGATCAAATTATCGCTCCATATGAGGGAGCGTATCGTACGGCACTGGTTTGTTGCTGACTTTACTTCGGTGCGGTAGGAGAGCAGCGCCGCCCTTTTCGTCCTCACTTTTGCGGACGACACAGCGTTCGTACTCCTTACCTCTAGGTCTTCCTGTTCACTACGATGACACTTTTCACGATGCAAAAACGGAGTTTCCAGACCTGTATGTATCACCGTGGGCGAGGGCCGCACAGTGGGGAATTTTCACGAAAATGTGGCCATGAATCAGGGGAATATCGGAATTTTTCCAAATTTAGTATACTTACGTTGTTCGGATCGCTGATTACGAATCTAATATCGAAATTTAAAAAAACAAAATGGCAGCTCCAATATGGCCGATCGAAACAATAAATTTGTGATAAATTCGATTGAAAATCCATCTACCCGATGTTTTCGGGATCGCAGATCACGAATCTGATATGAAAATTTAGAAAAACAAAATGGCGGCTCTGATATGACCGATCAAAACATGAAATTCATAATAAATTCGATTGAAAATACAGTTTCCCGATGTTTTCGGGGTCACCGATTACGAATCTCTTATCAACATTTAGAAAAACAAAATGGCGGCTCCAATATGGCCGATCAAAATATGAAATTCGTATAAAATTCTATTGCAAATCTACTTTCCCGATATTTTTGAGGTCGCTGATTATAAATTTCTCATTAATATTTAGAAAAACAAAATCGCGGCTCCAATATGGCCGATCAAAACATGAAATTCGTATAAAATTCGATTCAAAATCAACTTTCCCGATATTTTTGAGGTCGATGATTACGAAGCTAATATAAAAATTTTGAAAAACAAAATCCGGTCCTCAAAATATGTCTGTAGAGTAGCTGCTATAATAGATTAGAAAATAGATGTGGAAATTTCGGGAAAAATAATAATTTTCTTCCAATATGGTAAACAGTCTTTATTGCTACAAATTTAAATAAAAATGTTAATCCGAATACGGATAAAAATTTTGTTCGGTACAGTCTTGTAATTTTATATCAGCACAATTTTCGGTAATAGATATACTAGATCGTAGTGGTTAATATAATACTTCTCTGACATAAGCCTCTCTAACTGCTTCGTAATTTGGATATAATTGACAGTTATGATCTTTCATCGATCTTCTTATGGTATTATATTGCTGTCTGGTGAGTTTGGCTTCGACCACGACCGAAAGAGCTTCTTCTGCGAATAGTCTAGTATGTTCTGCCCTTGACAATGCTGGGGCAGGTGCGGGTGTTATAACGTTCTTGATCATTTTCGACGTATCTAAGTCTCCAGAAGAGAGGAGACTCATTTGTGCTGCATAGCACAACTCTTCAGCGGTATGACTTTGACGAAGTTCTTCTGTTTTTCGTCGTTTCGATCGCTCAGTTCATCCAGCAAAGTCCAACGAGGGACGACCACGTGTGCTGGCTCCATCCATGTTCAAATCACCAGGAAAGGCTACATCCACCTCTAACCACTTCCGATTCTTCTTAAGAAAATTTGTCATTTTCCTTCCTGACTCTTTCCATTTTGTACGCATTTTGGAGAATAACTTCGACAAATTTAGCTTGGCATCTCCGTGAATTCGAATGGCACGTTTACTTTTGTTGGACAACTCTTGCTCCAAATGTTCCACCTGATCCTGGAAATCCGCGGCCAAGTACTGTCGCATTATTGAAAAGATCTCCCTTCGTTTAAATGGAATAACAGACGTTCCAGAACCTACAAAAAAAGAATAGTGTTTAGTATTAATTATAAATGGCATAGTCATTCGAATGAGGATTAGACATACGCCTTTGTGCATTTAGTCATACTTCATTAGAATGCGGATTTGGCGTTCCGAATACAATAACAAATTTCTAATAAATCCCTTCGCCTCTCGGAAACAAATTGTACGTATGCTAAAACAGGTATCAGAATTTTGACAAAGAATATATTTATATATTTCAAATCTATTGTCAGAGTGAACCAGTTGAACGAGTCCACGTAAGGTGAAGCATCTCCAGGTAAGCGAGCTACCTGCTCAGCTCACCTGATCAGGCAACCGGCACGCGGGCGCGTGGCGAGCGAGCGCGACGGCCTTTTCGGATCACGCATTCGGTCACTAAAAATGCTGTGGAGCGCGCGGTGCATCTTTGCACACCCTGTTTGACACTCCATTCGAAAACTGATATTCTGACCTAAAATTAAAAAAAAAACGAAGGTAGGATCTCGCGGGATTCCATATTAAAGGTCTATGCAAAATTAATATTTAGTTCCGACCAGCCGATATAATAATAACATTTTCGGAGTATTTGGAGTTTTACGCGTTTTACGGTTGTGTTGTGACTTGTGGCTTGTGAGTACAATACAATTTTCAGAACATTTTAAATGGCAAAAAATCAATCCGCGATCTGTGAAGTGTATTTTTCGTTTACCATGACATACCTTCTGTATTGTGTGTAGGTTATAATTATCAAACGACGAAGAGCGGCAATTGGTTTGAGATAAATCATACCGACATGCATCGTCCCTGTGTTGTGCCGCTGAATTGCGCCAACATATGTGCTCTGGGAGTTACTTCCCTGAAAAAGACTAGTGGCTGGAATCGGGCGATCGAGGACGGGTAGCTGGGGTCCTTCCAATGACGAATAAATCTCCAACTCAGGAATTATGAACTTGCAATTATTTAACTTTATTATAACTAGGCAACATTTAATATAGAAAATGTTTAATCGCCTTGAGACCGACCGCCTCGGTTGCCAACCGAAGACTGACTTCTGACGTTTTGTTCCTCTAATTGTTAACTCGGTTATTGGCAATCGAGCGTTCTCGAACGTTCGATTCGTACGATGCCGATTCAGCGATACGTGTCGCCAAAGTCACCTCTGGAGGTGCTTCACCTGCCCAAACTGCTGTCGTTTGCACAGGGGCCTATGGCCTCTCGATTTCGTAAATCGAATATACTCTTTTCTATGCTATTTGCAATATGCGCTAAATTGGGGGCACAACACCTGGGCAGGGTACCTCAGGGTACAAATCAAACCCAGAAAAGGTGAATTTTTTCACAATTCCCAAGAACCCTCAAAGTGAGAATCTCTGGAAAATAGCTGTGCGGCAAAAGAGCAGCAGTGTGAAAAGTGGAAAAGCAGTTTTCGAGAAGCATTTCCAGAAAACCGAAATAATTTGGGAACGCCACTTTCTAAGTCCCGATGAAAAGTGCTTGGAATAGTGAGTTCGATCTTTTTTTTTGTCGTAACCCGAATTTTTATTTTTTTCCTATTACATTCGAATTATGACAAAAATTTCAGGGAAAATACAAAATTCCTCACTTAAAACAAGGAAGTGTCCCACCGCTATTTCCGTGGACCAAGATAGAACAGCTACAGTCAGAAAATGTGTTGACAAAAAATAAAACGGCAAAAAAACAAATTCGAAGTTTGTACCACGTCAAAAATATTCAAGGTTCATTTATATATTATAAAAAACCGGTCATTTTATTAAAATGTATATTAAATGTTGATATTTTGAATTTAAAAATCATTCAAGGGAAATAAATATATTTTTCCTCATATTTGTATATATCGATTTATTTCTTGAAATTTTCATGCTTGTTTAGAAACCGACACGCACGCATACACTTACTTCCCAGTCTCTAACTGTCAAAAAACAAATACATTTAGAGTTACATCATTTTAAACTATTGAAATAATCATATTATAATAATGATTATAATAAACATCTTCTCCATTGTTTGGTGGGTTCGGCTGGTTCACAGGTTATATGGCATATATATAGTTATCGAGCAGGTGACTACTAGCGCCACACGTGGCAGCGATTGAAAATAAAACGACGGACATTACGCGAGCCATGTATGACTGATGGTGACAGCGAGATGGTTCCAACAAAGGCACTTCTCAGGATTATCGTTAGACTACGTAAACATGGACAATAAATGCGATTTTTTAATTGTCGACTACGCTAAATTTTCTACTTTGAGGAAGAGTATCCATTTTGTTAAAATTGATTAGCACTTTACATTGCTGAGTTATAGTTGTTTAAAGTTTGACCGAATAACAGAACGTAACTGAGGTGCGCGACCGTCACCGACAAAGGTCGACTTTCAATTGAAATATCTAAAGGCCTCTGTACACCGCATGCGATGAGCGATTAGGGAGCTTCACTCTCCTAGGGCGTTTCCGGAATACCTGAGCTCCCATTGGATATCGCTCATCGCAAATCGCGCGCTGTGTGCAGAGGCCATAAGAGACCATGAGGGATAAAGGGTCGGGACTGCCAGGGCCGTAAGAAGAAATTAGATTTCAACCAATTTCTCTGGTCGTTATACTTGCATGAAAAAGTTGGTTCTTCGATTTTTTTCTCCACGTTTTCGTGAAAATTCCCTACTGTGAGCCATCTTCTCGACTCTCGGCGACGCGGCGCGGAACGGCGGCGAGCGCGACAGCCGCACGCTTGGAGAGGGGGAAAACAGCGGCGTGTCGCGCATGCGCCTCGGGCAAGATCGCGACAGCGGCGCGCCTGAAGGGGGGCGAAACAGCGGCACGCGAGCGAGTTCCCAAGTTCCGATCACGTGACAGGGCCTCGTCTCGGCGATTGGTTGACAGCTTTAAATTCGAACCGTGCGAGTCCGTTGGCCAGCGGTGTATATACAACGAAAAAAATATCAGTTTCGACGGAGAGTCGCGCGTCGTGAGAATTGTGATTGAGCGCGTCGCGCGTTAAACTTAATTTTTTAAATCTCTTTCTTTCTCTCTCTCTCTTTTTCTCTCTATCTATCTATCCCGCCAACTTCTTCGTCTCTACTACGTTTTCTGCGGGAGATCAGTGAGATTACATCGTAAAAAGGGGCGAGCGATAACGGGCGCGCGTGTGCTCCCTGGTGGCTTAAGCGCTAGCGATCAAATACGCGTGTACGATGTCGAAGGACGAGAAGGAGGCGGCCGTTATACCCGACGTTATATACGACACAAAGTCCGGCAAGAGTTACATTAAGGGCCGCTTCTTCGGAAAGGTAAGAATCTCGGGCCTTCTAAAATTCTTTTTTTCCTCGAGCCTCCATTTTTCCTTAATCTTCCTGGCCTGTGGAAAACGCGTGCAAAAAAGTTGTATAATTCGGCCTTGAACTTAGAAGCCCCGCAAGCGCTCGATCCTCCCCCTCCCCCTCTGCCTTGCCCTCCCGCCACCCTCATCCACCTGTTGCTTCTCACGAGACGTGCTCATCTTTTCGCAGGGCGGCTTTGCAAAATGCTACGAGATCAAGGAATCCAAGTCTCTTCACGTGTACGCCGGCAAGATTGTACCCAAGACCATCATTACCAAAAGCAACCAGAGGGACAAAATGACCCAGGAGATATCCATCCATCAGAGCCTCAATCACAAACACATCGTCGGCTTTCACGGCTTCTTCGACGACTCTTACAACGTCTACATCATTTTGGAACTTTGTCGGAAGAGGGTAAACAATAGAGAGAGAAAAACCGGCGATTTACTTTTCATTTGGATGAGGAGCTTGAGTTTGAGAAAGGAAGAGAGAGAGAAATGCAATTAAAATTTATTCCCTAGCACGCTATGGGGAAATTTTAGAAAAAGTGGAGAAAAGGTGACTTTTTTTAAGGGGAGGGTAGGGGTTTCAGCGTGGAAAAAAAACACTTTTTTGCGAATTTTTTCATCTATATGGATAGAGTAAATTTATTGAAAACTTTTGTACATTGTTGAGTGTCATTTCAAGAACATTCCGTGAAAGTAGTATGCGAAAATATCCACAAACAAGCCGGTGACAAAGCTTTTCCAAGAACGCCTTTGGAACAACACGATTTGCAGTGTTCACTGTATCTCAGCTAGAAATCATCTGAAATCACGTACCATTAAAATTTAGTCAAAGTATCATCAAATCCTCCCCCCAATGGTCTTTGATAATTTTTTTTTTCATTTCTAAATTTTTGGTGGTCATGTAAAGTGAAAAGTGCTATTTTTCACGAAAAATTCTGCCATTTTGGGGATGGAAAACCCCTTCAATGTAAAAAAAATCTTAAACTAAGCGTTGGGGGGAGGTATTTTATATGTAGAAAGTGTGTACCAAGTTTGAAATAAATCGGTCATGTAGTTTTCAAATGGCAGTGAACACGGACTTTGAAAAAGTGATTTTGAGAAAAACGCGTTTGAAGTTTAGAGAAGTCGGAGCTACAGTGTTAGAGGAGCGGGACTAAATAGTCAATAACTTTGAAAGTTTTGCTCTGATTGACTTGAAATTTTCGGATTATATTCTTGAAATGTTTAACTATAAAAAAAGACAACAAAAAAATCGATTTTTCAAAAGTGCAAACCCCTACCCTCCCTTTAATTTACGCAACAGAATTCAAAATAAAAACAAAATAATAAAGTAACAGAGATATTAGAGAGATTTATATAAATCTTGAAATTAGTCAACAATTATGAAATAATAATGGTTATGATACAATAATACATAAAGGTAATTATAAGAATCAATAAATGGAAAATGAAAAATAATAACTCAAGTAGTTAGTAGAAAATGCGGAGAGAAAAACCGACTATTTACTTTTTGTTTGGATGAGACGTTTTTTGGGTTTGGGAAAAGTAGAGGAAAAGATAGAGAGAAATTAAATTTAAATTGATGCCCTAGCACACCAGGGCGTACTTTTACAAAGGGTGGTGAAAAAAATACGTTAATTCACATAATATAATTGAAAATAAAAATAAATTGAAAGAAAAAATAAAGTAACAGAGATATAAGCCGGGATATAGTATATAAATCTTGACATTAATTAAGGGCCTACACCAGTGTGAGCGCTGAAAATTTGGGTGATATTCGGCAATTTTTTGGAAGAACAGTACTCAATTAAATGTATCGGAAAATTAAGAATTGATTTGGCTATATTTGACCTTTATTGCATAATTTTTTCATAGATATTGAGATTCAAGCGACTTATGTGCTGCCTTCGGAGCCGCAAAAAAAAATTTTCTCCACTGCTGACATGATTCCGGCCGATCGAGTAGCTGAAACCGAAAAAGTAAAAAATGTCGTTAAACTGGAAGGTATTTCCTATACACTGACGTAGAATTTTCGAAAAATATCAAAATCTAACAATATGGCGTAGTTATGAAAAAAGTCTGTTCTCTTGCCTATAAAATGGTCGTTTTTTTTCAATGCCAAATCGTGAATTTTCATCCAATCAAAAATATTCTACGTCATTGTAGAGTAAATATATTCAAGAGTACTCAGTTCAAATTTCAAGTCAACCGGATAATTGCTCTTTGAGTTACAATGTCAGCAAATTTGAAAAATCTTATTTCGAGAAAAACGCGTTCAAAGATTTAACTATCGATGTTTGCTAGATTCAATGATATTGATATAAATTATATAAATGATAATGATATTCTTGAAAGTATAAACTGTCGAAAAAGGCAAACAAAAAAAAATCGATTTTTTTTAAGTGTCACACTGGTATATCCCCTTAACATGAAATGAAAACCGTAATAATGAAACAATGCCTAGAAGTAGTAATGGAAATAAAGAAATTATAAATGAAAAATAAAACAAACCAGTATTTAGAAAATGAAGAAATTCAAAATTTAAAAGGAAAGTAGTGAAGGAGTGAGATATAATTGGCATTAAACTGAGCTGCGCTCAGTTCTGAGTCACACCGCAGGACCAACACACAAAGAGAGAGACATAATAATTTAAAAATCACTGTTAATCGATCATCTATGGAAAACTGTAAACTTTCTGAATGTTGACCACTAAATTAGAATTTTGTTTTTATTTTTTAATAATGAAGAACATGATTTAAACACAGCTATTTGAAAAAAGAGCCATGGGACAAAAAAGTAGATGACAAACTCCACGTACATATACATATATTGTATGTTGTGTGTTTATATATACAAGGTGATTCGCAGCTATAAAGGTTCTCTTTGTCAGGATAAAGGATATGTCGTTGCGAGCAAAAACCTTCTTTTTAAAATGCGACAAAAATTGGCCGAGATATTCGCGTTCAAAATTCAGATATCGAAGAATGGCACAGTAGTTGCTCACGCGCGAAACGTGCAAGCCGGATCGAGCGCGGCTTCGAATCCACTCTCGGACAAGTGTATTTAAAGAAAAAAAAATTGTTTTTTTTTCCGGCAAAGAAAGGATAAACAGAGACTCGCTTTGAAAATCGATAATACGATTCAATGATTTTTGTTAATTTTTTTATACGGGCGGTTTCAAACTGGCGTTTTTTTTCGCGCGTTTAACCTCGTTTTTTGTACGCTCGTAAATGCACGTCTTTGCTTTGTTTTGGGGCCGTCCATATATTACGTCATTCTAAATTTGGGGGGGGGGAGAGGTTCGTCTGCGGATGACGGTAAATGATGGATGAGGGGGGGGGGGGGGGGGGGCGTTTCGAAATTGACGTCATTCTTGTGATACCAGTTAATTCAAAATGTACAATAGTATATTGTACAACTAGAGTGGTTTCCCCGCATGAGTGATGAAAAATATTTTGCAAGTACCTAATGGTATTAATTATTGAACTCATTATTTATTTATTTATTACATAAGGTTTGTCTACATTATATTCGAGAACTTTAAATAACAGCGTACCTATGAAAATAGTTCGATCGAGCCAAAATTAATATGGGGAGGATACGGAGATATTACCCGTGATCCAGGATTTGCAAGAATGGGTGAAAACTCCGTGGGAGCTATCCAAAGAAAACTAAAGAATAGGGAAGAATAATATTATTATATTAATGAAAATTGCCAAAGTACAAGATAATAAAAGATGATTCTATAACAAAATGTGGGAGCTATCCAAAGAAAACTAAAGAATAGGGAAGAATAATATTATTATATTAATAAACATTGCCAAAGTACAAAATAATAAAAGATAATTCTATAACAAAATGTTTTAATGTTACCCAATTTTTTTCAAATCCGCAAATGTTTTAATTTTGCCAAACTGGTAATGACGTCAGTTTTGCGAGAGGGGGGGGTCATTAGGAAATGACGATAGGATGATTGTAGGGGGGGGGGGGGGGGTCGAAAATCGGCAAAAATCGATGACGTAATATATGGACGGCCCCTTTCGCGTTTTTGAAGAAGAAGAAAAAAAAATGCGCGCGTGAGCAACTTCTGTGCCATTGTTTCCTCGGCCTCGGACTTTCAACGCGAATGTCTCGGCCAAATTTTGTCGCACTTGGACGAAAAATAGCTCTTTTTTCGCAATTTCTATTAGAGCCTGACAATAAGATGCAAGAGACTCGTTAAAGGAGGCCATCACTGTGATGGGCCGAAAAATGGTTGTTTTATCCGAATTTTTTTTTTTCTACCCGTTTATTTATTTGGCATTTGGAAAATCGGCACATTATTCAGCATATATTGGACTTGTTTCGTGGAAATTTGTATTTAAAAAAAAAACATTAACGTTATTGAGAATGGTTGGTCTGAAAAATAAAAATAAAAATGTTTCGAAACTTATATAAATGTAGTTCTGGTTGTACATAGCCGCTTTTCGAGAGAACAAAAAACATTCCTCACGAAATGGCGTAATTTGGCGAAAAAGGGCAATTTTTGCGAAATTTTTACTTCTATTCGGGAGCTTAAAAAAGACTAAAGTAAAACAAAAAACGGCTACGTGCAGCGATAGCTACTGCAATCACGGAAATTTTGGTTTTTTAAATTGAAAATCGGATACTTATAGCTACAGTTATGATGCCAGCCAGGTCGAGAAAAGTCGTTTCGAGAAAAACTCGATTCAAAGTTTTAATATACGTAAATCGTTGTGTTACCTGCTCTCGCTAAGTAGTCTTGAACTTAGTCAATTGTTAATATTTTTAATTGAATTTTTTTTTCACATTCTTGAATTAAATACTTTGTAAAAATGCAAAAAGAAATCGATT
Source organism: Ophion obscuratus (assembly GCA_964007375.1). Taxonomy (NCBI): domain Eukaryota; kingdom Metazoa; phylum Arthropoda; class Insecta; order Hymenoptera; family Ichneumonidae; genus Ophion; species Ophion obscuratus. The sequence continues at coordinate 20,637,937 of OZ023319.1, read as the reverse complement.
TTATTACCCGTCACAATGGTGTCCCTAAATGCGGTCGTCTAGTGTGAAGATAGAGAAACGCAGTCATTCTTGAAAGAAAATTCTCGAAAATCATCAGACATACGACATTACAAGTTTTTGTGCTTTATTAAACAGGAAATGAAGAACACATACGTTTTTACGGATTGGAAAAATGTTAATTATTAACAAAGTTACACGTATATTAATATTAATATACGTGTAACATTAATGTAATTAATATAACGGCGGCATTCATTTTTTTCCAACCATATGACTAGAAAAAAATGGACCCTGCCACTTTTTGCGGCCCGAAACAGAAAATTAGAAAACTTCGATAATCTTTAAGCATGTCACTATTACGCTTACTAGAATAAAAGAGAACAACATTTTAAAAAGAATGACGACAGTATAACCGAACATAACGATTTTTTATGCAATAATTATGAATTATGATGTATGTTAAAAATAGTTAATATATTCTTATCGAGTTGATTCTATGATATCGAAGTTTGCATCGTTGGAACGCAACGAAAGTTCAGTAGCTCGACCTTTTTTAGAATCCTCATCAGGTATCTACATCCTAAATTAACAGGACAAGATTTTGGATGATAACAAAAGCCAAGAAATAAAAACGAAAAAAGAATTTCCGTTACGTTCCAACGATACAAAATTCAGCATAATTTGATTATAGTATACGTAATAGAGACCAGTGTCCACTACATGTGGTTTAAATTTGAAGTAAAACGAGCGATAAGGGAAACAATTTAGTTAAATTCACTAAATGTATACATTTGATTTTTTTAAAATTTGAAGTGAATAGAATATTTGTAGTGTCAACTATTTTGCTATTTGATTGAACTAATGGTCTGTCTTTATTGCAGCACACGTATCAAAGGGGAGTGGGTAGAGAGGGTGGAGAGAGGAATTACATATATATGTATATATGAGGTATTCCACGTGAATCCGGTGGAATTTTTCCCTGAGCCGATTTTTTAAACATTTTTTGAAACCCTTAGTAAAAAAAAATTCTTCGAAAAAAGCCCCGATTTAGAAATCTGAGAAAATTCCCAAAAATGCGTGATTATGTGTACAATTTTTCAAGCTATCACCCGCAGTGCAAGTATGATTTTTTCGGTGCTTTCTGAGCGATTAACGTTAAAAAAATCCGAAAAATTCAAGGAACGTTTACTTCGGGCGGATACTTAAATATTTTGATACCCACAATGAATTTATTTGACCATTCTTGAATAACCAAATCACAATCATGGACCTTGAACAGTTAGCAGTCAATTCTTCGGATTTTTTAAAACGTTGTTCGCTCAGAAAGCACAGAAAAAACCATACTTCCACTGCGGGTGATAGCTTGAAAATGTTTACATATAATACCGCCTTTTGGGAATTTTTTCAGATCTTTAAATCGGGGTGTCTTGTTCGGAGAATTTTTTTTTACTAAGGATCGTTTCGAAAAATGTAAAAAAAATCAGTGTCTTTTAGAGTCAATGGAATCAGATTTAAAAAAAATGAATCGAATTGGCGCGGGTCAGGGAAAAAGTCCACCGGATTCACGTGGAATACCTCATCTATAGGTTATGTTTGAACAATCTATAGCGTGTTATTCGATAAAACTCCCTAATGATCACAATGATATTAACTAATTGATATAATTGATGTGATACAACAAATAATTTTAGAAATTCATTTGGTCGCTTATGCCATATTTGCGACCAAGATGTTACAAGCACTCGGTAACATAGGGGCAGCGTGCGTAGCTATGAGTAGGTCGTCCTAGGTTCGATTCCACATAGGTGAAATATTTTCTTCGAAAAAAAAAATCATTCCAGAAGGCCAAGGAATGACGAATTACGATACAAAATCGTTGTGGTAAAACTCAATTAAGTGTTTCATTTCATTTTGGATATTATGAAATATTTTATTCATATAGTACACTTAGATTTACAGTGTACATTGTAAGCAAATAAAGATTTATTCGAATCAAATCTTTATTTATTCAATTTGAATATATTTAATATATATATATATATATATATATATATATATATAATAGAGTTTTATTTGCACAACTTGTTATAAAGTTTTTTATAAAGTCTCTTTTCTTACAATCAATCTCATTCACGAACTTACACCTAAAAACTTACGTCTAAAATTCTAACCTATATCCTAACCACTACTGATCGCTGTCGCTCTCATCTTTTTCCTCTTTTTTCATTTTTGCACATAATGCCTCTATTTCTTTGAAGTAGCGGCAAATTCCCACATTTATTTTCCCGCTTAACATATTAATGATCTCCCCCTTTATCGCAACCTCGTCAACTCCTTGTATCCACTCCTCCGCTTCTTTTCTTGCCTCTTTTGGCATCATTTCCCAGCCTTTTTTGCAAATTAGGAGGTGCTCCACCGTCTCAAATTTCTCCTCACAAATCCTGCACCGCCAATTTTTCTCCCCCTTCTTTCCCGCCCTCCATACATTTCCACATCTTATTCTTGCCCACAGAATATATTTAATATTTTAAATGAATAGCTGAAACAAATAAAAAAACATCGTTGAAACAACCAAGATCGTAGTAGGCCGTGAGACAAGGAAAAAAACCTATTTGATTTAAATAGATCCTATTCAAATTAAATATATTTTTTGGCAGTGTAGGACCTGATCTGATCTATCGACACTTGCAGGTTTATCCATTCATAACAGGACACCCTGTATACGTATACTTATGCGTATCGGAGCAATAATGAATCCGAGTCTTTCGATGAGCTTTCAAGCCGTACAATATTCTCCTCTCCGTTTCAGTCGATGATGGAACTGCACAAAAGGCGGAAAGCCCTGACCGAATGCGAGACTAGATACTTTATGAAGCAAATACTGGACGGAGTATATTACCTGCACAAGAATAGAATAATACACAGGGACTTGAAGCTCGGCAATCTCTTTCTGAACGATGAACTTCAAGTGAAGATAGGGGACTTTGGGCTAGCTACAAAATTGGAGCACGACGGCGAGAGGAAAAAGTATTACCGCTCGTTCCTCAATGTTTCATTATTTTCGCCAATTTTGATGTTGTTCTTTTGTTTATTGAATTTTAATACTCGGATTTTCATTGGGGTAGTAGGAGTACGTTTTCGATTATTACATCGATGTATAATTTCTTATGGAAGAGGCCCCAGGTCGAGGGAGACTACCAGCCCGAAGCCCGAAAAAAAGGGTAAATTTCGGCAATCTTTTCATGTATACCCAGTTCACAGAATGAAAATTCCGTTCCGTGGCCTTTATTCTACACATCGTCAAGTATCTTTACAATTTTTTTCGGAAGATTTAGTAAGGAGCCATTCAAATAACACGTGAAGCAGTGAGAGGGGTGGGCGGGTTAGGAACACCGTCACACTTTGTCACAGGAGGGCGGGAGGGGGGTCGAGGAAAAGTCACGAGACGCTATAAGCATATGAAATCTGGAAAAGGGCGGTACTGAGACGCTGAAAATTTTCTGTACTGCCCACCCATAGTTCCGACTACGAGGAAGTCGTAACTTCTCTGGAATCGATCGAGACTCGCTTGAAGCATCCTTGAGAACACATTGCATTCTAGGTGCATCGTGATGAAAGATCATCAAATTATTTATTATTGATGTTACATAACATAAAGAATATATTTCTTACGACGTATAAATTGTACGTTTTTATATATTACATATATATTTACTTAAAGTAAACAATATAAATTGTTCGTTATGAAATAATTTATTAAAATGGTTTGAGTATTTGACTTGCTTCTTGTTGAAAAAAAATAAGAGCAGAAAAGGGGGCGGGCTCCGTGTCGCGTGATTTCCAGGAGCGGAAGGGACCGGCACCCGTCACGAAATGTCAGAGAGGGGAGGGGGGTCGAATATTTATAAAATTTGCGTCACGTGTTTTATGAATGGCGGCGCTGTGAGAAAAGCCAGACTTCCCCAATTTTTCACCTGGAACGAAAGTTCTCAATAATTTGAATTCTAGCTAAGATTCGTCTTCGAAGTACGTAGGGAAATGGAAAAATATCAATTTTTAATAAAATGGCGAATGTTTGCAAAGAAAAATATTTTCGGTACAAAAATCGCCGAAAATAATTTTTTTCGCCAAAACTTTTCAATGTAAGCAACATCCCTTATGTACTTCGATGCAAAATTGTATAAGGTGAAAAAAAAGTCAAGTCAATCGATGAAGAATTGGCGATGTAATGTTACCGATCGCAGGATAATATCTGACAAGGGTGACTCGCTTCATCCAACTTTAGCGCGGCCATTTTCTGACAAAATCTTGTGAGAAAATTTGTAAAGATCCTCGAAGGTGTGTATCACAAACGCCCCCAAAGGGAATATTCATTCTATAAACTGACTATCCATTAAAAATTGTCAAAATTCACCTTTCTCCGGGAACCAGACTGTTGCGATTCGCCCGCAGTAGGGCACCGCGAATGTGCCTACTACCTTAAGGGGGAAGATGCCTTTAGGCGAGGAAAAAAACAGCTAACCGTCTATACTATCGAATAATGCACCGAAAAAATGGATTTTAAAAAATGTTTCGACTGTGACTATCCGTTTAAAAGAAACCATGAAAATCAGCTATGTTTTTCTTCGCATAAAGATATCGATTGGGGTAGAATATCCATAAGTCGAATTTCCATATCCGAATATCCATAAATGAGTATAGAGTAGAAAATGAGTGCCAGAATGGCGGGAGGTAGAGAAAAAGTGAATATAGAGCGAACCCAAACAAACTCACTGGCAGTATTACGATATCTGTGGCCCCAAGTTTTGGTCATGCAGTCTTCATATTTGGCCCAAAATAAGACTTTTTTCAAGAATACAAAAAATCGAAATTCGGCTTTTAAGGGGGTGAAACCGAGCTCTGAAATTTGACACATTATAGGAATAAACTTCCGTTTAGCCCATACTTTCGCGTTGCTACCGTAATGGTTGGCCGATCAATTCTGCCAACGGTCGAACAACCGTCAGACATGGTTGGCACAGCAATGGGCGACGTTTAGGAAATTCGGCTGTTTTTTCACGGGATGTTTTTTGTGTAGACCCAGTTTGGCAGATAAATGGGAAAAACATTAAAAATTCGTATCCTTTTTTGTGAATATTTTGCCAACACTCCATTAATTTCGATGTGAATATATACTCAAGCATTTACCACGAGTTGGAGTTTGGTCTTGAAAGTGCATTTTTTGGGTGTTCAGCATCTTGGGATGTGTAGGGGGAATTGTAGGACTCGTAAAAATAGTGGAACGCGTGTTCCGCATCTTAGAATGTGTAGGGGGAATAGTTGGACTCGGCGAAATAGTCGGGCGGGTGTTTAGCATCTCGGGATGTGTGGACGGAATAGTTGGACTCGTGGAAATAGTGGGGCGGGTATTTGGCATCTCGGGATGTGTGGGCGGAATAGTTGGACTTGTAAAAATAGCGGGACGGGTGTTTAGCATCTCGGGATGTGTGGGCGGAATAGTTGGACTCGTAAAAATAGTGGGACGGGTGTTTAGCATCTCGGGATGTGTGGGCAGAATAGTTGGACTCGTGGAAATAGTGGGGCGGGTGTTTGGCATCTCGGGATGTGTGGGCGGAATAGTTGGACTCGTGGAAATAGTGGGGCGGGTGTTTGGCATCTCGGGATGTGTGGGCGGAATAGTTGGACTCGTGGAAATAGTGGGGCGGGTGTTTGGCATCTCGGGATGTGTGGGCGGAATAGTTGGACTCGTGGAAATAGTGGGGCGGGTATTTGGCATCTCGGGATGTGTGGGCGGAATAGTTGGACTTGTAAAAATAGCGGGACGGGTGTTTAGCATCTCGGGATGTGTGGGCGGATTAGTTGGACTCGTGGAAATAGTGCGGCGGGTGTTTAGCATCTCGGGATGTGTGGGCAGAATAGTTGGACTCGTGGAAATAGTGGGGCGGGTGTTTGGCATCTCGGGATGTGTGGGCGGAATAGTTGGACTCGTGGAAATAGTGGGGCGGGTGTTTAGCATCTCGGTTTACGCCGAATTCTAAAGAAATCTACCCAAAAAATACTCCGCCTCATTAAAAATTTAAAACCTCTGTTTCACCCCCTTAAAAGCCGAATTTCGATTTTTTGTATTCTTGAAAAAAGTCTTATTTTGGGCCAAATATAAAGACTGCATGGCCAAAACTTGGGGCCACAGATATCGTAATATCCCCAACTCACTTATCTCTACCTCCCGCCATCTCTGGCACTCATTTCTACACTATACTCACCTTTAGATGTTCGACTTATGGATATTCGTACGTATGGATATGGATTCAACAATTAAACGAAAACTATTCCGTAAAAAGACGCGAAATCCGAGCGACTCACAACGAATTTTCCCGAACTCAAATCTTTTCCATCGCTTCCGGACAGAACGCTGTGCGGCACGCCGAATTACATCGCTCCGGAGATCCTGACGAAGGTCGGCCACTCGTACGAGGTGGACGTGTGGAGCATCGGCTGCATAATGTACACGCTCCTCGTGGGCAAGCCGCCCTTCGAGACCTCGAGCCTCAAGGAAACTTACGCGAGGATAAAGCAAGTCAATTACAAGACTCCGTCCCACATCAACAAAACCGCGATGACGATGATCGCGAACATGCTCCAGGGCAATCCGGCCAAGAGGCCGAGCGTCCTCAAACTCCTCAAAGACCCGTTCTTCACGAGCGGTAAATTTATTTATACGCTATCAAAAATGAGTAAAGAAACTAGTCTCTACGCACGTTTGTAAAAATTTCAAATTTGAATTCTCCGACTCATATCCAAGTGCCCGATAACTTTTTTGTTTGTTTTGGTTTATGTGGAAAATGGGTAAAAAATGTTATCCGACACTTCGATGTCTTTATTTCCAGGATACAAACACCCCTTAAGGTGTTTACACAGCCCTCTCGCATTCTTTTTAAATTTGTTTTTACAAATTCTATACATGTATTTTCGCTTTCGTTCTGGATTTTCCGTTCCCATTTGATGTTTATGTGGGGTTTTATTATGTCTAATTTTTGGTGTTTCGTGTGTTGGGGGAAAAAAACGAAAAACAGGCTACCTACCGCAGAGCTTGCCGATCTCGTGTTTAACGATGGCGCCGAGGTTGGACACCCTCGAGATGCACAACAATCTGCGAAAGCCCCTCTCGGAGATGCAAATGGGCAGTGAAACGGACTTCGCCTTCCGGATACCGACGAGTCCGAGTCGCAAGCCGAAGGAGCAGCCCTCGCTAGACGTCACGACTTCGACACGGGAAATAAAGCGGATGTTGGTGACGCTGAAGAGTCAGTTGGCCGCGGTACTGGCGACTAAGCCCTCTCGGGCGGGCGCCTCCTCGGCAGGTGAGTCAGCCTTTTATCAGTCAGATTTAACTTGAAATTCGGCACATTTGTATCGATGAACGGCGACAATATACAACAAAAAAAACGTCGTCCGTATTAAGGGGTTATATAAAGTCAGAAGGCTCAAAAAGATCGATTTTTCGAGAATTTTTCTCGAGAAGACCTTCAAATCTATTATCGTAAAAATTTGTACACATATTATGGTAAGTTTTAACTGTATTTTAACATTTTTTATTCGTAAAAATAATTATTTTGAGCGCTGCTGTAACTGATCTTCGGGAGCACCTCTAAAAAAGGCGTCTTGCGGTGAGCACGGTATCTCTGGACTGGATCATCTAAAATGAAAAAACCAAAAATATTTCGTTAATATAAAGGATTAACTTGTAATTGATCGAAGGAATAAGCAAAATAATATTTTTTGACAAAATGGCGGCTTCTCAAAAACACAAATCGATTTTTGACAAAAATGTAGGCCTTAAATTGTTTATAAAATAGAAAATATTTATCGGTGAGAAAAAACCTTCGATTAATTAATGAAAAATATACTTGAAAAGATTGTGTTAAAATTTGAGACTGATCGGTTCAGCCGTTTCCGAGAAATCTTGCTCACCGTCTTTAAAAATACAGTTTTGAAAAAAAAAACGCTTTCAAAGTTTCAAAAGCACTTTCGAACGGTCTGACACGTCATTACGAATGTGCGTGTAACTTCGAGAATATTCGCCGGATTGACAAGAAATTTTCTGTGTGTGTACTTAAATATATGTACATTACGAAAAAAAATAATAATAAAAAATCGATTTTTCGAAAATTTTAACTGTAATTAACCTCTTGAGAGGGAGAGATACCTTTAGGCGAGGAAAAAGTTGCAGATTTTCATGATTTTTTTTTAAAGGAAGATTTTATCATTTTTTGGACTTGGGGTATATTAGTAGTATCGAGTTTTATTTGCACAACTTTTTCCAAAGGTTTTTACAAAACATTAATATTTCACATACAGACTTTTCACTTATTACCTACACTTATACACTCCGCATTATTTTTACATTCTACCTTTCTTCGTTTATTCGTCCATTCCGTCGATTTCTCCTCCCCCATGGTCCTTACTCATTTTTATGCACACTTCCTTTTCCTTAAAGTACTCGCATATCCTTATTTGTATTTTCCCTCCTAGCATATTTATGATTTCCCCCTTTACTGTCAAATCATCCATTCCTCCATCCACTCCTCTGCTTTCTTGCTTTGCTTTCTCTGATATTAACTCCCTATCTTTTTACATATCAATAGGTGCTCCAATGTCTCATTTTTTGTTTTACATATCTTGCACCGCCCAGCCTTTTCCCTTTTCTTTCCCGCCCTTCCAATGTTGCCACATTTTAGCTTCGTCCATATTTCCTCGTCCCTACCCTTTACTCTCTCCTCGGACCAATATTTCCATGGCATCTCGTCCTTTTCTCTAATATACTTATACTTATCGTTACACGTCGGTTTTCTGATTTTTCCCTCTTCCCTCCTTAATGTGGTTCGGAAGAAACAATTCAAAAATCGACCAACGTTTAACCTCCTATTTTTTTTTGCGAGAAAGAGATAGTATGTCATTAACCACGTTGAAATAAAAAAATTTTAGCCACTTCACCGTACCGTTTACGAGATATGAACGTTGAAAGTTGGCCTAAAATACGCGCACTCAAACATAACCTCCGAAAAATTTGCCGGAAATGATAACTTTACGTAAAATTTAGTCGTTGGACCCAACAAATAAAACTTCACGGTGTAATTTTTTCGCAATAATTTATTAATCATTGCTATGCGGCATTTCTCTCTCTCTCTCTCTCTCTCTCTCTCTCTCTCTCTCTCTCTCTCTCTCTCTCTCTCGCTCTCGCTCTCGCTCTCCTTCTCTAAACGGTGATTGGAGCGCCAGCTGTTGTCGCTAGGGGAAATTCATAGACGGCAATTCACGCAGAACGCGATATGATTGTCGCCGAATGCCTACGCTGCAAATTATGCTAAATACAATAAGAATAGAATGAAAGTAATAATAAAACGAAGGATAAAAAATGAATAAAAATATGTTGATTGTAGATCTTAATTTTTTTTAAATCGATTATTACGTATACAATTATACATATGAAGAACGGCTGTAAACATTTTTATTTAGAAAACTTGAAAATTTCTTTCTGTTTTCGTTCTGTATATTTACCTGAAACTGAAACTTTAAAAACTGCCCAATCAATCTCTTATTATTTATCTGTGTTAACAAAAGCAGATCAAATTTCTGTAAAAAAAAGAAGCGACCACTTACACGTAATTGTACCATGTTTCGCCATTTTTCGAGTCGTTGAGACGTGATGTTTGAATTCTTCTAAAGTGAGGTCATGTAGCGTTGCCAATTGCCTAAAACATGAACTCACTAGTAGTAAAGTCGATAATGATCACCCCGAGTGCTCAATAAGTAATGTCGATTGTAAGTATTTACGAAATTCATCGTAAATTTTCATTTTAATGGGTACGAAAATATAAATACTTTTTCAAAGATTAAATGCTATGTATTTTAGACATTCGAAAGAGAAAAATAAAAATCGTTAATATTGTCAGTTTGACTTACGGGTTTTCTTCCGAACTACCTTAAAATACTGTTTTATTAAGTTTTCAGGTCCCTCTTTTATTCTTTCGTCTATGTTTTTCACTTCTCTTCGCTGCCTTATCATTGTAATTATATCTTCGGATAAGCTTCCGAAAAGGCCACACCTCCGAATGAATTAGAACTTCGTGAACTTATGTATATTGACTCGCTGATCACGAATGTCATAGTGAAAATACCCGCAAATTTGATTTTCAAGATCAAAACTGAAAAAAAAAACGGATTTTTTTGTAGTTTTTCTATTTTACTTTAACAAATGATAATCGTAGAGGAAAATGTCCTACGAAAGTTGTAGCCCATCAAAAGACTGATAATTTATGTTCTATACAAATTTTGTCTAAACTCATTATTTTCCAAGAAAAATAGGATAATACTCTAATAAATATATTTTGCTAAACTCCATTAGTTTCGATATTATCTACTACGCACTTTACTGGATATGGGCCCGAATAAACCCAAATAAAACAAACACAAACAGCAATCAAAACAAACCCAAACAAACTCGGGTACGTGAAATCGCGGGGCGCGTCGAACCTTGGCGTGGGTTTGTTGGGCACCTCGGATGGGTGCGTGGAATTGTGGGATTCGTACAACACTGGCGTGGTTGCAGAGCATGTTTTCTATTCTTTTCTCTTTCGCCAATTTTGAAATAAAAAATACAAAAAAAAATAAAAAAGTAGAATAAAGCAAAAAAAACAGACTAAAATACAAAAAAGCACAAAAATATGCACTTTAAAGACTAAACTGTAACCGCCCCGTGGTAAAGTGCGTAAGTAGATAACAACGAAACTAATAGAGTTTAGCAAAATATACTTATTGGAGTATTATCCCATTTTTCTTGGAAAATAATAGTTTTAGACGAAACCTGTATAGAACATAAAGTATCAGTCTTTTAATAGGCTACAACGTTCGTGGAAGACATTTTTCTCTAAGATAAATATTTGTTAAAATAGGAAAGTTACAAAAAACCGTTTTTTTTAGTTTTGACCTTGAAAATGAAATTTGTGGGTATTTTCACTATCATATTCGTGATCAGCGAGTCAAAATACACAAGTACACGAAGTTCTAAATTATTCGGAGGCGTGGGCTTTTCGGAAGTACACCCATATCTTCTATCTCCAGATCTCTTAATACCTTCACTAAGTTGTTCCCCCATTTTGACAGGTCACCGTTTGTTATCGCTCTAATTTCGTCTAATAAGCAATTTTTTGGCCACCTTGACTCCTCCATTCTCATCACTCCTCTAATATATCTTAACGCCTAGGGTATGTTTCATTACTACTTTTGGCTGTTACATGATATTTTTTGATTTATTAATCCTTAAAAATGACGTAGGTATGGCACGGTCTTCTAAAATTCTCGTTTCAACTCGTCGTTCAACTTCGTTACATCGCTATTTCCTTTTTCTCGTTGAACTTACTCTCGTTCACGTAAAAATTCTTGTCAAACGTTGTTTTCCAGTCGAGATGACGGATCCCTCGTCGCAGCCGATCCTGTGGGTGAGCAAGTGGGTCGATTACTCGGACAAATACGGCTTCGGTTATCAGCTGTGCGACGACGGTGTCGGCGTTATGTACAACGACGGTACCCGGCTCATAATGCTCGCCAACAAGTACAATCTGCATTACATCAATCGCGACGGCACCGAGCGTTACTACACCGTCAAGGATTATCCGAACGGCATTGAGAAGAAGATGAAACTCATGAACTTCTTCCTTCAATATATGAACGAGCATCTGATGAAGGCCGGCGGTTCGGTGGCCGTAAAATCGAGCGACTCGATGTCGCGAATACCCTACATGTATCAGTGGTTCAGGACGCAAACGGCAGTCGTGATGCAGCTCACCAACGGCTCGATACAGGTGAGATGTAACTTGGTTCGGGGGCTTTTGTCGTAACCGTCCGCTCAACGGGAACGAATCGCCTGTTGAATCGTATACAGGATGATCCACGATTATCGGAGGCCCCTTGGTGGCCATATAGGGTGTGATTGGGAGTAAAACGCTGCTTTTCAAATTTCAAGGGACAATATATTGGGTTGGTACAAAAATCTTGCAACACACAACACGAGTAAAAAAGAAAAATATTTTATTTTAACAATAAACGATTATTCAGTAATGTAGGCTCCCTCCGCATCTACAACTCTTGCCCAACGCTCTGGTAGACTTTGCACGCCCGCAGACCAGAATTCTCTTTTGATCGTGAATTAAGAAAGTCGTCCAATGTATTTTTGAGATCTGACAGATCATCAAATTTTTTATCCCGTAAATAGTTCTTCAAAGCTCGAAGCAGGTGATAGTCGGTAGGTGCTAAGTCTGGTGAATACGGTGGGTGTGGTAGAACTTCCCATCCTAGCTGCGAAATAGTTTCTTGTGTCATCTTAGCGACGTGGGGTCGAGCATTGTCATGGAGAAGCCGAACGTGAAGACGTTTACGCCTTTTCTGTTTCATAATTTTAGCCACCTTTTGCAGTTGTGCAGAATAAATCTCTGCCTGTATTGTGGTGTTGGTTGGCAGAAATTCGTAATAGAGCATGCCCTCAGAATCCCACCAACAACAGAGTAAAACTTTCTTCATTTCACGGGGCTGTTTAGGGGTCGGTTCTGGTTTTTCCCCTTTCGATAGCCACTGACGTTTGCGCGTGTGATTAACATACAACACCCAGCTTTCATCCCCAGTGACTATTTCTTGAAGAAAATCCTTTCTTTGCGGACGATGCAGGAGTGAAAGACAGATGGACATGCGTGTTGCTTTGTTTGATTCGCTGAGATTGTGCGGTATCCAAGACGAATCAACTTTCCTATATCCCATCTCTTGTAAATGTCGAAGGATAGTAGGATGACTGCAGTTGAGTTTGTTGGCTAATTCTCGTGACGACATATTAGGCTTTGACTTTATAAGTGCTCGCAGTTCTTAATCGTCCACAATCGATTCCCTGCCGGACCTAGGTTTGTCTTCAAAAGATGTATCGCCAGAATGAAAACGCTGATACCATCGGGAGACCGTTGAATAATTAACTACATTAGCCTTGAACACACTGCACATATTACGGGCTGCAGCTCTTACAGAATGCCCTTGCAAGAATTCGTAATATGCGATTGCTCGAAGTGCACGTTGATCCATCTTTGCTCATACTGACTCCGCGGAACATCTGACTCGCTTATATATCCTGCGGCATGGAAGGTTCTAGACCATTCTTGTATTTCCTATTCTCGAATGTTCTCGAACTTCATTATTAGGAAAAATATGTTAATTGAAAAAAAAAGTGTTGCAAGATTTTTGTACCAACCCAATATTATCTACAGATGAGTACACATTCATAATCACATCATCAGATGACAAAAACTTAATCCGATAACTAGTCAGCTAGTTTTTTTAGGACTGAGAAAAATAAGGCAGCAGTTACTTTTCGAGGACAGGGAATATTATCCCCCTAGTTAGTTTTCGAGGACTGGGAAAAGTAAGTCCTTACTTACTTTTTGAGGGCTGCGAAGAATGAGTCTTTAGTTAGAGCTTGAAGATAACTCAAATCTTGAAAATGGAAGAGGGGCGATGGCCGAAGGTATGCTTGAGAGAGGAAATCAGAAATATTCTGAACGGACACCCACCAAGATGGGGAAAAGAATTCAAGAAGGCGATGGAAGACGTAGGAGACTGGGGGCAAAACTCCGAAAATGTGAACGGGGCCGGACTGAAATTCCGAACGTTGAATGATCACAGAACACTCAAAAGTCCGAAAGAATTTTACACGAAAGACCAAAACTCCGAAAATCTGAACACCGTCCAAATAATTCGGCTATGGAAGTTTTTAAAGTTTCAAAATTTTCAATAAATCGACGAATTATTTCAAGAATTTTTTTTTATTAAGAGGTGATTTTGCGTCAATTTTGAAATTTGTGTAGACAATGTTATACGTTCTACATCATTTACAGTCAACTGTGTAGACTTTGGCTGGCATGATCTTGACGGACCTTGTAATTTTGGAACATTAAAATTAGAAATTCTAAACCGTCGGCATATTCAAAGTTCGAAATTTCAACCCGGCCCCTATGTCAAGATCATGCCAGCGAAAGTCTGCACAGTTGACTGTAAATGATGTAGAACGTATAGCATTATCTAGGCAAATTTCAAAATTCAGGCAAAATCACTTCTTAATAAAAAAAATTCTTTATATAATTCGTCGATTTGTTGAAAATTGTTTAACTTTAAAAACTTCCATAGCTGAATTATTTTGACGGTGTTAAGATTTTCGGAGTTTTGGTCATTCGTATAAAATTTTTTCGGAGTTTTGATCTTTCGGGGTAGTATTCTGTCCGAGTTTTGAGCGTTCCGATCATTCAAAGTTTGGAATTTCAACCCGGCCCCATCTTGAATTTCCGAATATTAATATTCGGAATTTTAAACCGTCGGAGCATTTAAAGTTCGGAACTTCAACGCGGCCCCGGATCGAAGTTACGACTAATTGCTGCATATAAACTTTCCACATACAAACACAGTCGGCTACGAATTTATTTGTATGTGTCAGTGAGATTTATATCGTTGATTAGATATTACTAATTTTACATGAAAAGTTGAAAATTTCAAGTATGTTTTTTTTTTTAAGTTGAATTATGCACTGTCACCTTTTAGATGCATGTTTGCAAAAGAGCTCTGAGTAGTCGGGCAGTGGGTGAAATATCGATTTCCCGTTTTGCATCTCACATAAAGTCAAGGGGCCAGACGACTTTGGAGCCACGAAAAAGGGGCCGTCCATATATTACGTCATTCTAAATTTGGGGGGGGGGGGAGGTTCGTCTGCGGATGACGGTAAATGATGGATGAGGGGGGGGGGGGGGGCGTTTCGAAATTGACGTCATTCTTGTGATACCAGTTACTTCAAAATGTACAATAGTATATTGTACAACTAGAGTGGTTTCCCCGCATGAGTGATGAAAAATATTTTGCAAGTACCTAATGGTATTAATTATTGAACTCATTATTTATTTATTTATTACATAAGGTTTGTCTACATTATATTCGAGAACTTCAAATAACAGCGTACCTATGAAAATAGTTCGATCGAGCCAAAATGAATATGGGGAGGATACGGAGATATTACCCGTGATCCAGGATTTGCAAGAATGGGTGAAAACTCCGTGGGAGCTATCCAAAGAAAACTAAACAATAGGGAAGAATAATATTATTATATTAATGAAAATTGCCAAAGTACAAAATAATAAAAGATGATTCTATAACAAAATGTGGGAGCTATCCAAAGAAAACTAAAGAATAGGGAAGAATAATATTATTATATTAATAAAGCTTGCCGAAGTACAAAATAATAAAAGATGATTCTATAACAAAATGTTTTAATGTTACCCAATTTTTCTCAAATCCGCAAAAGTTTTAATTTTGCCAAACTGGTAATGACGTCAGTTTTGCGAGAGGGGGGGGGGGTCATTAGGAAATGACGATAGGATGATTGTAGGGGGGGTCGAAAATCAGCAAAAATCGATGACGTAATATATGGACGGCCCCAAAGGCTATTTTCGCGATTTTTTTTTGAGGATTTTATAAGAATTGAAGAAGATTTTATAGATATGAATATAAAATTTGTCGGACTTGATAAATAAAGTCTTTAAATACATACAAAAAAATGTTAATCAATTTTTATTAATTTTTAAGTACAAAAACCATAGTTTAACGTAACGCCTCAAAAATAGGTGGGCCAAAAATAGCGTCGCAACTCGGCAACGGCTTGTCCGAAACGAAAAAAATCAAAGTCCATTAGATTCGGTCTGACACCAGCTACAAAATGACCCTTGGATATAAAGTTTTATCAAAAAATAAAAAAATGGCAGATAAAAAACGAAAAAAGTTTTAAAAACCGCGTTTTTTCGCAGTTTTTCACAAAAAAGAGTAAAAATCAAAATTTTAAAACCATCGAGGGTCATCCTCTTGCGAATCATGTTTACAATATGTGGTTAAAATTTCAACAGAATCGGTTTATTAGTTTTAGAGATACGATGGAGCTAGATTTTGAAAACGTTGTTTCGAGAAAAACGCGTTTGAAGTCTATACGATGGGTCGGCCGAGCGCGCTATACGCTCAGGTAGACGAAATGAGATCCTGCCGTTCGGGTAAAAAAAAATACTTGGAGAGTTCGGATTTTCATAAAATTTTGACACAATATTTCTCAATGTATGTACTTTCAAAATCAGTGAAAAAAATCGATTTTTTGAAATTTTCAAAGTCGACTGGCCCCTTGCATAAGCTTGTAAAAAGCAGACTTGGTATGAGCGTGGAAATAAATAACCGAAAAGTGAACGAAACTGTTGAATTCCAATGCAAAACTTCAACGTCAACTTCCGGCTATTGGTAAAATTCTACGCCGCATAAATCTCCCGATCATTCGAGATCTCGCTCATTTCTCTTTCCCCCGTACAGATAAACTTCCTGGACCACACGAAGATAATAATGTGCCCGTTGATGGCCGCGGTGACGTACATAGACCAGGACAAGAACTTCAAGACTTACCGTTTCGAGACGATCCAAAAGGCGGGCTGCATAGCCGGCCTGGCCAAGAATCTCGAGTACGCTTACGAGAAGATCGGCATGATGATATCCAACTTCCCGGCCGACTGGTAACGCACCCTGCACGACTTGCGGGCCCAAGAGAGAAAAGAGAGACAGAAAGCGAAACGCGCGTATCCCACGCGCCCGAGGTAGAGCCAGGGAGGGCCGTTTCCCAGTGACTGGCGTACGACAGTCGCGCGATCGACTCAGAGACCGAAAGAGAGCGAGCGAGATAGACGGAAACTCGCCCACCCTTCTTTGCCTCCCAATTGTACAGGTGTACAAAAGTACTTTTAGAAATGGACGTTTTTTTTTTGTCATCCCTTCCTGTTAAACTTTATTTCTCCGCGTTTTCGTCGAAAGCGCAGACACACGGATTGAGCATTTCCATTTATTTCGTGGGTATTTTTAACGCGAGCATGCGAAGATCGAACAAGCAGTATTGTTACTTCCTAACCCAAACAAGCATGTTGGTCCGCCTGGCGCCTTCACCGGCCCTCCACTTTCCAAAAGTCAGGTCTAAAGAAATTCGGGACTCTCTTTACACCTGTTGCCTTGTTATTCGCGTTGAACTGCGGTACACAAAAGACTCGTTACGATATTATAGAATATATATATATATATGTGTGTCTGTGTGTGTGTGTGTGTGTCCGTGCGTGTTTGCGTGTGTGTATGCGTGAGTGTAAAGTCTGGACTGCGCCTTGAAGGAAAATTACGAGAGGACAAAAAGCGAAGAATTAAAATTTTTTGTATACTTTCTTCCTATTTTTATTTCTTCTTTTTTGTTTCGTCAACGTGTGCGACGTGGAAGATGCTTTTTTTTTTTAGTAATTAGATACGAGTATGTAACTCTTGATAACGGTACATTATGTAATGATCAGTGTTGAGTCGGCGAGGCACAGCTCGAAACGAATCGGCGAAATATGCGAGTGTAAATAACTGAGAGATACGATATTTTTCTGCGCTAATTTTTTTTTTTCATGCGATTGGACAATCGAGAGAGCGGGGGATTGCGATTTCGTGGCGAAAAGAAGGCAGAGGGAACGGGGGGTTCTTTTTAACGGACAAAGATCGGAAGAACAGGAACGAAAATCGACATAACGAAGTTGTACGATTAAGGAATGAATATCTATTTGTGTAAGGGACAATGTGGGTCTGTTGAGCAATTAATACGTAAGACTTTTTTTTTGATACATTGTTGCGCTTGATCGATCGCGAATGTGCCGAATTTCCAAGATCAATCGAAATTTTCGAATCGAAAAATTCTTTCTAGAGCGAAGACAATAAATTTGTTAAACGTGGAAATGAAGTTTGTCGGGTTTTTTTTCGACATGATGACTTTAATTTGTTTAAGGGGGCTACTGTGAGGACGCGAAAATCGGGGTTATTTGCAGGAATAGGTAAGATCGAAAAATCGTTCGGACGCTTATTTGTATGTGCATTAACAAAGTTGTGTGCTGAATTTCATAAAAAAAGTATTAATAATTAAAGAGGTCACGAACAATTTGGTGAGGAACTTTGAACGTGAGGGGCTCAACGGTGTACTTGATTCTGGCCATTCGGTTGATTCGAAACAAATAAACGAGTTTTTTTTCTTAAGGCCTTAGGCCACAGTAACGGGTATAAAATCATGTGCGAATTTAACAATTTTTTTCGAATGAAAAAGTGATTAACTCATAAAATTAATTACACTTCTATTTAGTATGAATATCAAGCTGATAGAAAATATATATTTTTTTTCGATGTGCAAAATGGCCGACTACTTATATTTTCTTTTATCTTTTTTTAGGCGCTCCGCGGCGTGACATTCAGTATTCACAATTTTTTACCTAGAACAAAAAACAAAAATTCTCGTCAATCTACATTAGAATACCTAGAGAAGTACGTACGGAATTTAAAAATTATTGTTTTATTCAAAAGTTGCAGGTCTTTGAATTTTCAGTGAAAAATTTCCTTATAACTGCTCATAAAATGAAAAGTTTTCGATTAATCAGAAATTCCGTACGTACTTCTCTGCGAAAGGCAATTAGGAAAATAACTTTTAAATTTGAAGTAAATCGAGTGAAAATTGTTGAATTTATTTGTCACGCCAATTGGAAAAAAGCTGTTTCGAGAAGTTTCGAATAGTCGGCCATTTTGTAGATCGAAAAAAAAATTCTTACAGCCTGATATTCATACTAAATAGATGTGTAATTAATTTTATGAGTGAATCACTTTTTCATGCGAAAACAATTGTTATATTCGCACATGATTTTATACACGTTACTATGGCCTAAGGCCTTAAGGTTATAGGGGTGAAGTACGAGGGGAGCGCTCTATGTTCTGCACGGAGCCGATTGACTCTTACCAACTGTTAGCTTTCAAATAATCGTCATATTAAACGTGCGTTTTTTAACTATTTTTCTAGATCTGTAAAAAATATGCGTTTTGAACATTCGGTGATTACATTATGTGTTTTCATTACTGTGTATAATTATTTTCTATGACTTTTTCGCTCAGTTAACGCGAAGCGAATTGGCAACGTCGTACATCGTGGTGTTTCATAATGCCCAGGTTGGCAGAAGTGTCGCGAAGTTAGAGACATATGCGCCCCGTTCGTAATCTCAATATCGGCCCAAGGAGCTGTCAGAATTGAACATCGGTCCGAGTAAAAAAGAATTCGCTGGAAAGAAAAAGTGTGTACTAAAGCTGTCTATAATCTCGAAGAAATCGAAAACTTTAATAATTTTCCGATAATCTGAAAAAATGTATGTATGAAAAAAAATCCGCGTTATTTTGTCATTGCCTAGAAATGTATAGTAATGTATAATTTTTGAACATAGTTATCAAATTAATATTAAATAATTATTGCCGATTAAGGAGAGATATACACCTAGATGGTCGAGGTCGAGGTCGAGGATTTAAAAGCTATGAACATTCCGTCGACTGTAGAAGACCAATCGATGATTCCATGTAAGTTGACAAATTTCATGATGTATTCATTCCCAAATTTTCAAACGCGTTTTTCTCAAAACCACGTTTTTGAAATCGGTGCCCAACATTTCTCGAAAAACCGATGAAACGATTGCCTTGAGGTTTTTTGCGGTTATTCTATACATCATTATTTAGTACTTGTCATAGGATTTTTTCCGTTACTTAGTTTTTGTTTTATACGCAAAATAATAACTAATTTTTGGGCCAAAAATCATTATTTATGTTCAAACGTCCGCTATTTTGTCATAAATCGATATTTTCAAAATCGGCTATGACAAGTACTAGATTATGGTATCTAATTTAATAATCTTTTTGGTTTTTTTTCAGATGATTTTTGAAGAAACGCCAGTGGGTATGCGCCGATTTTTTCATGACGCTGCAAGGATCATACAATATCCTTGTATATTTTTGATATTTTTAAATAAAAAAAATCAAACATATTAGGAGTACAACTTTGCAGTGACCGTTTTATTTAGAGAGCCACTGCGGCCGAAGTAGTGGCCCTAGCTCAATAAAAAAGTGGCATTTCAAACTAGAGGCTCTGCCAATGTAAACAATTTGAAAAAGCTAACGGATACGTGTATGCATTATAAAGTTATAGGCACTCAAACATGGCAACCTACGAGCCGAATTCTCAGCATTTGCGGGAGGTTATGATTTACTTCTTCAACATCAAGAAATCTGCGGCTGAGGCCCACCGTTTGCTTGTAGATGCTTACGGGGAGAATTCTATTAGTGAGAAAACGTGTCGGCGGTGGTTCATCGACGCCCAAACCAAATATTCACGGATCCAAAGTGATGCTGTGTATCTGGTGGGACCAGCTGGGCGTTGTGAACTATGAGCTGCTCAAACCATCCGAAACCATCACAGGGGAACTCTACCGACGTCAGTTGATGCGCTTGAGTAAGGCACTCAAAGAGAAACGGCCACAATTCAACGAAAGACACGACAAGGTGATACTGCAGCATGACAATGCCCGACCCCATGTTGCAAATGTCGTGAAAAAGTACTTGGAAACGCTGAAATGGGAGGTTTTATCCCACCCGCCGTACTCTCCAGACATTGCCCCTTCCGACTATCACTTGTTCCGGTCAATGGCACACGATTTGGCTGACCAGCACTTCGGTACTTACGAAGAAGTCAAAAATTGGGACGATTCCTGGATTGCGTCCAAGGACCAAGATTTTTATCGACGCGGGATTCGAATGCTACCTGAAAGATGGGCCGAGGTCGTAGCTAGCGACGGACAGTACTTTGATTAAAAAATATGTAACCACTTTTTTATAATAAAGCCTTAAACTTTTGAAAAAAACGGTCACTGCAAAGTTGTACTCCTAATATTTTTGAATGTATATACTTTTAGATAATTAAAACCTCAATCCGAGATTTTAAATAGTTTTTCTTGAAAACATTCACAAAAATGACCTTTTTCCCGGCTCCTAGGTGTATATATCCCCTTAAGAGAATAAGTACCAGCAATATTCGGTGAATCCTCATTTTCACGGCACCAAGGGTTAGTCCGATAATTAGTCGAACCGTACCTATTTTTTCAGCTCCGTGGTAACATTCACTTAGCAGATATTAATAATGTACAGTACTACGTCTCTAAGAGAGCCCTCGCTAAGAGAAAATTTCCCCGCCGTTCCGCTTGAGCGCATTTTATGGCTTCCCCCACCTAGCTCGAGCTGTCCATTGTACCCGAGGCCTCTCGAGTTTGTCGCGGACAACTCGATAAGAGATCGCGAGCGATTTCAGAAAATCGCACGTCGCACGATTGTCAAATGGATAATATTCCTTTGTATAATAATATATACGTTTAAGCCGTAAAGTCGGAGAAAAAAACATGCACCATAATTAAATTTCAAGTAGTAATTTAATGCAAGTAAAATATATTTTAATAGACATTAACACAGCATAGAATATTATTGATATTAATAAAAATTATCGAGGCTACATTATACTAGAGATATGTTTATGAGTAGTAGTAATAAATGCAAATATCGTACAGCATATACAATATGTATGTATTATAACATATATACTATACATCAGAGTATAGAGTCCTGTTGACGTCCGCAAGAATCGTAGAGACGGCTTCATTTTCGTGATCAGCTGGCGCTCTCTTATCGAGTTCGAGTGGAGAAACACATACACGCTACCACATGCGCGATTTTCGAGCGCGCTACCCTAGCGGTGGGGGAAGGCTTCGGCGACAAATTTCTCGAGAATTTCTTTCCCTAACCGCCCTAGACCGCTCTCTTAGAGAGGTAGTACTGTACTGAAAAATGATGGGGAGTTTTTCACAAGCGTAACGTAATTAGCTCACGAAATTCGCCGTTGCCGATTTTTTCTTCTAGAAAACTGCACTGGATCGTATTCAAACTGCACAGGATGATGAACAAAGAGGTTAATAGAGGTCCAGAAAAAATTTCAGCACGGTAGTAGTATGTTGACTTAACTTAATAGGTAGTAGTATGTTGACTTAATACGTTGTTATGGGGTAAAACTAACTCTATAACAACCTTAAGGGCATGTAGAAGGTCAACATAACCTCACAAATTTTCCAACCCAATTTTCTTATAGATGGTTAAATTTTTTAGGAAAAACAATGGATTAGGCTCTGGAGAATTCCCTGACGCAGAGCTTGATGATTTCCTTTTGCCCTAAATATTATTCATCTCTGAAGAATCTCTGTTCGAAAATTCCAGCTATCTCTCTCGCACTCATATGTCACGTCGTACATCTTCTACTTCGCCTTAAAATAGATAATATTGACAAATTACAAATAAATGATATTATCATTTATTTGTAATAAATGAATAATATTGACAAATGTGACGGAGCGTTTTTTGGTTTTCGTGTTTCAATCATTAAAAAAAAGAACTTTTTTCTGTTTTTGGAGGGAAAATGACATCATTGTCGTACATAACCAATGAAAAAAAAAAAATTCTACACATTTACTAACATTTTTACAGTCCCTCAGCATTTTATCAAACAAAAGTAACGAGTTTAATCGACTTTACACCGTTCGGAAGACACTCGTGTCTAAAAAAAAGTTGGTTGACGGCTGCCATGATTCCAGAGGTTTTGCTCGTCTGCAATGAGAAAAAATCAAATGTCATTTTAATTTGTAGACCTGAGGCTATCGCCGGAACTGGAGTAAAGTAAAAACATCGAAAATTCAATTTTCGGCACGGTTTTAAAAGTTATGTTCCAAGTTTCGTCATTTTTTCGACTTTTTCAGCTTAAGGGGGGATTGTCTTTTTTTCGCAAAATTTACCGCCTTTTGGGAATTTTTTTGTGAAGAAAGTATACAACGGAAAACTTGTGAAACTTGGCATATAGTTTTATTGATCTGTTTACTACATACAAAAAAAATTTTAAACAATTTCATCAAAAAATCCGCCTCCCACCCCCCTCGACGCGCGATGGTACTTTTTTGATAGTGTGCACGATTTCTCAAAAACTATTCAACCGATTGCCTTCAAATTTGGAAAGAATGCTCAGCTGACATCCTTTTATCGTTCGATGAAGCAAAAAAGCAATACGTTTAATAGTTTTTTATTTATAACAAAAAATCGATCAATTTTTTTCGAAAAATCGATACTTCAAGTTCAAAACGTCACCAAATCGTCAATTTTTTTTTTCCCTTCATCGAACGATAGCTATGTGTCTAAAGTAAAATGCTTTTTGGGTTTTTGTTGCAGGATGAACGTGAAGGCTGTAATCGTGCACACCATCAAAAAAGGACCATCGCGCGTCGAGGGGGGTGAGACGCGGATTTTTTGATGAAATTGTTTAAAATTTTTTTTGTATGTAGTAAACAGATCAATAAAACTATATGCCAAGTTTCACAAGTTTTCCGTTGTATACTTTCTTCACAAAAAAATTCCCAAAAAGCGGTAAATTTTGCGAAAAAAAAAGACAATCCCCCCTTAAGAAACTATGGCAGATATCAGAAATATTCTAGTTCGGGTGAGAACTATAGATGTGCTGACTATACGATAAAAATTTGAGCGAAATCCGTTCAATAGTTTTTGTGATGTGAAAGCCAATTTGAAAAAGTCAGTTCTGAGAAAAACGCGTTCAAAAGTTCCAATACGATCCACGCAAAGAAAATGTTGACTCACCATGAGTCTGCTATGACGGGTCCATATAACACGCATACGTTTTTTTGCAATTTGTGCAAAAAAACATTTTTTCGATTTTTTGGACCTGTCACTTGGGATGACCGCCTTAAGGGGCTATACCAGCGTGAATGCTGAAAATTTGGGTGATTTTCGGGAATTTTTTGGAAGAAAAGTACTCAGTTAAATGTTTTGGAAAATTAAGAATATATTTGACTATATTTGACCTATATTACGTAATTTTTTCATCGAAAAATATTGAGATCCAAGCGACTTATGCACTGCCTTCGGAGGCGCCAAAAAAAAAAGTTCCTCCACTGCTGATATGATTCCGGCCTATTGAGTAGCTGAAACCGAAAAAGGAAAAAATGTCGTTAAACTGGAAGATATTTCCTGGACAATGACGTAGGATTTTCGAAAAATATCAAAATCTAACAAAATGGCGTAGTTATGAAAAAAGTCTGTTTTCTTGCCTATAAAACGGTCGTTTTTTTCAATGCCAACCCTGGTTGAACTTTTTTTTTAATTGATAAAAATTGGCAGAATATATCAATATGATAAATTCGTAGAGATTATTGCATCTTTTGATAAAAAATATTGACAATTTATATTACAAATTATTACCATAGGTCAAGAAATAAATGATATAAGCGAACAGATACTGTATCAGAATTAATTCTGATTATTAACAGAGAAAAATATCAGAATTAATATGAAAAGTGTCAAAAATTATTTAAAAATTTCAAACATTTTTATGAGAAACCGTCATATTTGAATCAATTCTGTGCAAAACAAAATTACATAATATAATATAATCTCGCAGACAACACCAAGAAATGCAATATAACCTTAAATATAATCGAACATAGTATTACATTTTACTATATATTTTGGGAATAGCTATCTTTCATAAAACGTCTTATTATTGATATAATCAAATAAATAGTATAAGAATGTGTGATAATTTGATAGATATATTTATAATTTTTTATGCTACTGACATTTATTGTAATAATAAGTAATTACATGAATTGACAATAAATACGATATTCCCGTAATTTAAGATTATGCATTGTCACATATATATTTCCTAAGTAATCATGCATTTTGTGTTCTAACGCCAGCATATGACTGTTATTTTATTGTTATTAAGTAATTCCACTTTTTATTAGAATGTTTCAATATTTAGTAGGTGCTTGCAAAATTACAAATAAAACATTTCATTTTGAGTATTTGGTTCATATATTTATTATGAATCAATGATACACAAGAACATATATATAACTTAGAACTAACCATCATTACAGCCTTTTGGAATTAGCGCTATATACTTTTTTTCTTTAATTGTCATCAGTATGCACGTATTTAAAAAATTTTCTGGTTTATAAACGCTCAATTCCCCATTTAGATCGCATGCTTTTATGTGCTGTATGTCACTCATAAAATATTGAAAACAAACGTTACGTATTGCGTAGAAACGCTTTACGAAAACCACAGTCATCGAACTCAAAAATGCATTCATTTATTTTTACATACCAAAATGGAATACATTAAGAAATAATTTCTTAGGACAAAATATATGAAATTAGGTATATTTTACGAAATAAAAATACAGAAAATGTAATAAAATATCCTACGATGCCATTATATTACTACTATACTTATTGAAAACTAACAAAAAGTTTCCTAATATATCAAAAACTGACGAACATAATCTTCAGTATTTGATATAAAATTCTACAAAAATGATGATTTATTTGACAATTACTGAGGAAATATGACTTTTGGTCCCAATTCTTGATCATCTCACTACATAACTGGGCTATTTTTGTTATTATCTTACACATTTTTCACAAAATTTATCAATTTCCGTTCAAATCATGGACAAAATCTGAACAAATATGTTCAATTCCTACAAAATGTGACCATAAAGTTCCACCAGGGAAATCGTCAATTTTCACCCAATCAAAAATATCCTACGTCATTGTAGAGTAATTTTATTCAAGAGTACTCAGTTCAAATTTCAAGTCAATGGGATAATTGCTCTTTGAGTTAGAATGTTAGCAAATTTGAAAAATTTCATTTCCAGAAAACGCGTTTTAAGATTTAACTATTGATTCGTGCAAGATAAAATTATAGAGATACGGCCTTGACATTTTTACAGGATATTCTTCAAAGTATAAACTGCCGAAAAAGGCAAAAAAATCGATTTTTCAAAAGTGTCACACTGGTATGGTTAAAGTTTTACCATCAGTTCCATCGTTGTAATAATAAGTTTGCCTTCAATCTGCGATTCATGAACAATATATTGGCCTTCCTCTTCAATGTGAGTGGCCTCAAGCGATGTACACTTTAAAAAAAAATCACAGTAGCCTAACCCCTTAAGATATCGTGTGTTTCCAATTATCCAATTATATTGCTGTTTCCATTTTCCAATTATATTGCTCTTGAAAATATTCTTCATTCTGAAAAATCTGCAGCATCGTACAGCTGTTCGGGCCTGTTTTTTGATTGGCTCATCCCAAAATCGCAGAGCTCCAGGTGGCAGAACCAAGAACTACCACTGCCTCTTTATCTGAGTCCACGGTCGTATATACAGGTCTGGGCACTCCGTTCAAAAATGCGTGACTCTAAGTGACGCCTCTATTTGCGCATTCCACCGCGGCGCTAGTGAAGGGGAGGCACTTTTGTTTATACCGCGTTTACGGGGCATGGCATGCACGTGTGTGGTGATGGTGACGAGGTTAAGCACGTGTGGCCTAACCTCGTTTTGGCGGGGTGATTTCGAGTGTATCGTAGCCACGGTTTTTATTCAATACAGAATAACAAAAGATGAAGTGTCTATATATTGCGATGCCGAAGCGGTGCATGATTCCGGGATGCATAAGTGGATACATAAATAACCCAGAGCACGTCTCATTATTTAAAATTCCTAATGATGACGACTGATATTTTCTACTACTTTTCTACTACTACTACTACTAATGAAAGGAATGCGTGCTACACGTAAATTTCGAATGTTCATCTTTTCCGTAAACGAAAAAATTGTAATTGGATTGAGCAATAGTTAAAACGGCATATCCATGTCAAAGACGATGAGAATCATTAATTAATGGCTCATCGCTCATATTTTCGGTTTATGCTTTTAGTTTTTGTGTTCGACGAATTATTTAGGATGTATTAATTTTTCATCACAGCCACGTGACGGGAAAGACAATTCGCATACACGCATACATCGCGCCCTGTCGCACACGCCTCCGAGATAGCAGCGCTCCACGCTTTTACGGCCAGCTCCGTACACAAAAACTAAAGCATAAACTGAAAATATGCGCGATCTGGAGCGACCAGCTCCAGAACACAAAAACTAAAAGCATAAACTGAAAATATGAGCGATGAGGCATTAATTAATGATACTCATCGTCTTTGACATGGATATGCCGATTTAACTATCGCTCAATCCAATTACATTTTTTTCGTTTATGGAAAAGAAGAACATTCGAAATTTACGTGCAGCACGCGATGCTTTCATTAGTAGTAGTAGTAGAAAAGTAGTAGAAAATATCAGTAGTCATCATTGGGAATTTTAAATAATAAGACGTACTCCGGGTTATTTATGTATCCACTTCTGCATCCCGGAATCATGCACCGCTTCGGCATCGCAATATATAGACACTTCATCTTTTGTTATTCCGTATTAAATAAAAACCGTGGCTACGATACACTCGAAATCACCCCGCCAAAACGAGGTTAGGCCACACGTACATACGACCGTCACCACACAACGTGCATGCCATGCCCCGTAAACGCGGTATAAACAAAAGTGCCTCCCCTTCACTAGCGCCGCGGTGGAATGCGCAAATAGAGGCGTCAGTTAGAGTCACGCATTTTTGAACGGGGTGCCCAGACCTGTATATACGGTCGTGGTCACTCCCCCCCCCCCCAAAAGTGCCCGTGGTCCACGCGGCCAGCTGATTCCGCCAGGCGGCGCCACGAGCCCGCGCTCCACTCGAGCCTGCTCGAGCCGTTTCATTGTCAGTGCTGGTCGACGTGCGACGCGCGATCATCGTGCAGTTGGCTATCGAGGCTCTGCGTTCTCGATCGTCCCTCGTCGCGCGCGCTTTCGACGTTTCTTTTCCTTCAATCAAACCCTACACACTGATTCGAACGAAACGTTGATAATTGGCAGTGTGTAAAGCGTTGTGCAAACGTGCGAGTGATTGCGCCAAATCGACGAGATAACGCGAGTGCGCAACGTCGACTGCTGTGCAAGTGCAACGTTGTCTCGCGAGTAGCGAGAAACAAAATAGATTCGCGAGAAATTTGAATCGCTGCTGGCCCGCACACTATCAAGTACTTTTTTTTCTGGCTGACGGGCCACACGCGGATAGAAGCGTACGAGCGCGTTACGCAAGTTATTCAGTTGGGCAACCAAGAGGTAAGATCGCGTATACTGTTTTTCTTTTTTTCGTTTACATGCCGGGAGCCTCTGTTGAACCGTTGTAGAAAAAAATGTATGGTACGCTCTTCGATTCATTCGGATATCTCGAGTAAACAATGAAATTTCGTTTTACGGCAATAAATGGCGTTTGACGGACTATTTTCTCGAATTAAGGGGAGGGGTTTCAGCGTGAAAAAAAACACTTTTTTGCGATTTTTTTTCACCTATATGGATAGAGTAAATTTATTAAAACCTTTCGTACATTGTTGAGTGTCATTTCAAGAACATTCCGTGAATTTTGTACGCGAAAATATCCACAAACAAGCCGGTGACAAAGCTTTTTCAATAACGCGTTTGGAAAAACACGATTTGCAGTGTTCACTGTATCTCAGCTAGAAATTATCTGAAATCAAGTACCATTAAA
This sequence comes from Ophion obscuratus, assembly GCA_964007375.1. Taxonomy (NCBI): domain Eukaryota; kingdom Metazoa; phylum Arthropoda; class Insecta; order Hymenoptera; family Ichneumonidae; genus Ophion; species Ophion obscuratus. The sequence continues at coordinate 20,609,420 of OZ023319.1, read as the reverse complement.
ATTTAGTCAAAATATCATCAAATCCTCCCCCCCAAAGGTCTTTGATAATTTTTGTTTTCATTTCTAAATTTTTGGTAGTCATGTAAAGTGAACAGTGCTATTTTTCACGACAAAATTCCGCCATTTTGGGGGTGCAAAACCCCCTTAATGTAAAAAAAATCTCAAACTAACCGTTGGAGGGAGGTATTTTATATGTAGAAAGTGTGTACCAAGTTTGAAATAAATTGGTCATGTAGTTTTCAAATGGCAGTGAACACGGACTTTGAAAAAGTAGTTTTGAGAAAAACGCGTTTGAAGTTTAGAGAAGTCGGAGCTACAGTGTTAGAGGAGCGGGACTAAATAGTCAATAACTTTGAGAGTTTTGCTCTGATTGACTTGAAATTGTGGGATTATATTCTTGAAATGTTTAACTATAAGAAAAGACAAAAAGATCGATTTTTCAAAAGTACAAACCTCTACCCTCCTCTTAATAGCTGGCGATACACACGATAGGTCTGTAGAGTCCAGCCTCAGGTGACATTTGTACGAGTCTTTGGCATTGTCTATTTTAATTCCATTGCCAATGCCTAGTTTTGCACCAGGTCACATTTGCAGCGAGTTATGCTTTAGTTTTTCCTGTGCAAAGACATCTGCTGCACGCATCGTTTGCTAGAGGAAGCATATACCGAATATGCTCCATCGAGTGCAGGGAGCGGAGTGCTTAGCTGCTTCCGAAGTTGTCATTTCTCTATAGGCGACAATAAGCATGGACAAGCTCCCAAAAGAGGGCTGTCGTGTGTTACAAGCTATCGAAAGGGTCGGAAAGCATCACTGGGGATCGTTATCAACTGCAACTGATGCATTTGAAGCTAGCTCTGCATGAGGAGAGGCTGGATTAGGAGAATGGTCGCGACGAGTTAACTTTGCAGTACAACGAGCACAAAATCCATCCATAGCTGCTGTATTCCCCATTCGTTGCTCGCTCCGATCACTTGGCCACTTGGACTCGTAGGAAGGAGTCAAAAAACGAATGAAGAAGCCCAATTCTTCCTGCTCGGTGGTGTTGATGTTTGCATCGTTGGAATGCAACAAAAGTTCCATTTTACATTTCTCATAATCTTATTATAATAGGCAATCTTTTTTTATAGATTTATAATGTTGATTGCTAAATAAATATCTTTAAAAATGGGTCAACTTTTGTAGGTAAAATCGGTAAAAATAAATTAAATTCGTTGCAGTCCAACGACGCAAACTTCAGCATAGTCAAGCTTGTCCGTTCGATGGGCATTTCTTGGAAATCAGTTATTCGATTTCCCACTGAACTATTATCTTGTCTTTGCCCAAAAATGGCCATTTTTTTACGCAACTACCTAATACGAATGCGAACTTTTGAAAATACGTCCAGGAAACGTATAAAGTTCATTGGAAGAAACGGCACGAAGAAATTTTTTCTTCGAATGCTAAGACCCGTTGGGCAAAAGGCAAAATCATTTTTGCGCGTACAAGTATAATTAATCAGTTAGTGGCGTTGTCAACAGTGTGGATTTTTTTTTTATTTATATTTTTTTATCGCGAAAAAGAAAGTCCCCGGCTTTAGAATTCACATGCACGGTTTGACGATGTTATTTTGCCGATTATTTTCGATAATTGCATTTATCTCCCTCGCACTCATACATGACGTGTTACTCAGACTTCGTCCCGATAGGTCCATTATTCATCAATAAAAAACTTATTTTTACAGCGCAAGTTGAACATTTGCCGTATTTCAATGATAAAGCAAATATTCGATGAAAGATCGCGATGTATTATCGCTGAATTATCATGTGTTTGGCAATCTCGATGTATCGAACGTTCTCGTTGTTGGTTAGCTGAGTTGATGACTCGAGATGTAGCGTGTGAGTGCGTGCTCTCTGTTCGCGGGCGTAGTTGAAAACAATTGGGTACAATGCCGCGGACTCGCGATCAGCGCTTTGCGTCACTTGGACACGCGCCGTGTAGATTGCCGCGGTACGCGCAATACGCGTGCCCCTCGAGGCACATGTGCGCGCGCAGCTTTCATTAGTGGTATCGAATATCGGTACGAGATCGTTATTTCGCCTCTATGGCGATTTGATTCGAAATGCCTATACAAACACGCCGATAACGATGAGAGTTTGATACGAGAAACAAGCGATACGGCAGCCGTGAATCGGATGCTTGACGATGAAGGTTAAACGATACTGATTTCTCTCAAGCGCAGATAAAAGTCCCGGGAACGAGTTGAGGTTGCAATTGAAAGAGGTACTCAGCCGTCTTTCGTAGTTTCGAAGGGTCTAGGGGGCGTTAGTGTGGAATGTGACGCGAACGCGTGTGTTAGGGACGTTTGGGAAGCGCCAATCGCAACACGGATGAAATCTACAGGTGACCCGCTTAGCGAAGCATTTTTTAGTTACGCGCTTCGCCGCGAGCGGCACTTCGATCGAGTGCCGCGCAGGCACGCGCTACGAAGCCAACAGTCAATTCGCCCGTTGAGTAACTTTATTGTTGAATCTGCAAGGACAACGAAAGCACACGAGTCGCCGAGTAAATTTAATCCGCAATGGACAGGAAATCACGCCAATATACGACTTATCGTCACTACCCATAATTAACGTAATGCCGAACATTCCATCCAACCAGTTACGTTTTCTCTTCGTTGACTTTTTAGCACACATCAAGCAAAACACCTGATCCTTACGAATGTAGCTTCGAGTCGCGACACTCGTCAGTAGCGCCGCGCCTCGGCATTACCACGAACTAAAAAACTTGCCTCAATAGGCGGCTCACCACGTGGATCTCCGCCGACGATTGAATCGCATTCATCAACTGCACTTGTACGCTCAATTGACCCGCGATGATCCGTCAAGCCGCGGTTTTATACAGTCGAATGTACGTTCCAATTAATCTTAATCGACTTGGACACGCGGAACGTGAGCAAGATTCATGTGCGCGCGAACCCTCAAGGCTCTTTTTCTCAGATAAATAAGACGCGTCCAAGCCTAACAAGACGACAAATGCACACACATATAGTACATACTCGCCCGGCGAGAATCTTTTTTGTACGTGATTTCCGTCCGTTTGGAACGAATCATTAATTGTATTGTCAGCCCGTGGATCGAGCATACATCGAAAGATTGTTTGTGTGCTCATAGGAAAATCTTCAAGCTGAATGTAGTCGATCGAGAGCGCCTGTTATCAACTCAATTCGGTACATTAATGATAACAGCAACAGCAACAATGATAACAATAATGAGGACGATTAAAATGGAGGATTATAATACGAATATTATTATCAATAATAATAATAATTATTATTAATTAATAAAAAAAGGCATAAGTTATAAAGGTAATAAAAAATATTTAAATAATACAAAAAATAATGAATAAAATGATAACGAAAAATAATTTAAATTTTTTTTAAAAAATTGGAAAACAATGAATCACTAACAAATTATGATAAATTAATAAAAAATAATAAAAATCACAATAACGATAATAATAAATCAAATAATAACGAGTAATAATAATAACAATTATGGCAATAACAACGAAAAAAAAACATCAATGACAATAAAAGAGTAAAAACTGTTGAACATTTCGAGCTTATCACTTTCGTTCCCGTAATTCTTACCAGAATTAATTATGGCTGGGGAACAAACGAAAAGTCGCGAGGACGCAGCGAGTCCTACCGAAGCGACCGAATTATCGTCAGGCTATCCAGCGTGGTTGTTGCGTCATCGTCGCGTGTCACGTCTCTCGTCGTCGTCTCTCACCTGTTAGTCTTACGGAGTCAAGGTGTTTCTAGATGTTGTCATGATGACAAACAGATTTTGTGGTTGTTTTTTGCGATAAGCGTAACGCCCGTGTCCACACACACAAACACACAGCGCAGTGCCTCTACCGCGGGGCGGAGCGTGGGGGCGCCCGGTGGGGGTGGCGCGGCGCATGCGCCGTCCGCCCCGCATACCCCAAATCATTGTCCTACTGTACTCCATATAGCTGCCTAGAGATAACGCTTGTACTAGACACGAATCCTCGTGACGAACATTGCAACGCGACGATTAAGATCGCCCGAACACATGACTCTGAAGGTCATCGAAAAACCTCGATACGATCGAATTTTTAAGGGGGGAAATCGCGCTGGACGCCCGCAAATGAGTCATATTTCATGAATTTTTTAAATGGTGATAAAACAATCGAATCAATTTTAATTTTGACATTATCTTATTACAAGTTTGCAGTGTTAAAAAAATATATTTTTTTCAACAAAACAAGATGGCGGCCTTGTAAGGTATTTCTTCAGGCGTATTTGGAAAACTGCTCATGTTATAGCTCAAAAAGTTGTTGATGGATCTGGCTGAAATTTTGGGAGGTTTCTCACTATAACATTGTTGGAAGGATATACCTAAAGTTTTAAGGGAAGGTTCTGCCTTGTTGGGCCAAAACATGTTCGATTTTTCACCAATTTGTGTATGCGAAAAGTATTAAATATAGAATGTTGATATTTCACTCCCACCACCATGTATTGTCAAACTTTAAAAAATATTTTAATGTCCAATAAAGACCGTTTAATCAACATACCAAATATCAACATTCTTTATTTAATACTTTTCGCATAAAAAATTGGTGAAAAATCGAACATTTTTTGGCCCAACAAGGCAGTACCTTCCCTTAAGGTTATCGCGTGAATAAATTACTTTTTTGGGGCAAAAATTGTCGGAAAATAGTCAAAAATATGTGAATTGGATTACAAAGCCAATTAAATTTTTTATTTTATACTTTTTAAAATATTTTTATAGGTATATCCTTCCAATAATGTTATAGTGAGAAACGTCCCAAAATTTCAGCCAGATCGATCAAAAGCTTATTGTTATAACAAAACATGAGCAGTTTTTCAAAAGACGCCCAAAGGATTACATTATAACGCCGCCATTTTGTTTTATTTAAAAAATAAAAAACTTTTAACACTTAAAAGTTGTAATAAGATTTTGTGTAAATTTTAAAATGACGCGATTACTTCATCACCTTTAAAAAAATTCATGAGAAATGACTCATTTTCGGGCGTCTGAAGGGATTTCTCATCTTAAGGGGGTCATCCCATGTGACAGCAATTTTTTTCCGCTTGTTTGGGATTTTTTTGTTGATAAACCATGAAGGCCTTAGGCTCTAGTAATGGGTCCAAAATCATGTGCGAATTTAACAATTTTTTTCATATAAAAAAGTGATTCACTCATAAAATTAATTACACATCTATTTAGTATGGATATCAAGCTGTTAGAAAATATATATATTTTTTTTCGATGTACATAATGGCCGACTACTAATATGTTCTTTTGTTATCTTTTTTTAGGCGCTCCGCGGCGTGGCATTCACAATTTTTTACCCAAAACAAAAAACAAAAATTCTCGTCAACCGACATTAGAATATCTAGAGAAGTACGTAGGGAATTCAAAAAATATTGTTTTATTCAAAAATTGGAGGTATTTGAACTTAAGAAATGAATTTTCAGTGAAAAATTTCGTTATAACTCATAAACTGCTCATAAAATAAAAAGTTTTCGATTAATCAGAAATTCCATACGTACTACTCTGCGAAATGCAATTAGGAACATAACTTTTTAATTTACATCGAGTGAAAATTGTTGAAGTTATTTGTCACGTCAATTGAAAAAAAGCTGTTTCGAGAAGTTTCGAGTAGTCGGCTATTTTGTACATCGAAAAAAATACATATATTTTCTAACAACTTGATATTCATACTAAATAGATGTGTATTTCATTTTATGAGTGAATCAATTTTTCATGCGAAAAAAAAATGGTTAAATTCGCACAGAATTTTATACCCGTTACTGTGGCCTAAGGCCTTAAAACACACTATCTTTGAATTTTTATAACTGCTTTATTAATATTTTTACAGTGCCTCAGAATTTTATCAAACAAAAATAACGAGTTGAATCGTTATTTTTAAAAGTTAAGGCCTTAGGCCACTCTAGAGGCCGAAAAATAGGCTATTTTCTACATTTAGTTTAGAAACTACATTTCTTAGAATTTTCTTAGTCTTAGAAACTACATTTTTTTAAGTTGGCCGGAAACATAACTCAGACAATGTTCAACTGATTCACTTGAAATGTCGAATATAATTTGAAAAATACATTGTCTATAGAAGTACGTAGGACTTTTTTTATATTTCATAGTTCATTTGTTATTAACAATTATCTGACGATTTTTTGGGCAAATTTTTGGAGAGTGAAAAATTTTAATTTTATTCGACTTTTTCAGCTTAAAAAAAATTATGGCAGATATTAGAAAATATTCGACATTGGGTGAGAAGTATAGATGTGCTGACTATTCCATAAAAGTTTTAGCAAAATCCGTTCAATAGCTTTTGTGATATCATGGAAGCCAATATGGAACAAACAGTTTTGAGAAAAAAACGCGTTTAAAAGTTTAAGTACAATTTACACAAAGAAAATGTTGACTCATGCTATGTCGGGCCCATATAACATGTACACATTTTTTGCAATTTGTGCAATGACATTTTTTTTTCGATTTTTTTCGACTTGTCGCATGACCCTTAAGGGGGGAGATACCTTTAGGGTAGGAAAAAATGAACCAATTTTCATGATTGTTTTTTAAACGAAAGATTTCACTTTTTTTAACGTAGGGTATATTTTATTACTACTTTTGGCTGTTGCATGGTTTTAAAAAAATTAGTCTTAATCCTTCGACGCACACTTCCGCCATGAATCTCTGACTGCTGAGATAAAAATTGAGAAAAAAAAAAAAGTCTCCACACGGGGAGTCGAACCCACGACCATCGAATTACCAGTCCGAGTTCTTACCGCTACGCCAACCACTGATTGGCAAACATACTAACGTAAATGGCTTATACGGTGCCAGAGACGCGTCAACATTTTTATTTTCCAAACGCTTGGCCATCTGGAGTTCCTACCCCGGGTACTTTCATTTCTAGCCAAGCCCTACATGTCCTATAAATTTGAGCGAAATCGGTGATGGAGAGTAGGGAATGCCCCCTTGTGAGCTGTAACAAATCCTTAATTTCTATAGTCTGCAGATCTAAAATGATCAGAATGTAGCCTCGAATGTTTCCTGGCTGTAAAGTGCTTGCGACGTATAGCAATTTCTCATTGTTTGCGAAGTTTTTCGTTTTTAGGAAATAAATGAACGCCTTCGTGGCTGCATTCAATTGCACAAATTCTTCACAATTTATTCACGACGAAGGGATTATTTAAAGAAAATTCAACAGTGGTCGTAGAAACACGGGCAAAATCAAAGAGAATCTCACTAAACGTCATGTTCTGTTTACGTTATAATACAATGTCTCCTCTAGCGGGAGAAATTGGCAGTAAGGTTCCCTATAGATTACCCCGTTTTTTGATGCTGTCAGTTGAAAAAGTAGGGTCAGAATGACCCCTTTTTGACCCCCAAAATTACCCCGTATGCAGTCGAAGGATTAAAAGCTCGGTTAAGTGCGGGTCGGGCGTCGTGCTATTCGGATTCCGTACATATGACAAATTAACTCTTAAATTGTTTTTAGTTGTTTAAATATAGTATATAGTATATAATGTACAGGAATTTCAAATTCTTAACTAGTTTAGTTTTTGAGATCGAACCCGTTTCAAAAATTGTCCAAAACTGACAACTTTGACAGCTCGCCATTTCTTTATATTAGAAGTTAAGAAAGAAAAAAATATATTCGTACTCTGCTCAATGAGCTTTAAAAAATGACACCCCACATGCCAGCGTAATCTTTCTACCAGTATTACCTAAAAACTGGCCCAAAATGTTTTTGAAAATAAAAAATAAAGAGTTTTTTTCGGAAAATTCAATTTTTTTTTTCAAAGCGCACCATTTCATGAATTTCTAGCCTTTAGAACTTTTTTTTGGTTCGTATTCTGCGTATGACTCTTAACGGAAGAAAAATCTACTAGTCTCTAAAAATCTAAAAATCTCTAGTTGTTTTTTTTTAGTTTATTCCCGTCGGCGCTAGGTGTCACGCCGTCTGACAAGTTCCGCCGCAACCCGCTTAAAAGACCGCGCCATACCTCCGCCATTTTTGAAAACAAATTAAAATAAATGCCCTGTAACAGCCAATAGTAGTAATTAAACATACTCTAAGTCTCAAAAATGGTAAGACAATCTTTCCTTTTAAAAGAAAATCTTGAAAATTAGCAATTTTTCGCCTTAAGGCGAAAATATCTCTCCTCTTAATTGCCACGCGTGATTGTAACGAGCGAAATGACACTGCACAATACCACACGAATCCAATGTTGACCGTATGCCGAGATAGTAATGCCGCGAACCCGCAAAGCCCGCTGTATTATAAATTCCGTATAGCCGTGTCGAGTCGGGTTGTATATCGTCTTCTCGTGAATTATGAGATAGCGGAAGAAATAACGCCTAGTCACGTTGCGACTAAAGTTTCGCAATCGGTATCTTTCATCTCCGCGAGCGACTATGCATTTATGTATTTCGCTCACATGATGAATGTGTAAGTGTGTGCGAGAAGCGCTACACGAGATAACCGTGAATAACGCGGTTGTTACCAACATCCCCTCCCCCTCCCCCCGCCGCTATACCCGGTTATTATATTGTATCAACGCTGACACATGTCAGGAGCGCGTCAACGCGAGAACAATGTTTTTCACGCCTTGATAGATAATCATATATATATATATATATATATATATATATATATATATATATATATATATATATATATATATATATATATATATATATATATATATATATAATTTTACTCTATACTAATAATAATAATAATTACTAATAATGGGAAGAAGAATAATGATGAAAAATATTATCACTATGATGGAATTAGATAGATAGACTAATTTAGCCATTCTTGCCTCTCGGGCTTAGGAATATTACCTCAATGTACAGTGGTTATGCGGTGCTCAAGTTTGCATCGTTGGAATGCAACGAAATCCTTTTTTACTTATCCCTTTCTTTATTTTCATTATTATCTAAACCTTTATTTTCCAAGTTTAACTTATGGAACCCTAATAAGGGATTGGGGTAGAATATCCATAAGTCGGATAAGTCGAATATCCATAAGTGAGTATAGAGTAGAAATGAGCATCAGAAATGGTGGGAGGTAGAGAAAAAGTGAGTATAGAGGGTGAGTTTGTTTGGGTTATGGACCCAAACAAACCCAAATAAACTCACTTATGAATATTCGTACTTATCGATATTCGACTTATGGAAATTCACTTATGGATATTCGACGACAGTGGGTGAGTTTCTTTGGGTTATGGACCCAAACAAACTCACTTATGGATATTCGATTTATGAATATTCATACTCATGGCTATTCGTACTTATGGATATTCGACTTATGAATATTCGACTTATGGATAATCGTACTTATGGATATTCGTACTTATGGATATACGTACTTATAGATATTCGTACATATAGTTATTCGTACTTATGGATATTCGACTTATGGATATTCATAGTTATGGCTATTTGTACTTATGGATACTCGACTTATGAGTATTCGACTTATGGATATTCGTCCTTATGTATATTCGACTTATAGATATTCTACGACAAGGCTAATAAGGAACTTCAAAAATGTTCCAGTGATATTAGTAGCCAAATTGGCCGGAAAAATCGGGTGATACGAAAGAAAAATATTTTCGTTGCATCCCAACCATGCAAACTTCAATACCATGTGGTTCCATACTTCTCTCTTATACTACTTTTAAAGTTGTTAAAAATTATTGGGGTGAATAGATATTAATGAGCTTTACTAGTCGTTATGGTATGTTTTCTGAATATAATGGCAAAAGAAGAATGGCGGTTTCCGCACTCTTTTATTAAATATTAAATTTTCAAGTTTACGTCAATGTCCACGTGATAGCATTACGGTTGAGTGGGGCAACATCGTTACCATTTTAGTTTCTCGCGTATAGCTTCCGCATTTGTGAAGCAAGTGACCCAAAAAACGAATATTGTGTGCAGGATAGTGTAAAGAACAATATTACCGAAAAAAAAGAAGGTTACGGTTCTTATTAAGGAGAATGTATGAAAAATCTGCTACCAGTTGATGAAAAAGTCAAGCTTGTTGAGAGGTCTGCATTAAAATGTGGCAGGGTCGGAACTATGGGGACAGCAGACCCAGGCAGCATAAATGTTCAATTGACGTCGATCAGTTACCGTTGTCAGATTATCTTCAAGACATGATATCTTTTGTCGATGAAAACGGATGTCTAAAGGGTATCACAAAATATTATCCAATTGATGATTTATTTAAGTTATCAAAAAGTTATCTATTACCGTTATCTATGGGATTTACTGCAACGTTGTCCAAAGCATATCATAAAGACAAATTACATAAGACGTCTTTTCCATGACATCTTTCAGATATCGGTAATATGCTGTCTTTTAAGATATTGGGTATTGGCGGGAAATAGTGAAAAGTCATCCAAATGTTGTCCCAAAGATGACATCCAACGGATCGCGTTTATCATAATGCGAATATGATGTGTCATATTTCATTTCACCGACAAAAAATTGTGTGTAGCAACAATAAGTAGTTGAACAAATAAAGCTGTTGAGATATATATATGTGAGTGCCTTTTATCCTATTATTCTTTTTGCCTCTGTGAGTACAGATAGATATTTAATGTACTGTCTTTTTATTCTAAAAGCGTACGTCTGCTTTTGAGGTTATCCAAGGGATCGTTCGGAGCATTGCAACCACTAAAAGGCGTGACAGTAACGGGAAAGAAGTGTAACCAATAACAACTGTACCGTGTTTATGATATTAAATTATATTTCACTTATAATGAATAAATTGATGTTTTTTTTTATAATGCCCACTTCAAAACGGACATAACAATATCTTATCAATATCTTTATTATAAAAATTAACTTATTAACAGTCTATAATATTTAATGTAGCTTAATATTACCGATATTGAATTATTATATGGTAAGCATAGTTGATGAAAGTTTTTGTTGCAATACGAACGAGTATATGCATACACACGTTCGTATAAAAAGTAACAAAAAATGTTATCATCTATGCTTATCATATAATAATTAAAAATGGGTAATATTGAGCTACATTAAATATTCTAGACTATTAATAAGTTAATTTTGATAAACAAATGGATAGGATATTGTTATATATATAAGATAAAGTCTTTAAAAAAATGTTTGTTGGCTCTGGAAATGAGCTCTCTTTAGGCTATCAAGGCGAGTTTGTAATCACCTTAAAAGATCTTTTCTTTCCAAGTTTGTAAGTTTATAAATAATAAATCGAGCAATATTAAAAGTTATTTCTGTTTTATACAATGTATAAATATAATTGCAGACGTCCTTTGTAAAAAGAATGTTTTGAAAAATAGAATCACTTTTTCTTGAATCCTCCGAGTGACTCTCATAACCTCGAAAGATCTACATCCAGAGCTGACAGAGCTGAAAAAAGAGCGGAAAGCAGATTATTCACTGCAATAGCATATTTACGATCTACCATACAGGTAAATTCAATAGACAACTCGCAGTAAATCAAGTAACGATGTTATTGCTTTCGTTTGCGGCTATACTTTGACCGGCCATATTGAAATATCGCTGCGCCACCTGTAGGACGTGAAAATGGTGAATTATGAGTGAATCGTACGACGTTGCCAAAGCTCATGTCTATTTTAATAGGATTTTTAGACATGGAAAATTAACATTCTAATAATGCTTGTTTAAAACATGTATCATTATTATTATTCCTTTAAATAGTATAATTTTATTTATAATTAACATTAGATTTGTCGTAGATGGTATTGTTATTTTTATCATCATCATCGTTATCGTTATCGTCATCGTAATCGTAATCGTAAACGTCATCGTCGTCATCGTCATCATCATCGTCGTCATTGTCACCGTCATCATCATCGTCGTCATCATCATAATGCTCACCATCATCATTGTCATTGTCATTATTATTATCATCAGCACCATTATCATTATCGTCGTCATCGTCATCGTCATCGTCATCGTCATCGTCATCATCATCATCACCGTCGTCATCATCGTCATCATCGTCATCATCATTATCATCATTGTCATCATCATCATCATCATCATCATCATCATCATCATCATCGTCGTCATTATTATTATCATTATTATCATTATCATCATCATCATCATCATCATCATTGATCTCATCACCGCCATCATCATCGTTATCATTATTGTATAACCTATTATAACACAGTCATCATCATCATTGTCATTATTATTATCATTATTATCATTATCATCTTCATCATCATCATTATCATTGATCTCATCACCACCACCATCATCATCGTTATCATAATTGTATAACTTATTACAACACAGTTAGGAGAGTCTCAGCATTATAAATAATGCAATAGTTCCCGTCCCCCACACAAAACTCGGCGTCACGTCCAGCCAAGCAGATCGTATCGTCCAACGACCTCAAGTTCGATGCTCCAAAACTATCATCAGCATATACTGTAATGTGCAGCGTTCGATATTCGATCATCGCAATCGATAATAATATATTGCAAAAAGATTAAGAGAGCGTGGCGATAAGCACGAAAAGAAAACTATTCAGACGATAATTGTATAATCGAGCATCAAGGGGTCGCATTGCATAATTAATACATAGTCTTGCCAAGATTGAATTTTTTTTGCAATGCAAAATATTGATAAAGAATGAAGTTGTTATAACTTGAAGAAAGTGTCGCCGTTGCTGCATGACGTTTTTTTTCTCGAAATTTTGAATGTTATGAAAATTACAAGCTGTAGGAATGGTATCAAGATCCGATTACGGAGAGATGGAGGTCATTGATTAAGACTGCTTCGAATATTAAGATACTCGATATTGCGCGATATTGTCCAGCCAATGTGCGCATTATTGATTTTGTATTATATCTATTGTATACGTACGCGTATATCAGCAACGCTACATTAGCACTCTTGAGCCTCTTATCGTGCAGAGCTTGCTTTAAACGCATAAGTTGCAGTCGATAACGATCCCCGGTGGTGTTTACGTACAATTTCAGCGGCTCGTGATACACGACAGCCCTCTTTTGGGTACTTCTCCGCGCTCCTTGTTGTCCATAGAGAAATCACGACTTTGGAAGCGGCGAAAGCATTCTTTGCACGTTGTACTCGATGGAGCATATTCGGCATACACCTCCGCTAGCAACCGATGCCTTTTCGCGGCCGATTTCTTTGCCAGGAAAAAATGGAGGATAATTTGCCGCAAATGTGACTTATTTGTTAAAAGAATATTTTTTCAAAACAAGCCTTAATTTAAGGGGCTATACCAGTGTTAACGCTGAAAACGTGGGTGATTTTCGGGAATTTTTTTGGAAGACAAGAACTCAATTAAATGTTTTGGTAAATTAAGAATATGTTTGGCTATATTTGACCTATATTACGTTATTTTTTCACATAAAAATATTGAGATCCAAGCGACTTATGCGCTGCCTTCAGAGGCGCGAAAAAAAAGTTCCTCCACTACTGATATGATTACGGCCGATTGAGTAGCTGAAACCGAAAAAGGAAAAAATGTCGTCAAACTGGAAGGTATTTCCTGTACAATGACGTAGGATTTTCGAAAAATATCGAAATCTAACAAAATGGCGTAGTTATGAAAAAAAGTCCGTTTTCTTGCCTATAAAATGGCAGTTATTTCAATGCCAACTCGTCAATTTTCATCCAATCAAAAATATCCTACGTCATTGCAGAGTAAATATATTCAAGAGTACTGAGTTCAAATTTCAAGTCAATCGAATAATTGCTCTTTTAGTTACAATGTCAGCCAATTTGACAAATCTCATTTCATATTCTTGAAAGTATAAACTGTCGGAAAAGGCAACCAAAGAAATTGATTTTTTAAAAGTGCCACCCTGGTGTAGCCCCTTAATGTACGAAAAAGTAGAAAATAACGTTTTCACCATGTCACCTACATGTGACTATAAATAAAACCTTGTGGCGCTTAACTCTTTAAATGTTTAATATATTTGATCAATTCAACTAGATTAAGCTATTTAATTTCGTCCAATTATAATTAGAGCAATTATTATCACGCGTTTATACTCAGTTTCAGTATTTTTATTTAAGCAATGTAAGGTTGTTTTACAGTAAATTAAATACAGTTGATACGTTAACGGATTTAGTAGTTTGCATCGTTCAAATGCAATGAAAGTGATTATTTTTCGATTGCTCGAATTGCTTCTGCCCGATATTCGTTACGGAAAAATCCTTAATCATTCTTTATTTTGCTTATTTAGAAATCTAGAATTCAAATTTGCACAAAAAGATATTTGAAAATCATAAAAATGTGGACGTGAAAATATAAGAAAGAATTTTCGATGCATTCCAACGATGCAGACTTGAAGACTATACAGGCGGCGATATTGGTTACGATTTGTCATGAGATAAGAGTTTGATGCACTTTTATTTTCCTGTCGACAGATTGCGGAACAACGTCGGGCGATTCAAGAAGATCGGCGAGTAAGGGAAACGCAGTCAGTTGGATAACTTGGCTGATCAAAGACGTGCCTGAGAACACAGAAAAGAGAGAAAGAGAGAGAGAGAGAGATCGAAAAAAAAGAAATTTTGGACGAGAGAAAATCATACAGTCAACGGAGAAGCCATTCTTCTCTTCTTCTCTTCGAGAGTGACCGCGAACTGCCGATCGTTATTCAGTATCGATAAAAAGATAGAAATTAAGTCCGATCATCACCGAGAGATTCAGAGTCTGTGATATTCCTATCCACGGATACGAAAGTAATATACACTACCGGAAGTGCCTTTCACAAAAACACTAGACTGACGTGTATTTTTTACATATTAAAAAAAAAAGTACTTAATGGAATTAAGATCGAGCTAGCAACGAATCGACATGCCTCGTGGCCTGGCCTGCTCATAATTCTGCACTGCTCATAATTCTTGCGGTATTTATCATTCGACCCAGCGGGGCTTAAGGTCGTGCGCGTAAGGGGACGAAAAAATCGACCGCCCGATAATTTTTCTCGTACTCAACATCGGGTCATTTTCGGCGATTTTTTGTTATTTATTTTTTTTGTCCTTATTGGCATTTTGATACTCGTGGAGTGTCACAAAGGGAGGGGAGGATTTCGATGCGTCGAACATGGAACGACCCAAGACAGGGACCAGTCCTAATCCGAAGGAAAAAGCCGGCATATTGTCGGTGCTGATGTGGTGGTAAATTGAATTTTTGAACAATATTATTATGAATACTATGAACAATATTATTGGGTGTAGGAAAAGTATATACACTAGTGGCATTAATTCTGGATACTTTCAATCGAGATTTTGAATGTTGAAAGTGTCGAGAATTAAGGAAGGTGATACTTTAGGCGAGGAAAATAATTGCTGGTTTTCGTTATCTTTTTTTAAAAGGAAAGAATTCTTCACTATTTTTTAGACTTAGGGTATATTTTACCACTACTTTTGGCTGTTACATGGTATTTTTTATTTATTACTAATCTTTATAAATGGCGGCGGTATGGAACAGTCTTCTAAACGGGTTGCGGCGGATGTTGTGAGACGGCTTGATACGTAGCGTCGACGGCATTAAGGTAGTCCTATCGCCAGGCTTCAATCCATAAGATTTTCATAATTTTTTTTCGTTTCACTAAATATATTAATAATCGTCTCTGTAAAATTTCGGGGTTGGTTATCCATCTAATTACAGAGAAAAGAAATATTAATATTGCGTGTTTTTGTGGAGGAATTCCGAGACGATATACAAAAACCCAATCTCCGGTCGCTACAAAAGTGTATATAACAGTGGGAATCCGTCAGATTCTTAAAAATAATCAGATTTACACACTTAACACTTGTAGTAATTCAATGCTCTCAGCAAAAATTACGCTTATTGACCTAATTTTTATGTAATATCAAGTTTAATTTGAACTTCCGGTATTGGATTTATTACCACTTGCTACGATAAAGAGACGTGACAGCAAGGCAACAGCTGACTGTAGTCCTAACCTCATCTCACTCATTCGAATTTCCACACATATTTCATTTTTAACCGACATATTTCGCCGACACAAATTTTCCACGCTTTTTACCAGTCGTGGTCCAGATACGATGCTCTATATTTCCTGCACTTGACTTTGTTTTGACAGATCGACGTTAAAAAGCATGGAGGTTAAACTCGCCTGGTTTAGTAAAAAGAGACGGAGATAGAATTAATGTTGACAAATATCAAACCTAGAAATACTGCCCGAATCGTTGGAATAACTATTTTTTCAGTTTTCTAATTAATTGTGAACATTCATTGAACAGTTTACACCTGGAAAATGTTAGTTATTACTAATTATTTTATTTGCATGTGTTAAAAATATAAATTGTACAAGTCTGGAGTATAAACAGTGGTATGACTAGTGTGAAGCGATAGGACTACCTTAAGGTATTCCTTTTACGAAGCCGATTATTTTAACAATTAACTGATTTTCGTCTATAATCAAGTGCGAAATACATCCCAGTATAAGTACTGGGAAAATTTCAAGCCAAGTTACCGAACTTTTAACGAAAAATTACGACTCTAAAAATCGTCTCGTTTATACGGCGCTATATGAAGATTTTTATCTAATCATTTATACACTAAATAACTCTGAACGTCTGATATTAACTGCTCACGCGTGTAAAAAAAATCTAAAGATTCCGTAACGATAATAAAAAGAGGTGGTCACCGAATGTTTAAAGAAAATATTAATGATATGACTTATAAAAATGTGATTGGCAGAAGAATTCTCGTAGTGTATACTAAATGTGCGCGAAATTTTTTATTCCAGTTTATCGTTGGGCATGATAATTGATTGTGACTTATTTTTATTAAGCGCTACTCAATTTAACCAACGATTCGGAAGGGCCTTCCTTATGCCCCCACAAAATACGGCCCTACGCGAAAGGAATACCTTAATCGAAAAAAAACCAACCAAGATTTTTCTTTCATTAAGGCGTCTGGCCACCTTGGCCGATGGAAAAATGGGTATATTTAAAAAAAAAATAATAAACTCGAAAGTATGGGCCGGAATATTTTTATTTTTTTACATAACGTCAGAAAGGGCTTTAAGAATAACGTTAATACATTTTCGTTCAAAATATTAAAAAATGGCGCCGTTATGCACATTGCCGCGGAGGGCCTCCGCACGATACGCGCGATCGTTGTCCCAGCTGTTACACGGTCATGTCACATCAGAAAAAAAATCAGCTCATTCATGAGTAGTGTCGCTACAATGTAGCGTAGCGGTTTTTTTTTCGACCGTTAAAAAAATTATGGTGACCCGAAGAAAAAAATTTGTATTTTTCACCGAAATTTTTCGAGCAAAAACAATAATGAAACAAAAACTAATCAAGTTATCGCAAAAATCCTACGTGACATTTTAGATAATGTATCTGAAAGTATTGTGTACAAATTTGAAAGCAATCGGACCGATAGCTTACGATATTTCGATAGTACCAGTTCAAAAAATGTAGTTTCGAGATAATACAGGACAGCTGCGTGAGATAAACCGTGCGAGTTATAAACACGGATCGAACCGCACGGTCAACCGCCCGCAACGGCTCAACCTTCCTGCCGAACAATAACTGTAACTTGGTCAATTTTGCGTTTTTCATGGCTTAAATTGTTCTTAACAGTTCAGGGTTTATTTAAAAAAAAAAAAATCATGAAAAAAAAATACATGGAGGTCAGATGCCTTAACACTCATACGTGTTAATCAATTTTCAACCAAGAAAACGTGAGAAATGTTGAAAATCGATTGAATGGTACGCTTAGACACAAAAAAATTGAATTTTCCGAAAAAATGGTTGCATTTCGCAATAAAAAATACGTTTTTATAATTTTCAAGAACATTTAGGGTCACATTTTAGACAATAAGGTTAGAACGATTTATACCGAATTTCATCAGAATCGGTTTATCAGTTTTTACCATACCGCTGCTATTTCTAAAGATTATTTTTAAAAAACTACTCTGCCAAAAGGAGTAACAAAACATACCCTGAGTCTCAAAAATGGGCAAGAGATGTTTCCTTTAAAAAAAATCATGAACATCATCAAATTTTGTTCTCACCTAAAAGTATCTCCCCCCTTAATTTCATTAGTGCACATAGTTATTTAGGGTTACTTGTTTGATAATATTGTTTGAAGGGATACAAAAGGTTTTCAACACACACAGATATATATGGGGTGTCTCAAAATGATCTGACATTTTTATTTATTGATAAACCATATTATTTATTTAAAAAGCACGAATATTTTTATTCCAATATAAGGTACGAACATGGAGGTTATGTGTGGAATACAATATCCGATGAATTAAGACCTCGTCCCTGTTCGAAAACGTTCACTCTTCTGACGCAATTTTCGATATAATTTTGGGCTAATTACGGACTAATTTCATTAAAGGATAACACCACTCTAGCGGTAGAAAATAAGGCCTAACTTTGACAATTTATTTTGGGAGTATGTAAAAGGAATAGAATTTCTTTTGAGAGGGTTTATTTAACACATTAAAGTATTTTTAAAAAGAGATTTATTATAATTTTCATACAAAATGGCGGCGACAGAGCCCATCTTGAAAAACGTGTTTTTTACAAATAGCTTCACCGGACGACGTTTTTCTCGTAAAGTATAAGACCTGGAACAAAAACTAAGAAAAATATAATCTATATATTATTAGCTATGGGACTACGTAGGGATTTTTTTAAATCAAATTTTGAGAAAATGGCGCACTTTGAAAGATATAAATCGATTTTTTGCCCAAAAAATAAGTAGTAAATTGTTTATAAAAAAACGTTTACATTTAATCAAAAAATGGCTACGTACTCCCATAGAGAATGTAATTGTGAAGCTACTATCAACATTTCAAATCGATCCATGCAAAGGTGTTCGAGTAATCCGTCCTTCCAGTTTGAAAAAAGTGGTTTCGAGAAAAACGCGTTTAAAGTCGTATGAGGCGCCTGAAAGAAGTCCGAGGCGCTGAGGCAAAATCGATAATGGAACCTTTAAAAAAAATCGCTACAGGATAATTGCATATTGTCTTTATGACCCCAAAGTGTTTTTGAAGCAAAAAAAAATATTTTTCCAAAATCCTAGAGTGGAACTATGCAGTAACAATGCAGCAAATAACAATTTATATGCGTTGCTCGATCGTGTAATTCTCCACGACTAAACCTCAATACTTCCTGATGACAGTTGTCAAATATTAGTACTCTACGTTCGCCTGAAAAAAAAAATGGAGCGCAATTGAAAATGTCAGGTCATTTTGAGACACCTTTTGTCAGGTGGTTGCATATATGATATCGATAATAGATGGCGTTGGGTGTACTATTTTCTCGAATTAAGGGGGGTACCTCCTCCAGACAACAGGTTTTTCAATATTTTTTTACGAAAAAATGGCAGCATTTATTGCAATTAATCAAATTATATAATAATATTGACGTTCAAATGAATACAAAAAAAATGTCATGAGCGAAAAAAAATGGTGGCGCAGGAGGTGCTCGAACTTGGCTCCTAGAGTTTGCGCCGTGGAACGCCCAGGTCCTTGTAGTTAACTAAAATCAACGAAACAATTTTTTTTTCATTGAAATAAGTCATTCCGCCTTGCATGAACCTAAATTTATAGCACAAAAAATAAAGAATTGATAATTTGAGGACAAAAAGAAGAAAAAAAAACGTTTTTTTACATAAACAAATCGTTAAAAACAGTATTTATTATAACAATTTATACGAAATTTTAGGTTTGTACGAAAAGTTAAGGGGCTGTACCAGTGTGAACGCTGAAAATTTGGGTGATTTTCGGGAATTTGTTGGAAGAAAAGTACTCAATTAAATGTTTCGGAAAATCAAGAATATATTCGGCTATATTTGACCTATATTACATAATTTTTTCATAGAAAAATATTATGTAATATAGGTAGACTTATGCGCTGCCTTCGGAGGCGCCAAAAAAAAGTTCCTCCACTGCTGACACGATTCCGGCCGATTGAGTAGCTGAAACCGAAAAAGGAAAAAATGTCGTTAAACTGGAAGGTATTTCCTGTACAATGACCTAGGATTTTCGAAAAATATCAAAATCTAACAAAATGGCGTAGTTATGAAAAGAAGTCGGTTTTCTTGCCTATAAAATGGTCGTTTTTTTCAATGCCAAATCGTCAATTTTCATCCAATCAAAAATATCCTACGTCATTGTAGAGTAAATATATTCAAGGGTACTCAGTTCAAATTTCAAGTCAATCGGATAATTGCTCTGTGAGTTACAATGTCAGCAAATTTGAAAAATCTCATTTCGAGAAGAACGTGTTTAAAGATTTAACTATCGATTTTTGCAAGATAAAATGATATTGATATAAATTACATAAATGATAATGATATTCTTGAAGGTATAAACTGTCGAGAAAGGCAAAAAAAGCGATTTCTTGAAAGTGTCACACTGGTATAGCCCCTTAAAGAATATCTGTACAAAATTTCAAGCTGATTGGTTTATTACTTTTTGACTTACATTCCACGGCACGGAAAAAACACGTTTCGAGAAAAACTCGTTTGAAGTTTTCGTTCTTAAAAAGTACAGTTTAGAGTGATTTATAATTACCCAAGGTTAATCTGCGATGCCAGGACCATAAAGCCTTTTCTAAAAAATCACTAATCTAAACTGCATTTTTCTCTTTTTGTGTGAACTGTTTGTTTGAAAACGAAAATGGACGGTTCCACAGGCCGAATTTTTCTTTACAATCGTCGGAAGTGGCCCCTATTATTCAAAAAGTAAACTAGCAAACTTGTTTGGCTAATAAGAAATAAAAAGGTAGAGGCCGCGAAGGGCGCACGCTCGTTTACCTACTCTCGGTACTTTTGGAGGGCATCACTTCGGCGACTTCCCAGGGACCTTTGGGACTTTCTGTTGGGCTTCAAACTTTGTGAATATGGTCTTCAGATAATACATGAATTTTTAAGGGGTAAGGCGACAGTAGAATTAAAAAAAAATCTATTTTTTTTCTCGCAAAACTGTTCTTTATCATCATAAGAATAAGTAACTATTCAATTTATAGCAAGACATTTTTTTTTCACCGACTTTGAGCATATAACGTAAGCTCACCTATGGCACGGCCATAGAGTACCCAAAACTTTAAATGCGCTTTTCTCGAAACAGCTTTTTTCCAATTGGCGTGGCAGATAAATTCAACAATTTTCACTCCACTTACTTCAAATTTAAAAATTATATTCCTATTTGCATTTCGCAGAGAAGTACGTACGGAATTTCTGATTAATCGAAAACTTTTCATTTTATGAGCAGTTTTATACGAAATTTTTCACTGAAAATTCGATCAAATACCTACAACTCAATTCAAATACCTACAAGTTTTGAATAAAACCATATTTTTTTAATTCCGTACGTACTTGTCTGGGTATTCTAATGTAGATTGACGAGAATTTTTGTTTTATCTTCTAGGTAAAAAATTGTGGATGCCAAATGTCACGCCGCGGAACGCCTAAAAAAAGACAACAAAAGAAAATATTAGTAGTCGGCCATTATGTCCATCGAAAAAAAATATATATATTTTCTAACAGCTTGATATTCATACTGAATAGATGTGTAATTAATTTTATGAGTAAATCACTTTCATACGAAAAAAATTTATTAAATTCGCACATGATTAATACCCGTTACTGTGGTCTAACCCCTTAAAGCAATGAAAAAAATTGATATCTGGAGGAGGTTACCCCCCTTAAAAGTTGGCAATACACATAGGGGTTGGCACAATCCCGCCAAAACGTCATCGTCTCTGCTTCCGCTCATAAACGACCGATTTCGTATGCAAACACCTAACATATAAATACATATATATACCGTCGTCACATGGAAGAAAACGGCATCTACAAAAAAATGGAAAATGCATTTACTATACAGAACGATCGGAAATTTTGTACTGATTCCAACGGTACCAAAAACATATTTTCGATTTTTTTTCCTTTCATATGACGGCACTTCCGCACGTTATCGCGGCAATGTCATTTTCGCACGCTGTTGACTGTGTTTTTTATTTTATTTTCTCAGGTGGACACTGGGCATATTCAAGCTTGGATACCAGAAGGAATTGGAGCTTGAGGATCTTTACGATCCACTTACGACCGATCGATCAAACGTACTCGCTGACAGATTGGACAAGTACGCCCAGTTTTAAGGATCACGCGGTCTCATGAAATTTGGATACGTCTGGAATAAGATTCCATTGTTCTAATTCGCGTTCTTTGTTTGCAGGCAATGGATCAAAGAGCTGGAAAATGCGAAAAAGTCGAGGCGTCAGCCGAGCCTCCTCAAAACTATATTTCGCACCTTCCTGTGGGAATATTTCATTCTCGCGACGATGCAGGTGCTCAACGAATTCGTCATCAGGTATAATTAGCCGTCTTCGTGGTGGGCTTAATTGTTCGGGATTTGTTGTTGGAGAGTAAATCGTAATATATGAGGAAAAGTATCCGTCCTGTGTTAATCGTCGGTAGTTTAACGACATGATTTAAAAAAATGGTTTAAGGCGTTAGGCCACAGTAACGGGGATAAAATCATCTGCGAATTCAACAATTTTATTTCGTATGAAAAAGTGATTCACTCATAAAATTAATTACACATCTATTTAGTATGAATATCAAGCTGTTAGAAAATATATATATATTTTTTTTCGATTTACAATATGGCCGACTTCGCGAAACTTCTCAAAACAGCTTTTTTCCAATTGGCGTGACAAATAACTTCAACAATTTTCACTCGATTTACGTCGAATTTAAAAGTTATGTTCCTAATTCCATTTAGCAGAGAAGTACGTACGGAATTTCTGATGAATCGAAACATTTTCATTTTATGAGCAGTTTATGAGCAGTTTATAACGAAATTTTTCACTGAAAATTCATTTCTTAAGTTCAAATACCTACAACTTTTGAATAAAACAATAGTTTTTGAATTCCGTACGTACTTCTCTAGGTACTCTAATGTAGATTGACGAGAATTTTTGTTTTTTGTTCTAGGTAAAAAATTGTGGATGCTAAATGTCACACCGCGGAGGGCCTAAAAAAAAAAGATAAAAAAAAATATTAGTAGTTGGCCATTTTGTGTATCGAAAAAATATATATTTGTTCTAACAGCTTGATATTCATACTAAATAGATGTGTAATTAATTTTATGAGTAAATAACTTTTTCATACGAAACAAAATTGTTAAATTCGCACATGATTTTATACCCGTTACTGTGGCCTAACCCCTTAACAACAAATTCAGGTGAAGGCGGGAGCCTGAATTAGAAGGTCTGAAAAATCGTTTTTTTATTGCTTGAATCGGTTAATATACTATCCAAAAATATATTCACCAAGTTACAGAGGCCAATTGTAAATATTTTTGAAGATACGAGGCCAAAGGCAGAGAAGCGATTGATATTTGATATTGATCTTTCCTCCTATTGAAAACTGTAAAGCGCGTTTTCTCCAGTTTTCATTTTCACGCTTTTTCCAAATTGGCGGGCGTGATGGCAAAAAAAAAAACTAAACGGCCTATTGAATCAAACCAAAGCTTATTTTCTTCAGTGTGAAAATCTCTTCAAAGTGAATTTAAAAAGTCGTTGATAAAGTCTTTTTACACAATTTTTTCAACTTTTTCTTAATTCATCCAGAAAAAAATATGACAATTGAAAATTTTATTCATTTATTTGGTTAAGTCAAGAATTACGAGCTGCATCTTTCCGCCTATTGGGGACTGCAGTGGCAAGAAGCAGATGGAATATGCTGACAAATCTGCAGTCATTTATTGTTTCACGTTGGACATTTTTTTTATACATTTCAAATATACATGAAAAGATACCTCAATATTAACCGGGCTCATTTGTTATTCCCTTTGAAAAAAATTCACGAACAAACGCTTTTTTTCAACCTTCTAATTCAGGCTCCCGCCTTAACCTACACTGTTGAGGCCTCTGTCGAAAATACAAATATTGCGGCTTGACAGGTCCGAAAAATGCGAGATGATTCTTGCAAAGTCACATTACAGTTATAGTCTATCGAGGTAAATTTTCGAATTTCGAGCAAAAAAACCGCGACAGCAAAGTCACATTTTGAAGTCGAAACATTTATTTTCGCGTCGAGGGTTTATAAAAATTTTCGTTTCGAGGGTTTATAAAAAATTACCTCGTAACTCCGTCCCTAATTGACACCCGTATAATTTTTTTTCCGCCGCGTTAGACTAGACAATAATAAACAACAGTTAAAAAATCGAATTATAAAAAATGCTGAAGGTACCTGGCCCCCTCGACCGCTCTCGTCCGCCAGCATCCCAAGAAAAGGGCCTACAACGAATAAATAAAGAACAAATATTGCGTTTCACATTTTAGACGATTTTTTAAAATTCCTTGCAGATTGGGCACCCCGCTGCTTCTCGGAGGACTTCTCCGGTACTTCCGAACGGACGACGAGCAAGATCGAAGCGAAGGCTTCACGACGGCGATACTCTACGCGTCCGGAATTTGCATAGCCACCGCGATAAACACGATCACGCTGAATCAGGCGATTTTTGGAGCGTTTCACATCGGTGGGCGCATCAGAATCGCCGTCTGCTCAGTCGTCTTTCGGAAGGTTTACATTTATTTTTATTTTTCGATTGACAAAATCACAACAGTTTTCTAATCCTAATCTCTAATAAACAAAATTTACAACAGTTTCCTAATCGTAATATCAAATAAACAAAATTACACCAGTTTCCTAATCCTAATCTCTAATAAAAAAATGCCGAAAAACAAACACTTCGATGATTTCTTTCTTTTTTTCCGAAGGGTCTGCGCCTGAGTACAACAGCGCTGGGTGAGACCGCGCCGGGAAAAGTGGTAAATCTTCTGGCCAATGACGTCAACCGATTCGATTTGGTATCGATATTTATAAATCATATGTGGTCGGCTCCGCTTTCGGCCGTCATAATCGGATATTTCTTGTGGACCGAGATCGGTTACCCGGGGCTCATCGGTATCGCTGCGGTCTTTATCGTCGTACCGGTTCAATGTGAGTTAGCAACGTTTCACAAGTATATACGGCCTGACTTTGAGATATCCGCTGATTTGAAAAGTCGAGGATTGATGGAATAGAAAATAACATTTTGCGGGATAGCGAGATCCTTGGAAGGTAATTCCCTAGGCCTTCGGGGCTAGTGAGAAAGGTTACTGAATAGGTACTTTTTGAACACCGTGGGAAAAGTAAGACCCTAGTTCCTTTTTGAGAACTGAAAAAGTAAGTCCCTAGTTACTTTTTGAGAGCCGAATAAGCAAGGTCCTAGTTACTTTTTGAGAGTCGAATAAGTAAAGCCCTAGTGACTTTTTGAGAACTGAAGAGGCGGGGTCCTAGTTACTTTTTGAAAACTGCAAAAGTAAGTTCCTAGTTACTTTTTTAGGAGTGAACGGGTAATCCTCTAGTTACTTCTTGAGGCGTGAGAAAAGTAAGTCTCTAGTTACGTTTTGAGAACTAAAAAGTTACTTTTTGGGGTGTGCTGAAAGTAACTCTCTAGTTACTTTTTGAGGAGAGCAAAGGAAGTCCCTAGTTACACTTTGAGTAGTGAGAAAAGTAAGTCCCTACCTTTTAGGGTCTGGGGAAACCAGGTCCCCAGTTAAATTTTTGACGACTGAGAAAGGCAACTTCCTAGTTACTTTTTTACGGAATGAGAAAATTGACACTAGATATTTTTGAAGGCTGTGAAAAAAGTAGGTCCCTAGTTACCATTTGAGAACTGAGAAGTAGGTCCCTAGTTAGTTTTTAATGAGCGAAAAAGTAAAAGAAAAACCGTCTGTTTAGTTTTTGAGGAATGGGACAAGTAAATCCCTAGTTACCTTTTGCTGACGGTGAGGAAAGTACTTCCCCAATTACCTCTTGATAACCGAGGAAAAGTTAGGCCCCAGTTACGTTTTGAGGACTGAGAAACGTAACTTCCTAGTTACTTTTTGCCAATTAAAGGGGAAAACACTAAATATTTTTAACAGCTGCAATTCCCTAGGTACTTCTTGAGGACTGAGATGAGTAACTTCCTAGTTACTTTTTTCCAACTAAGAAAAGTAACACTAGATAATTTTAACCGCTTTGAAAAAGCAAGTCTCTAGTTACTATTTGATTACCGGAAAAAAATAAGTCCCCAGTCACATGTTGAAGACTCAGATATGCAATTCCCTAGGTACTTTTCGAGGACTGAGATAAATAACTTCTCAGTTACTCTTTGCCAACTGAGAAACGTAAAACCCTAGATATTTTTAAGGGCTGGGTAAAAGTAAGTCTAGTTACTATTTAATTACCGGAAAAAAGAAGTCCCTAGTGACATTTTGAAGTCGGAAATAAGTAATTGTCTAGTTACTTTTCGAGGACTGAGGAAAGCAAGTCCCTAGTTACTTTTCAATGATAAAAAAACAGCTCACATTCGATCTTCACGTCTCTTTCTCTCTCCGTGCAGCCTACACCGGTAAACTTTCGTCGAAGTTTCGTCTGCAAACGGCGATAAAGACGGACGAGCGGGTGAGGCTGATGGACGAAATAATATCGGGCGTACAAGTGATAAAGATGTACGCTTGGGAGAAGCCGTTTTGCAGTATGGTCGAGTTGGCGAGACGCCTCGAGCTGCGAGTCGTGCGAAAGAGCTCCTACATACGTGGCATATACATGACCTTCAATTTGTTCACGACGCGCGTCGCGCTCTACTGTACCCTCGTGACGATGCTCCTCTTCCGTGAGAACTTGACCGCCGAAAAAGTATTCGTATTCTCGTCTTACTTCAATATACTCGCGCACACGATGTCGGGAATGTTCGTGCGCGGATTCGCCGAGATCGCCGAGTGCATGGTCGCGGTCGGTAGATTGCAGATATTCATGATGTACGACGAGGTCGAGACGGGCAACACGGCGTCATCGACGACCTTCGCCGCGTCCACCGACACGATGGACTCGTCCGACTCGAGGCCACCCTCGAGTAAATTGTCCAAGAGGGAATTGCCTTACATCGACGACGATACGGCGAACAGCGAGGATCGCGACGCCGCACAGAGAAAGGAAAACGGCGTGGCCAGCGACACGATTAAAAACGCGGCCAACCTCTACGCGGGTAAGATGCGACGAAAATCACTTGGACGGGGAAAAAAACTAGCTTGGGCTCGCTCAGACGGAAATACAACTGCTCTAAACCCCAAAAAAACAGCACGGCGTTCAATTTTTGTTAAGGGGTGAGATTTGCAGTCAGAGCCGTGAAAAACGAGCATTTTCAATAACTTTTTCGTTTATAGTAATAAAGTTTGTTTTTCAAAAGTGGTTACACAGACTTTTTATGTTATATTTCAACTTGACTTGGACAAATTTTCAAAGAGAAATATTGATTATTTTAAAAAAATATCGCCATCTTTGTCGGACGCCTTCGGCGTGTGGTGCTTTGCGGTGACCATCATAAAATTTTACTGGATCATCTGAAATAAAAAAAAAACCAAAAAAAATCATTAGTTTAATAATAAATCTAGTCGTTGATCGAAGCTTTTTTTTAAATTAACCAAATGGCGGCTTCCGACAAATAACTTTCGATTTTCGACCAAAAAATCGCTCGTGTATTGTTTTAAAAAATAGAAATTTTCAACAAAAATGAAAATCCTTCGATTAAGGACTAGTTTCTAATGCTATCAATAAGCACACTAATTTTCATCAAAATCCATCGAGTGGTTTTTTAATTATAGTGGTCACCGACTTGAAAAACATAGTGTCGGGAAAAATGCGGTTAAAGTTTTTCGATGTGGATACGGTATTATATGTTCGTAAAATTTTGAGCTCGATGGATGAAGCTAAACATTTTTTTTATGTATTTTGATCCGCTGAATCCGAATATCACAATCTTTTTGCCGAAAAGTCGAACATTCAATCGTTTATAGTCAATTGTTAAAACAATTTTTTTAAAAATTAAAGTTTTTCGGGATGACTGATTTTTTTCAAAAACATTTTGGGTAATTTTAAAACGAAAGTATTCTTTATACAATTTTGTTAAAGTTTATAGTTTTTGAATATAATTTTTTGAATAAAATTAGTTACATAGTTTTTGAATAATATTTTTTGGAAAATTTCTGAAAGAGTTTTCCGATTTTTGATTTATGTATAGAAATACTAATTAAAAAATTACATCGAATCATCAATTTCTGGCCCATAAAATAGGGCTTCTGTCGATGGGGATGCTTCCAAAATATGAATTTGTTGTTATCTTCGAAGCATTTTGCCTTCCCGGGTGTTATCGTTTGCGCGTTTGTCAGCCGCTACCTGCCATGGGGACCCGACACCCCTTCACTAAATGTGAGATATCCCGGAAACTATTAATCGGATTGACTTGACATTTTCAGGGAATACAGTACTACCTCTCTAAGAGAGCCCTCGCTAAGAGAGAATTTCCCCGCCGTTCCGCTTGAGCGCATTTTATGGCTTCCCCCACCTAGCTCGAGCTGTCCAGTGTACCCGAGGCCTCTCGAGTTTGTCGCGGACAACTCGATAAGAGATCGCGAGCGATTTCAGAAAATCGCACGTCGCACGATTGTCAAATGGATAATATTCCTTTGTATAATAATATATACGTTTGAGCCGTAAAGTCGGAGAAAAAAACATGCACCATAATTAAATTTCAAGTAGTAATTTAATGCAAGTAAAATATATTTTAATAGACATTAACACAGCATAGAATATTATTGATATTGATAAAAATTATCGAGGCTACATTATACTAGAGATATGTTTATGAGTAGTAGTAATAAATGCAAATATCGTACAGCATGTACAATATGTATGTTTTCATAACATATATACTATACATCAGAGTATAGAGTCCTGTTGACGTCCGCAAGAATCGTAGAGACGGCTTCATTTTCGTGATCAGCTGGCGCTCTCTTATCGAGTTCGAGTGGAGAAACACATACACGCTACCACATGCGCGATTTTCGAGCGCGCTAACCTAGCGGTGGGGGAAGGCTTCGGCGACGAATTTCTCGAGAATTTCTTCCCCTAGCCGCCCTAGACCGCTCTCTTAGAGAGGTAGTACTGTATTTTCAAAACATCATACTTCAAGAAAATGTAAAAAAAACGATTTTTCGACCATTCTGACTGCGTCTCACCCCTTAATGAGCGTATTGAAATGACGAGGTCGGGATTTTATAGAAAAATGACACATAGTATTGCCAAATTTGAGTTTTTTTCAAACCGACAAATATTGATAAACAGTGAAGGTATTATTGTTTAAGGCCTTAGGCGACAGTAACGGGTATAAAATTATGTGCGAATTTAACAATTTTTTTTTCGTATGAAGAAGTCATTCACTCATAAAATTAATTACACATCTATTTAGTATGAATATCAAGCTGTTAGAAAATATATTTTTTTTTTTTCGGTGTACAAAATGGCCGACTACTCGAAACTTCTCGAAACAGCTTTTTTTTCAATTGGCGCGACAAATAACTTCAACAATTTTCACTCGATTTACTTCAAATTTAAAAGTTACGTTCCTGATTGCATTTCGCAGAGAAGTACGTACGAAATTTCTGATTAATCGAAAACTTTTCTTTTTATGAGCGGTTATAACGAATTTTTTCGCTGAAAATCCATTTCTTAAGTTCAAATACCGACAACTTTTGAATAAAATAATATTTTTGAAATTCCTTACGTACTTCTCTAGGTATTCTAATCTAGATTGACGATAATTTTCGTTTTTTGTTCTAGGTAAAAAATTGTGGATGCTAAATGTCACGCCGCGGGGCGCCTAAAAAAGAAAGTTAACAAAAGAATATATTAGTAGTCGGCCATTTTGTTCAACGAAAAAAAATATATATTTTCTAACAGCTTGATATTCATACCAAATAGATGTGTAATTAATTTTATGAGTGAATCACTTTTTCATAGGAGAAAAATTGTTAAATTCGCACGTGATTTTATACCCTTACTGCTTCGCCGCACTTTGCTAGGCTCAGTGCAAATAAAAAAATGTACTCTTAGTATAATAATCGAACTTTCGTATGATCGGATACTTTCTTTGAAATTAAACAAATTACGAAAATGCCTGTAGAAAAAAAATTCGATTTTCGACTAAAAAAGAGCTTTAATTGTTGTGAACAAATGTATAAACATATCGATAAGCATTTGACGAATGAAGGGTAAAAAGTCTCGCCAAAAAAATGTCTCGACTCTTTTGACCCGATAACAATCGACTTCCGGTCTCGCGTTCGTTTCAGACCCGCGGGAGGCAGCGTTCGATGGCAAATGGGCGCTGAAGCTCTCGAACGTGACGGGCAAGTGGGAGTCGAGCCAGTCGGAGAACGTCCTCGATGGAGTGAACGTGTGCGTCGGCAAAGGGAAATTGTACGTGGTGATCGGGTCTGTCGGTTCGGGCAAGAGTTCCCTGCTGAAGGCTATCCTCGGCGAGATGACGTTGTCCACGGGCAACGTCTCGATCGTGGGCACGAAGAGCTACGCCAGCCAGGAGGCTTGGGTATACGGTGGCACCGTGCGCGAGAACATAATCTTCAATTCACTCTACAATCGTCAGCGTTATCAGCGGGTCGTCAAGGCTTGCGCCCTCTTGAGGGACTTCAAGCAATTTCCTAAGGGCGATCAGACGATCGTTGGCGATCGGGGCGCCTCGTTGTCCGGCGGACAAAAAGCGAGGATTAATCTGGCCCGGGCTGTTTACAGACAGGCTGATGTCTATCTGCTCGACGATCCTCTGAGCGCCGTGAGTAATTTTTCTCAACGGGGAGAAAACCCATCAAGTTCTTTTAAGAGGTTATATAGTCAGGAGGCCCAAAAAGATCGATTTTTCAAGAATTTTTCTTGAGAAGACCTTTAAATATATTAACGTAAACATTTGTACACTTATTATGGTAACTTTTAACTGTATTTTGACATTTTTCATTTGTAAAAATAAAAACTGCACCTCTAAAAAAAGCGTCTTGTGGTGAACACGATATCTCTGGACTGGATCGTCTAAAATGAAAAAAATCGAAAATATTTCATTAATATAGTGGATTAACTTGTAACTGATCGAAGGAATAAGCAAAATAATAATTTTTGACAAAATGGCGGCTTCTCAAAAAAACAAATCGGTTTTTGACAAAAATGTAGGCCTTAAATTGTTTATTAAATGGAAAATATTTATCGGTGAGAAAAAACCTTCGATTAATTACTAAAAATATTCTTGAAGAGATTGTGTTAAAATCTAAGACTGATCGGTTCAGCCGTTTCCGAGAAATCTTGCCCACCGACTTTAAAAACACAGTTTTAAGAAAACCCGTTTAAAGTTTCAAAAGCACTTTCGAACGCTCTGACACGTCATTAAAAATGTGCGTGTAACTTCGAGAATATTCGCCGGATTGCCGAGAAATGTTCTGTGTGTGTGTACTTAAACATATGTACATTACGAAAATAATATAATTAAAAAATCGATTTTTCGAAAATTGCAGCTGTATATAACGTCTTAAAGAATCATCACAGTGCGACGGGTCGAAAAATAGCTGATTTTCGCGATTTTTTTTTCGATTGCTAAAATACGCTAATCAGTCTGATTTTTTTATGTCAAATCAAAGCACTCATGAAGAACAGGAAATACATTTTTAAACGTTTATTTTTATTTTTTTACATTGTTTTTAACGGTTGAAAGTGCCTTCGACAAAAAGGAGTCCTCGCAGTATGAAACAAAATTTGTAAAAAGCTTATTAATAAGTATGGAAGCTGATATGTTGCTATGGAGGTTTTTTAAAAATAAAGATTGACAAAATGGTGGCAGTTTGAAAAAAAAGTA
Source organism: Ophion obscuratus (assembly GCA_964007375.1). Taxonomy (NCBI): domain Eukaryota; kingdom Metazoa; phylum Arthropoda; class Insecta; order Hymenoptera; family Ichneumonidae; genus Ophion; species Ophion obscuratus. The sequence continues at coordinate 20,577,553 of OZ023319.1, read as the reverse complement.
TCGAATTTAGCCCAGTTTTTCGACTGTTGTTCGTTAAAAAAATATGAAGATTTAAAAAAAAAGCTTCTATAACAAGATAAAGAATGGCGTGAAGAATGTTGTGTCCAAATGCGAGACGGATATTTTGAAAACTCTTCCTTTGAGAGTTTCCGTTTTCCTTCCGTCTTCAAAAACGACATTTCGAGAAAAACGCGTTTAGGAACGAGTCGTTATAAAGTTAACCTAAATATAATAAGAAAAATTGCGTGGTTATTTTTTTATTTGATCCATCGATTTAAGTTAAGGCGGGAGCCTGAATTACAAGGTCCGAAAAATCGTTCTTTTTATTGCTTCAATCGACAGATAAACTCTCCAAGAATATTTTTACAATGTTAAAGAGGCAAATTGTACATATTTTCGAATTTGCGTTTTCTTCAGTTTTTTTTTTTAAACAAAGACCTATTGAATCAAACCGAAGTTTACTTTGTTCAGTATGCAAATCTCTTCTAAGTGAATTGAAAAAGTCGTCGAAAAAGTCTTTTACAATAACTTTTATAGTGCGTTAAAGTGTGCTTTTTTTCACACCTGAGAAAAGTTTTAATTTCACGACTTTTTCAGCTTTTTCTTAATTCACCCAGAAGAAAAATGTATGGCAGTTGAAAATTTAATTGGTTTATTCGGTTCAGTCAAGAATTACGAGCTGCATCTTTCTCGTCGATTGGGTACTGCATGTGCAAGACGCGCATGGAATACGCCGATAAATCTGCAGTCATTTATTGTTTCGTGTTGAAATGTTTTTTTATACATTTAAAATATACATGAAAAGATACCTCAATGTTTACTGGGCTCACTTGTTTTTTCCCTTCTAAAAAAATCCCGGATAAACGCTTTTTTGGACCTTCTAAGTCAGGCTCCCGCCTTAAGGGGTTAGGCGACAGTAACGGGTATAAAATCATGTGCGAATTTAACAATTTTTTTTCGTATGAAAAAGTGATTCACTCATAAAATTAATTACACATTTATTTACTATGAATATCAAGCTATTAGAAAATATATATTTTTCTTTCGATGTACAAAATTGCCGACTGCTAATATTTTCTTGTTATCTTTTTTTAGGCGCTCCGCGGCGTGACATTTAGCATCCACAATGTTTTACCTAAAACAAAAAAACAAAAATTCTCATCAATCTACATTAGAATCCCTAGAGAAGTACGTACGGAATTAAAAAATATTGTTTTATTCAAAAGTTGTAGGTATTTGAACTTAAGAAATTAATTTTAAGTGAAAAATTTCGTTGTAACTGCTCATAAACTGCTCATAAAATGAAAAGTTTTCGATTAATCAGAAATTCCGTACGTACCTTCTCTGCGAAATGTATTAGGAGTACAACTTTGCAGTGACCGATTTTTTTTTTCAAAAGTTTAAGGCTTTATGAAAAAAGCAGTTTCGAGAAGTTTCGGGTAGACTGCCATTTTGTACATCGAAAAAAAATTTAACAGCTTGATATTCATACTAAATAGATGTGTAATTAATTTTATGAGTGATCACTTTTTCATACGAAAAAAAATTGTTAAATTCGCACATGGTTTATACGAGTTGCTGTGGCCTAATCCCTTAAAATAGTCTAACGTATATTTCGCTAAAATGTTGTATCTTAAAAATTTGAGCTCCTGGGCAAAAACAAATGCCATATTTGAATTCAGGGCGTCAAATTCGCATATCAGTTTATAAAATAGTAAAAAAAATCATCAAAGTCATACAAACCCGAACAAACTCTCCGCTCGTATCGAGAGAAAAATCCCTTGCCTCTGAACATCACGGGACAAAATCCTGACCAAGTCCCGACGACCAAAAATCACAATAATGAATAATAACTGACATCTGAATTTTTTAAACTGTCCATCTCAGGTGGACACGCACGTGGGCAAACATCTCTTCGAGGAGTGCATCCAACGTTTCTTGGCCGGAAAGACGAGAATTCTCGCGACACATCAGTTGCAGTACATCAAAGGGGTCGACGGTATCCTGTTGTTCGAGCGAGGAAGAATGAAGTATTTCTCGCATTATCACGAACTATTGGCCGAGCGACCGGACTACTCGGCTCTTCTCGCCTCCGAGGGAGCGAGCGAGACCGGCGACGATTCTTCGTTCGAGAAGACAGCCAAGATGCGCCGACAATTCTCCACATCCAGCACCAGAGTAATTCACTCTTAAGAATTATTACAATTTGCAATAACGAGCGAAAGTCTCTTCGGGCGAAATTCATCGCACGATCTGAATAATTGAAATTAGCCGAAGACATGGAAAAACATATTTTTCCGTTGTTTCCAAAGATTGCAATGCAAAAATCATCAAGACTGATAATCTGAGATGGCTCGAAGACGAGTTTATTTATTGCTGAATTTCGTTCGCGCGTATGACGGTTTGGGTCTAGTTGGAAAAGGGTCATGTCTTGTCAAGGGTTGCTTCGTGAAGATTATTACAACAAAAAAAAACGATTTCTGCCTATTAAAAAAAGTCTTAACACTAAACGAACAGTAAATTAACTTAATAAGTAAATAAATGAATAAACTACTAGCTTAATGCACCGATGAACTCTATAACTCAATAAATTAATTGAGTTATCAATCTAATAAGCCAATTAACTCAATAAGTTAATGAGTTAATTAATTGATTGAGTTATTGAACGCTATTGAGTGATTAAATTAATCAATTCAGCAAATTAATAAGTTAGTTAACTCATCAACTCAACAAATTGATTAACTTATTATCTTAAGAAGTTAGTGAAGTTGAAAAAGAAGTCAATTAAGTTACTAACTTACGAGATTGATCAATGTAATAACTCATCTAAAATTATTTAACTTAGTAACCTTATAAATTAATAAGTTAGTTAACTTAATAAGCCAATAATCTAATTAACGAATTAACGAAGCAAGTTAATTAATTTGATAAATAAATAAATTAGTTATTTCGGTAACTCAATAATTTAAGTAACTTATCAACCCAATAAGTCAATTAGGATAAGTCAATTAGGATCAACCTAATAGTCAATTAAAAACTCACTAAATTAATGAGTTAATCAATTGATTGAGTTATTGAGATAACTAATTTATTAATTTATTTATCAAAATAATTAACTTGCTTCGTTGATGAGTTCATTAGATTATTGACTTATTAAGTTAACTTACTTGTTAATTTATAAGGTTACTAAGTTGAACAGTTTATTACGTTATTAAGATAATGAATTTATCAATTTATTGAGCTGCTGGGTTAATTGATCTATTAATTTGTTGAGTTTTTGAATTTATCAATCTATTAAATTAGTAACTTAATTTACTTATTTATTAACTTAATAACTTAGAATAATTGATTTAATAAGTCAGTTAATAGTAAATTCTGTAGGTTCGTGTACATGGGTCCGTCGAAAATTCACGTTCCCATGGTCTGCGTGATAACCGCCCTATGGGTTGAGGGATCTGAAAAATCCAAGAAGATTCTCCAAAAGTAATGTTACAGTTACACTCCGTCGAGGCAAATTTTCGATTTTCGAAAAAAAAAAACACTACCTTATCACTTTTTGAAGTAAAAACATTCATTTTCGTGTAAAACTGCGCGCCTCGAGCGTTTGAAAAAAAAACTGTAAATTAAAAAATAAAAAACGGCTCGACAGAGTATAAAATCTATTTCCGAAGCTGAAAAACTGATCGAGTCATCGTGCGGACGTTTGCAAAAATGTAGTTTCGAGAAAAGCGCGTTTTGATCTACCCGCACGCGAGCCATTTTTTCCCGCGTCGCTTAAGGCCTTAGGCCACAGTAACGGGTATGAATTCATGTGCGAATTTAAAAAAATTTTTTCGTATGAAAAAGTGATTCTAATTAATAAAATTAATTACACATCTATTTAGTATGAATATCAAGCTGTTAGAAAATATATTTTTTTTATTTACAAAATGGCCGACTACTCGGAACTTCTCGCAACAGCTTTTCTGCAATTGGCGTGACAAATAACTTCAAAAATTTTCACTCGATTTACTTCAAATTTAAAAGTTATGTTTCTAATTGTACTTTGCAGAGAAGTACGTACGGAATTTCTGATTAATCGAAAACTTTTCATTTTATGAGCAGTTATAACGAAATTTTTCACTGAAGATTCATTTCTTAAGTTCAAATACCTACAACTTTTGAATAAAACAATATTTTTTAAATTCCGTACGCACTTCTCTAGGTATTCTAATGTAGATTGACAAGAATTTTTGTTTTTTGTTCTAGGTAAAAAATTGTGGATGCTAAATGTCACGCCACGGAGCGCCTAAAAAAAAGTTAACAAAAGAAAATATTAGTAATCGGCCATTTTGTACATCGAAAAAAATATATATACAGGGTGTCCCAAAACTCAACGATAATCTGAGACCGGATGAAAGGCCAAGTTATACCAGTTCTGGGAAAAATTTAAAAAAAAATCCATATCACTCAGTTCAGCGATAATAGACATTTTTTTAAAAAAGTTGAAATTCGACACCCTTGGTCGCATTTTCAAGTCCTGTGATTACCAATGTCACAATTTCGCTGTGATTTTTTTAATTTCGTGATCTTCATTAACGATGCTATTAATCGCAACTACAAATTAATGCAAAAAACATTGTTAATTTAATAAAATAAGTTAAGTTTTAGTGAGTCATGGTTCACAAAAATATTGTTAGTTAACTTTGACACTTCATTTTGAAAAAAAATGTACTACACTACCCTTGGCAAGTTGTTTCAAAAGATGGCGCATTTAATCAAGATTTCAAAATGGTGCAACACTTGCCACTTTTCTTGCCATTAAAAATTTCATTTCTTATTTTTTTCAAATTGAGCTCATTTTGAACAACTCAACATTAGGATTTTTTGTTACTAAAATTTGTTATTTTTTGTTTCTGGTCTGAAATAAAATTATTATTTTTAGTAAAGAGGTAATTGAGTCAGTTAATAACCAATTTTTATTGTAAAAAACATATGTTTTTTACAATAAAAATTGGTTGTTAACTCAATCTCAAGACTCAATTACCTCTTTACTAAAAATAATAATTTTATTTCGGACCAGAAACAAAAAGTAACAAATTTTAGTAACAAAAATTCCTAATGTTGAGTTGTTCAAAATGAGCTCAATTTGGAAAAAATAAGACATAAAATTTTTAATGGCAAGAAAAGTGGCAAGTGTTGCACCATTTTGAAATCTTGATGAAATGTGCCATCTTTTGAAATAACTATTATTTTTAGTAAAGAGGTAATTGAGTCAGTTAATAACCAATTTTTATTGTAAAAAACATATGTTTTTTACAATAAAAATTGGTTATTAACTGACTCAATTACCTCTTTACTAAAAATAATAATTTTATTTCAGACCAGAAACAAAAAATAACAAATTTTAGTAACAAAAAATCCTAATGTTGAGTTGTTCAAAATGAGCTCAATTTGAAAAAAATAAGAAATAAAATTTTTAACGGCAAGAAAAGTGGCAAGTGTTGCACCATTTTGAAATCTTGATTAAATGCGCCATCTTTTGAAACAACTTGCCAAGGGTAGTGTAGTACATTTTTTTTCAAAATGAAGTGTCAAAGTTAACTAACAATATTTTTGTGAACCATGACTCACTAAAACTTAACTTATTTTATTAAATTAACAATGTTTTTTGCATTAATTTGTTGTTGCGATTAATAGCATCGTTAATGAAGATCACGAAATTAAAAAAATCACAGCGAAATTGTGACATTGGTAATCACAGGACTTGAAAATGCGACCAAGGGTGTCGAATTTCAACTTTTTTTTAAAAATGTCTATTATCGCTGAACTGAGTGATATGGATTTTTTTTTATTTTTCCCACAACTGGTATAACTTGGCCTTTCATCCGGTCGCAGATTATCGTTGAGTTTTGGGACACCCTGTATATATATTTTCTAACAGCTTGATATTCACACTAAATAGATGTATAATTAATTTTATGAGTGAATCACTTTTTCGTACGAAAAAAGATTGTTCAATTCGCACATGATTTTATACCCGTTACGGTGGCCTAAGGCCTTTAAAGGGAGTAATAATAAACGTGGAATGATATGATGTTACGATTTGTGTTGTATCAGAGCAAGACACCGGACGCGAGCGGCGGTGACACCGACGCCGAGGAGGAGGATCCGGATCGCGATTTGGCTATTGGGATGGTGGAGGGAACTTCGCGGGGTATCATCAAGGGTTCCATGCTCATGAAGTACCTGCGCTCCGGTGGCAGCTTGTGCTACGTTATCACCGTCGGTGTGCTGTTCCTCGTGACTCAAGTGAACGTCAGCCTGACCGACTACTTCGTGCCCCTGCTGTGAGTTTGTTTGAATTCCGGGATGGAAGCTGGCGCGAGCGCTCGGCTGATCCAGTTGGGAATAATTTTCAGCGTCAACGAGGAGGAGGAACGACACTGGAAAATGGAGAGAGACAAGAACGAGAGTCTTTACGCGAACGAGACTTACGCCGAGGCCGAGGGCTTCGAGCCGGTCTTGTTGCCCTGGCTCTACGTATACACTGGCCTCGTTTTGGGAATATTCCTCATTGGCATAACGCGCTCGTTGCTGTTTTACAATCTCGCGGTTCATTGCAGTCAGCGCTTGCACGATCTTGTCTTTGGTTCTCTCATAAAAACGACCATGAGATTCTTCGACACGAATCCGAGCGGCAGAATACTCAATCGTTTCTCCAAGGATATGGGCGCCATTGACGAACTGTTGCCAAAGGCGATGTTGGACGCTGGACAAATAATAATGCTGATGATTGGCACGCTTTGCGTTGTTTGCGTCGTCAATCCAATATTCATCATACCGATCGCCGTTAACGGCTTCATATTCTACTGGATACGGAAGGTCTATCTGAAGACTAGCAAGAACATCAAACGCCTCGAAGGAATGAGTGAGTTTAACGTTGCTCCAGCGTTCTGGAATTACGTCGAAGACTTTTCATCGTGACACGAAGGGAGAGTTTGGGAGAGTTTGGGTTGAACTTTTGATCGGGTAGCTGCTCGAATTGTTACACGTCGGAGAAGCGTCTGCACTGAGAAAACAGTTTATTTATAGTAACGAAATATATTTAGTTGGCACTTTTATTCAAATATTCAATAACTGTTACAACATTTTTTAGTCGTTAAGACCTTAGGCCACGGTAACGGGTATAAAATCATGTGCGAATTGAACATTTTTTTTCGTACGAAAAAGGTGATTCACTCATTAAATAAATTACACATCTATTTAGTATGAATATCAAGCTGTTAAAAAAAAAATTAGGAGTACAACTTTGCAGTGACCGTTTTTTTCAAAAGTTTGAGGCTTTATTATAAAAAAGTGGCTACATATTTTTTAATCAAAGTACTGCCCGTCGCTAGCTACGACCTCGGCCCATCTTTCAGGTAGCATTCGAATCCCGCGTCGATAAAAGTCTTGGTCCTTGGAGGCAATCCAGGAATCGACCCAATTTTTGACTTCTTCGTAAGTACCGATGTGCTGGTCAGCCAAATCGTGTGCCATTGACCGGAACAAGTGATAGTCGGAAGGGGCAATGTCTGGAGAGTACGGCGGGTGGGATAAAACCTCCCATTTCAGCGTTTCCAAGTACTTTTTCACGACATTTGCAACATGGGGTCAGGCATTGTCATGCTGCAGTATCACCTTGTCATGTCTTTCGTTGAATTGTGGCCGTTTCTCTTTGAGTGCCTTACTCAAGCGCATCAACTGACGTCGGTAGAGTTGCCCTGTGATGGTTTCGGATGGTTTGAGCAGCTCATAGTTCACAACGGCCAGCTGGTCCCACCAGATACACAGCATCACTTTGGATCCGTGAATATTCGGTTTGGGCGTCGATGAACCACCGCCGACACGTTTTCTCACTAATAGAATCCTCCCCGTAAGCATCTACAAGCAAACGGTGGGCCTCAGCCGCAGATTTCTTGATGTTGAAGAAGTAAATCATAACCTCCCGCAAATGCTGAGAATTCGGCTCGTAGGTTGCCATGTTTGAGTGCCTATAACTTTATAATGCATACACGTATCCGTTAGCTTTTTTAAATTGTTTACATTGGCAGAGCCTCTAGTTTAAAATGCCACTTTTTTTATTGAGCTAGGGCCATTACTTCGGCCGCAGTGGCTCTCTAAGTAAAACGGTCACTGCAAAGTTGTATTTTTTTTTTCGATGTACAATATGGCCGACTACTCGAAACTTCTCGCAACAGCTTTTTTCCAATTGGCGTGACAAATAACTTCAACAATTTTCACTCGATTTACTTCAAATTTAAAAGTTATATTGCCAATTGCATTTCGCAGAGAAGTACTTACGGAATTTCTGATAAATCGAAAACTTTTCATTTTATGAGCAGTGTATGAGCAGTTATAGCCAAATTTTTCACTGAAAATTCATTTCTCAAGTTCAAATACCTACAACTTTCGAATAAAGCAATATTTTTTAAATTCCGTACGCACTTCTCTAGGTATTCTAATGTAGATTGACGAGAATTTTTGTTTTTTGTTCTAGGTAAAAAAGCGCCTAAAAAAAGATAATAAAAGAAAATATTAGTAATCGGCCATTTTGTACATAAAAAAATAATCCAACAGCTTGATATTCATACTAAATAGATGTGTGATTAATTTTATGAGTGAATCACTTTTTCATACGAAAAAAAATATTTATATTCGCACATGATTTTATACCCGTTATTGTGGCCTAAGGCCTTACGAAATATTCGTGTTCTCGTGACAGAATTTGATAGCTATAATATTTCTCTGAAAAGAATCATTTATTTGATCACTTTGATTTCTATTAACTCAGTAGACGTTTATGATAATCGAATAACGAGTTGAAATTGTGATATGATAATATAGTTTAAAGGAGCAGAGATTTGTTCACAATTGATATATTTAGATTTGGGGCCGTTAACGCGTAGTTGCCGCAACTATCCTGTGTTCAGTGCGAATGAACATGTCACAGCAATTAACTGATCTTCATTCAAAACGACTATCTCGGCCGCATTTGAGCCAAGAGTCACACAGTTGACGCGACCACTTCTCTATTGAACGCGAATAAGGATTTATTAACTATTAATGAATCTGTATTTAAGATGTTGGCCCGGTAGTTCTCGAGATAACAGTCGTACGCTTATTGCAAAATAAATATTTGGCAATAATTACAAAATCTTGCGTTGAATCAAATGGAGCCCTGTTAATAGTTAACAAATAACTGTTAAAAAATCGACGACTCGTCTCAAATAATGATTTGTTAATAGTTAGACAATCTTTACGTGAGATAAGTACCGTACATTTGGCAAGACCGTTTACTTTATACGCTACCATGGTCCTTTGTCGCACAAGCTCTTTCGTGCGCTGACGCGGCGTAGATACGATCGAGGTTCACTGGAGACTGTGCGTGACCGCGTGTCCACTTACCTAGAGGATATCAGTTTGTGACCGTGAAAACGTGAATTTATTATCTGCGCCAATGGCATCAATTAACGATTTGCTTGTTTTGTGGCATCTGCCAAATCTTTAGGAAACTTACGAAAGTACATATAGAGAATGTTAAATTATGCGTTGGGACATGAGTGGACAAGACGTCGATCGCGGGACCGCCTATTTTCTATGAGAGTTGTTCATTGCTCTATGACGTATTGATGCTACCATCTTTGATGTCCTCAGATTAACGAACTTGCTACAAGTAGCAAGGAACAAATCTCATTTTCTATGAAAGTTGTTCCTTGTACACTTGCCCACGAGCACTATCACTGTCCTCGTATATCCATAAGTGAATAACCATAAGTCCAATATCCATAAGTATGAATATCCACAAGTTAGTATAGAGTAGAAATGAGTGCCAGAAATGGCGGGAGGTAGAGATAAGTGAGTTTGTTTGGGTTCCCTCTATACTCACTTTTCCTCTACCTCCCGCTATTTCTGACACTCATTTCTACTCTATACTCACTTATGGATATTCACTTATGGATATTGGCACTTATGGATATTCGACTTATGGATATTAGGTTATAGAAATTCGACTTGTGGATATTCGACATGGATACTCTATCCCAATCAGCACTACAGTGCTACATTGATTCAACTACACATTCATCTGCCGACAATCAATGAATGACTTTGTCCAAATATTCGTTTGGTGACTATACACGAATGTTGATTTTTGCAAATATAAAATATCGTTCACTCAACTATCCTTTACATCAGGGACAACTTTTCCACTCGTCACATTAAATAAACGCCTCAGTTACAGGAAACAAGTTTTTATAGTATATTAATACGAAACATTGGGTTAGACCATCTGTATATCTATTGGCTGTTAATACCGGGTATGTTCCATTGAAGTACCCATTTCTTAGCTATTGCCAAATCTTAATTTGTGTCAGTTCAGCGGCTCAGATGAATGATTCATTAACTCTAAAAGGATATTTATTTCACCATATTCAACTTTACCATTTGTTAATAGTTAACAAATTCTGGTACACAGAAATATATTGTTTTCTCAGTGTGTGCGGACACACTCGTGCCGTAAAGTATTCTCCCGAGTGACTAAAGTGCAACGTTGCCATTCACGACCGACTGACAAGATCCCTTAAGATTATTTCCGCACAACAGTCAAATGCCCTTTTTCAAATTGGAGAAAACTCGCGCTCTTCCGAATGTGTTTACCCGTCTAATCATTGCTCGAATTTCATATTTTTTTCGTCATTCTATTTCGGAGACCGAACCGTCAATGATTTTTTATTCCTTCAACCTACTATGGATGATGGTCCTCTCGCAATATATACGCCACGCCCTACTCGCAATGTTAACTTGCCAATTTCGGTATCAAATGCCTCTAGTCAGAAACGGGTGAAGCTCTTGGAAATTACACGAACAGACATCAACGTCCTTTTCTCGAACGTTCTTCGAGTAAATCGCATTGTTATTGATCCTTTTCTGTTTCTCACTCGAAAGCCCGGTCACCGGTCTTCACGCTACTCAACGCGACCCTCAACGGCCTCGCGACAATAAGAGCTTACGGGGCGGAAGGAATGCTGAAGCGACAGTTCGACGACTCGCAGAATCTTCACACCTCGGCGTGGTACCTTTTCATCGTGACGAGCACCGCCTTCGGCTTCTCACTCGATCTATTTTGCTTCGTTTTCACCACCATAGTCACCTATAGCTTTCTACTACTCAGCGGATGTATGTATTTGTTTTGACGCTTCGGTACTCCATACATACGGGAATTTTATTCGAGCAAAATCGTAAAAAATGAGAAAAGAACACAGCCGTCGTGCATTATTGGTACTTTGACCACATCATTTTTTAAGGCGCTACATTTACCTAGAGGCCCGAAGAAATGGCCAAATTCCGTATCTTTTTCTGGGCCGCGGTTGGTGAAAAAAAAAACGCATTTTTCTTAACACAATGGTACATATATTGAGAGCCTTAAAAAAATCACCAAAAAGTAAGGAAAATCAACGAGAACATGGCGGCCGGCGGGTGGTGACATTTTTTTCGCGATCTTTGGCGGTGGACACTCTCCAGCTTGAACGGTCCATGCGAAATCTAAAAATCAAACGGGTTATTGAAGTTAACAATAAATACAGGTCGTTGACGATCGTCGATTTTTTAAATCATTATTTTTTTACAACGCGGCGACGAATTGAAACTCGAGCATACAAAATCTATGAAAAAAGTCGTCATTTTTACGTAACTATCGAAAAATGAAGAACGATTTGAAAAAAGTGAGATCGTCAACGACTTTTCAATGTTTCTCATCGTATCTCCTGTAAATTTGGAAACAATCCACCGAGTGGTTCTCGATGTGTCATGTCCACTGAGTTTGAAAACAGTGTTTCGAGAAAAACGCGTTTAAGGCGGGAAACGAGTTTAGATGAGTTGAAAAATCGACTTTTTTTTGAATTCCTTAAATTGTTAGGAAAACTACTCGCTGATTCACCGATAAGCAGGATAAATAATTCATTACTGCCTTGAATTTTTTATTTTCGGTAATATGTTTCAAACGCGTTTTTCTCGAAACGACTTTTTTTCAATTTATGTACACTCTAGCTCAAAAAGTTTCCAACACAATTTTATAAAGTGATCGTTTTTGAAAATATAATTACACTCTATATGGACCTACATATCGGGTAATATTATTGTTTAAGAGGCTATACCAGTGTGGACGCTGAAAATTTGGGTGATTTTCGGGATATTTTTGGAAGAAAAGTACTAAATTAAATATTTCGTAAAAGTAAGAATAATTTGGCTATATTTGACCTATATTACATAATTTTTTCATGGAAAAATATTGAGATCCAAGCGACTTACGCGCTGCGTTCGGAGGCGCCAAAAAAAGCTCCTCCACTACTGACATGATTCTGGACGATTGAGTAGCTGAAACCGGAAAAAATGTCGTTAAACTCGAAGGTATTTCCTGTACAATAACGCACGATTTTCAAATAATATCAAAATCTAACAAAATGGCGTAGTTATGAAAAAAAGTCTGTTTTCTTGCCTATAAAATGGTCGTTTTTTCAATGCCAAATCGTCCATTTTTATCTAATCAAAAATATCTTATGTCATTGTAAAGTAAACATATTCAAGAGTCAATCGGATAATTACTCTTTGCGTTACAATGTCAGGAAATTTGAAAAATCTCTTTTCGAGAAAAATGTTTAAAGATTTAACTATCGATTTTTGCAAGATAAAATGATTTGAAATCTTTGAAAATGAATGAAGAGATACGGCCATGAAATTTTTACAGGATATTCTTGAAAGTATAAACTGTCGAGGAAGGCAAAAAAATCGATTTTTTTGAAAATGTCACACTGGTATAGCTCCTTAACGTATATTTTTATAACAAAAAAGGTTATAAAATAATGGAAAGAATTATACCCTTTTGTTTGAACACCTCTAAAAAATGCAATTTCCAATTTTTTGGTCAGAGCTAGGTTCATATAGAAGGAAAACATGTTCTCAACGAAATCTTCAAACCGTATTGATTTCTGATGAAAACTGTGGCCTCCAGAGTGTACACAAGCAGCAAAGTCTGATGGCGACCTTCGATGAGCGGCAGGCTATATGTTCCATATTTTCAGACGAAATGCTTCGAAAAAATTAAAATATTTGTTTGACAATATTTATAAAATATTTCAAAGTTTGAATAAATCCTATTAGTTCATTTCTTGTAAAAAAATCACGAAAATCACTTTAAAAAACGTACTCCTAAACATGTTTCCCGCTGTTATCGCTCGCCCGACTGTTAAAAGCTGTAGCTCATTCAATTTTAGGAATATAGCTAAAAGGTGAAACTATGGAATAAAAATATTAGGTATAGCAAAAAGAAAACCATTATTTTTGCCTTCAATTTTATGCAAAAATAATGGATTCCTTTTTTACTATTTGTGGAAAATGCAATTTTGACTCGCCTAGGTTGATTTGACTCGCCTTTGTCAAATTTGACTCGCCTTTAACTGATTTAATGGGTCTTCTCACTTTAGACGCGAAAAAGGCTATTTTCATGTATTTTTATATAGGTTTATACTAAAGATATTGATAGAAAAGTTGTTACACTTAAATAAATACACTTTCAAAATACATGTTTAAAACATGTATTTATTTAAGCCACTATTTATGGACAAAATTGGTAATTAATAAAATTTCCTAAAAGAATTTTAGGTCTGCGCTGTTGATGAAATCTCGGAGATGGATCATACGAAACAAAAAAATCAAACGGTTTTAGATTCAGTATGTTAATGTTTTTGGCAAAAAAAGTAAATATAAACATTTTTTTTAAATCCTTGATATGCGCTATAGCTATAGTTGTAAAGAATATGTGGTTAAAATTTCATAAGGATCGGTTCAGTAGTTTCGAATATTTGATCAACATGCCGTCGAAAAACGTTGTTTCGAGAAAAACGCGCTCAAAGTTTGTTTGGGTTACATAAATACATAAAAGATTTTTTTTATATATTTCGAAAGTGTATTTATTAAGTATAACAACTTTTACATCAATAGGTGCGCAACTAAGTTTCCGAGTTTGTCACATGGATGGCGCTAGAGACACATAGTCGGCATAGAGGTCTGAAATTGGGTGTCTTTATAGCTTGGACATCTGTTAAGAATACCCAGGCGTAATATAAACAAATATCGCAACACAAGGACCTTTTTTCTAACCTCGAAAATGTCAAAGTTTGTGCCAAAAAACAGCATTTGCGGGAAGCATGGCTTTTCTGCTTCAACCTAAAAAAAAACAGCAGCTGAAGCACGTCGGTTACTTGAGGAGGCCTACGGCGAACATATACCATCAAAAACAACGTGTGAAGATTGGTTCAAGCGGTTCAGAAGTGGCGATTTTGAGACTGGGGACAAGGAGCGCTCGGGAAGACCGCAAACATTTGCGGACGCCGATCTGCAAGCGTTATTGGATGAAGATGACACTCAAACAGAAGATCAACTTGCCGAGGCATTAAATGTGACTCGGCAATGTATTTCGAAACGTTTGCACGCCATAGGATAAATTCATAAGGAAGGAAAGTGGGTGCCGCATGAGTTGACTGAGAGACAAATGGAAAATCGAAGAGCCACTTCCGAAATGTTGCTTTTGCGGCAGAACAGAAAGATTTTCCTGCATCGAATTGTTACTGGCGATGAAAAATGGATATATTTCGAGAATCCCAAAGGCAGAAAATCGTGGCTTTCACTTGGCGAAGCGTCAACATCGACGGCACGGCCAAATTGCTTAGGAAAAAAGACAATGCTCTGGGTTTGGTGGGACCAGAAAGGAATCTTGTACTATCAGTTGCTGAAACCAGACGAAACTGTCAATGGGCATCGCTACCGACAACAACTAATCAATTTGAACCATGCATTGCTCGAAAAACGGCCAGAATGGGACACGAGACACGAACGTGTGATATTGCAGCACGACAACGCTCCGTGCCATCGCAGTTCCATCGTCCAGGACACCATAAACACACTGAAATGGGATCTGCTACCGCACCCGCCGTATTCGCCAGACCTGGCCCCTTCAGACTATCACTTGTTCCGGTCGATGGCGCATGGCTTGGGTGGGCTACACTTGGCCAATTACGATGCAGTACAAAATTGGTTGGACGAATGGTTTCAGTCCAAAGACGCGTCTTTTTATCGTCGCGGTATTTATGTATTGCCAGAGAGATGGCAAAAATGTATAAATCGCGAGGGACAATACTTCGAATGAACCATTTTTTGTATTTGTCTTGAAATTTTCGATTTTTGATAGGTAAAAAAACGCGGAAACTTAGTTGCGCACCTAGTATTATATAAACCCATCAAAAATATTCATGAAAAAAGCCTTTCTTTAGCGTCTAAAGTGAGAAGACCCTTTAACAATAAATAAAATAAAACGCTGAACAAATTAATTGTATTCTCGTTTTCGTTGCCTCGCAGCGTTCTCCGGCGGCACGGTGGGCCTGGCGATAACTCAAGTAATGTCCCTGACGGGAATAATCCAGTGGGGAATGCGCCAGAGTGCGGAGGTCACCAACCAACTGATGGCGGTCGAGAGGGTCCTCGAATACACGACTCTGACGCCGGAGGACAATTTGCGGGACACGGGCTTCGGCACGAAGAAAAACATCAGGAACAAAGAGTTGAGCGCGCCTGCGCCCCTTGCACCGCTCAATTGGCCGACCGAGGGTTGCATAAGATTCCGCGACGTTTACATGCGCTACTCCGAGGAAGACGCCCCGGTCTTGCGAGGCTTGAATTTGGTCATAGCCCCGAGGCACAAGGTCGGAATAGTCGGCCGTACCGGGGCGGGTAAATCGTCGCTGATCGCGGCGCTCTTTCGTCTCGCCCGGGTCGAGGGGAGCATCGAGATCGACGGAGTGGACACGGGCTCCATATGCCTCGAAGATCTTCGACGTCACATTTCGATCATACCGCAAGATCCCGTTCTTTTTTCCGGCACTATGCGACGCAATCTCGATCCCTTCAACGAGTTCACGGATGACGCGCTTTGGACTGTCCTCGAAGAGGTAGCGTCGAAGAAAATATGATTTTTACAGCGATTTTTCACCTACAAGGAACATCACTTAAGGGGTTAGGCCACAGTAACGGGTATAAAATCATGTGCGAATTGAACAATTTTTTTTCGTACGAAAAAGTGATTCACTCATAATATTAATTACACATCCATTTAGTGTGAATATCAAGCTGTGAGAAAGTATATATATATTTTTTTTTCGATGTAAAAATAACCGACTACTAATATTTTCTTTTATTTTTTTTCAGGCGCTCCGCGGCGTGACATTTAGCATCCACAATTTTGGACCTAGAATAAAAAACAAAAATTCTCGTCAATCTACATTAGAATACCTAGAGAAGTGCGTGCGGAATTTGAAAAATATTTTTTTATTCAAAAGTTGTCGGTATTTGAACTTAAGAAATTAATTTTCAGTGAAAAATTTCGTTATAACTGCTCATAAACTGCTCATAAAATGAAAAGTTTTTATTTAATCAGAAATTCCGTACGTACTTCTCTGCGAAATGCAATTAGGACTATAACTTTTAAATTTGAAGTAAATCGAGTGAAAATTGTTGAAGTTATTTTTCACGCTAATTGAAAAAAAAAACTGTTTCGAGAAGTTTCGACTAGTCGGCCATTACATCGAAAAAAAAAATATATTTTCTAACATATTCATACTAAATAGACGTGTAATTAATTTTATGAGTGAATCACTTTTCATACGAAAAAAATGGTTCAATTCGCACATGATTTTATACCCGTTAGTGGGGCCTAATCCCTTAAGGTAGTACGAGCGCGCAATCTTGATTTCTATAGATTTTGTTCAAATTTTAAGCAGACATTGTTCATATCATGCATGTTTGAGTGAAATTTCAGAACAGTCGACTATTTATATTGGGAGATAATGGGTTTTAAAATTGCAACTTTCAACGCTGCAGGATCTGAATTGAAATTTAGACAGAATAATTTTCTGTAAAAAATATTTGTCCCCTATAATGAGAAGACATGGCAACACCGCATCGTTCCACGTATCCAATGACGTGACTTTCCGCCGCATATTTAAAATAATACTGCAACGCACATTTTTTTTGGAAGTAATTTTTAATCGAATTAAGTTTTTTATTAGTTATTAATGAACCAACACTTTTATTTCTCAATAAAGATAACATAAACAATATAAAATATTAATATTTATAATGCAAATATTTTTTTATGACAAAATTTTTAACTTCAGGAACACGACAATTATTTATTTCTCGAAATATTGAACAATTCTGTTCTGCAGTGTTGCCATATGTCTTCTTATTATAGGGGACAAATAATTTTTACGGAAAATTATTATGTCTAAATTTCAGTGCAGACCCTGCAGCGTTAAAAGTTGCAATTTTAAAACCTAAAATATTTACTTAAATATATGTGCATTACGAAAAAAAAAATCGATTCTTCGAAAATTTTAACTGTATATAACTTAAAGGCGTTTTTCCGCAGATAAAAAAAAATACGTGTCTAATAGTTTGCAATTCTTTATCACATATGTTGGTTTCAACAAAATCGATCGTGGACACTTGAGGTGGGAGCCTGCATTAGAAGGTCCAGAAAATCGTTTTTTTTTTCTTAATTGCTTAAATCGATAGATAAACTATCCAAGAATATATTCACAAAGTTACAGAGGCAAATTGTAAATATTTTCGAAGATACGAGGCCAAAAGCAGAGAAGCGATTGATATTTGATATTGATATTTTCTCCGATTGAAAACTTCGAAGCGCGTTTTCTCCAGTTTTTATTTTCACGCTTTTCGCAAATTAGCGGGCGTGACAGCAAAAAAAACTAAACGACCTATGGAATGAAACCAAAGTTTATTTTCTTCAGTATAAAAATCTCTTCAAAGTGATTTAAAAAAGTCGTGGAAAGAGTATTTTTGAATAATTTTTTTAATACGTTAGTGTTTTTTTAAACATATTTTTTTTCAATCCTGAGAAAAGTTATAATTTCACGATTGTTTCAGCTTTTTCTTAATTCACCCAGAAAAAAAATATATGACAATTGAACATTTTTTTGGTTTATTTGGTTCAGTCAAGAATTACGAGCTGCATCTTTCCCGCCGATTGGGGACTGCAGTGACAAGACGCACATGGAATAGGCTGATAAATCTGCAGTTATTTATTGTTTCATTTTGAAACATTTTTTTAATACTTT
This sequence comes from Ophion obscuratus, assembly GCA_964007375.1. Taxonomy (NCBI): domain Eukaryota; kingdom Metazoa; phylum Arthropoda; class Insecta; order Hymenoptera; family Ichneumonidae; genus Ophion; species Ophion obscuratus. The sequence goes on along the minus strand of OZ023319.1, from coordinate 20,559,344 downwards.
TCAAATCTGCATGAAAAAATACCTCAATGTTTACAGGGCTCACTTGTTTTTTTTTTCTTTTCAAAAAATTCCCGACCAAACGCTTTTTTCGGACGTTCTAACTCAGGCTTCCGCCTTAAGTGATGTTCCTTGCTAGTCACCCACGACTCGCCACGAAGAGTGAAGATTTAACTACACGCTTGATTACAGGTGGAGCTCAAAGACTCGAGCAGCATCGGTGGCATCGGATTGGAGAGCCGAGTCCACGACCGCGGCAGCAATTACAGCGCCGGTCAGCGCCAATTGATCTGCCTGGCCCGTGCTATACTGAAGAACAATCGTATTCTCATGCTCGACGAGGCAACGGCCAACGTCGATCCTCAGACGGACGCTCTCATACAGCGTACTATAAGAACGAAATTTGCTATGTGCACGGTACTCACGGTGGCCCACAGACTCAACACGATTATGGACAGCGACAAAGTATTGTTGATGGATCATGGGCGAATGATGGTGAGTCTGTTACTGTCCACTAGGGTGGGTGGGGGTAAAAATGTCGAATGACCAAATATAGAACGACAAAGATTTCGAAACGACAGAATTATGAACTCTCAAAATAACGAAGGTTAAATCATTCGAAATTTTATCTTTCGACTGATAAAAAAATCGAATGACTATAAATCAAACCATTATTTATTGGAGAGGTAATTTATTCGAAAAAGAATATTCAGATTGTTTGCAATTCGGAACATAAAACTACAGAATCGAAAAATATAGAACACCCATATCTCGGAAACAGAAAATAGCGAGTGTCTAATATGTGTAACACCGTCTATGGCGAAAAGCAATATATCGAAACGCAAAATGTCGATGGCCCGAAATGTCGAACGCCGAAAGGTCGAACGGCCAAAATGGCGAACGTGGTGGGGCCCGTCACGTGGGATGACTGTCTTACGATACTTTAGCCTACAGACCGCCAGCGCCATCTCGCAGCTTCACTCTGAGGCGCAAGTGACGTATTGCTCGATTCGCCATTCGGGCCGTTCTACATTTTGACCCTCCGCGATTTCAACCACTCGACTTTTCGGCCGTTCGCTTTAATGATTTTCTGCATTGTGAACCATCGCCATTTTTTTAATTCGGAGAACTTTCGTCTCGAATTATTTGGTGTTATGCGTACAGGCCCATCGATTTTATGTTTTTCGATATTTTATTAAATCTGGTTTTTGTTTTTCGCTACATATCAACTTCCGAGATGTTAATATTCGTAATTGTTATTTTCGACTTCACAGACTCTACTAAGATTGATCTATCTATATTCGAACATTCGTCATTTTCGAATTCGACATTTTGGCCCATCTACATATCGATCGGTCGACATTTGTGCCCCCACCCCACTAGGGTGGCCCAAATTTGAGCTCTATTTTTTTTTCTCACCATCCAATTATCTTCTTCGAATAACAAACAAATTGTCGCGAAATCTGCGGGTGGTCAACAAATATTGAGAGGCCGCTCAAGCCTCCCAAAAATTCAAATTTTCATTTAAAAAAATCGATTTTTTTTTCGTTTACGTCTCACCCACGAATTTTACGCTTTATAATTTTTAAATTAACCTCGCGAAAGTTTTAGTCGGTCAATGAACATTTAGTGGTCGCTCAAGAGCTTCGAAATCTTTCTAAAATTTTCAAAACAATCAATCGTTTTTCTGTAGATACAGATTTTTCAAAGTTATCTCCCACTACTAACCCAAGAATTATAACCTTTGTTCTCATAAAATAATTTTTCAAAGCTTTTGTCCATAAACAGAATTATAGGTCCGCCGTTTTATCGGCTTAGAAGTGTGAGGTAAATAACAAAAACCGTTTCTAAAGAGAAAAAAAGCATTGATTGTTTTGGAAGTTGTCACAAAGTGTTAAATTTGAAGTGAGAAGAGAAAACAAATTCGCGACAATTGGAAATTTCGAAGCACTTGAGCGACCACTAAATTCATTGGCCGGCTAGAGCTTTTGCGAGCTCAATTTAAAAATTATATAGCGTAAAATTCATGGGCGAGAAGTGAACGAAAAAAATAAATCGATTTTTTAATGAAAACTTGAATTTTTGGGAGGCTTGAGCGACCTCGAAATGTTTTGTTGACCGCTCGCAGATTTTGCGACAATTTTTTTCTTTCGTTAACGAACGTTATTGGATGGTGAGAAAAAGGGGAAAAAATAGAGCTGAAATTTGGGCCACTCTACTATCCACGGTAGATCAAATTGATTCATATGTGGTGGTTGCGTGTGAAATCGCCCACTGACAGTATGGGAGACCAGTCACATGGGGTGACCGCCTTAAGGGGCTAGTCCACTTTGGAACCATGAAAAAAGGCTATTTTCGCGATATTTTGCGGATTTTATAAAAGATATGAATATAAAAGTTGTTGGGCTTGATCAATAAAGTCTTGAAATACACTAAAAAAAAATTCAATCCATTTTTATTCATTTTTAAGTACAAAAACTATAGTTTTACGTAACGCCTAAAAAATAGGTGGGCTAGGTAACTCCATCACAACTCGGCAACGGCTTGTCTGAAACAAAAAAATCAAAGTCCATTAGATTCAGTATGACACCAGTTACAAAATGACCCTCGGATATAAAGTTTTATCGAAAAATAAAAAAAATGGCACGTGAAAAACGAAAAAGTAAAAAAAAACGCGTTTTTTTCGCAGTTTTTCGCAAAAAAAAGAGTAAAAATGAACATTTTAAAACCATCGAGGGTCATCTTGTTGCGAATCATATTTACAATATGTGGTTCGAATTTCAAGAGAATCGGTTCATTAGTTTTAGAGATACGATGGAGCTAGATTTTGAAAACGTTGTCCGAGAAAAACGCGTTTGAAGTTTATACTATGAAAAACTCTTACCTAAACTCAATCGGCAATTCCTGCACCGTACAAGATCCCTTCTGATTGCTCATCTTCGTCGATTTCTTCGAGTCTTGCTTGCTTTCGATTTTTTCAAATTTTCAAAGTGGACTGGTAGTACAGTCGTGCTGTATATTGGAATCGGAAAAAATTAGAAGAAGGATAGTTTTTTGACAGGTGATTTTGTAGATGCCACGGGTGCTAAAACCAAGTTTGCCTAAAAATCGGGGGGTAGGGTTTTTTTAGGGGATGGGAGTGGATTAATGCCAAACTACAACCCCCACGAGGTCGGCGCCGGGAGACAAAATGTTCAGAAAAATCCGGGTTTTATTTTTGTCCATAGCGCCAAAGTCGTGGAAGTTCATTTTGGGGGTGAAAAAGTGGGGTGAAATTTTGAAAAATCAGTTTTCATTCGATAACTCTTTAGGACAAATTCATACAATTTTTGTTCAAATGGAAACGTTGTAGCCCTTGAAAAGACGCGTCGATCGAGTATTTGTTCAACCCTCTCCAATAGTATCTTCATCCCCAAAAAAATTGTTGAAGAATTAACAAAAAAATTGTTTATTGAATAACTCAAAAAGAACCGATTTTTCGGGGATGGATCAAATGTACGAAATGTAGAGAATAATTTTCTCTATATTTTCGTTCGTTATATGCACAACTTTTGAATTTTGCTTTTTCGAACCCCTCTCAGGGGTTGAAAATTCAAAATGAAATTCTGGGAAAACTATTGACCGAAACTAAAGAGATACGAGTTTGGCGCTGAGGACAAAAATGTAGCTGAGGGTTCAAGCTACAAATTCTTCCACGGCGGCGAATTCATGCGGTCGATAGTTTTCCCAGAATTTCATTTTGAATGTTCAACGCCCGAGAGGGGTTGGAAAATGAAAAATTCAAGGGTGGTCCATAGCAACGAAAATATGGAGAAAATTATTCTCTACATTTCGTACATTTGAACCATACTCGAAAAACCGATTGTTTTTGAGTTATTTAAAAAACTATTTTTTTTTTTTGGTTTTTAACCATTTTTTGGGGGCGAAGATATTATCGGAGAGTGATCATCGAATACTCCATCGATGTGTCTTTTCAAGGGCTACAACGTTCCCATTTGAACAAAAAACGTACGATTTTTTTCTAAAGAGTTATTGAATTAAAACTGATTTTTCAAAATTTCACCCCACTTTTTCACCTTCAAAATGAACTTCCTCGACTTCGACGCTGTGGACAAAACTAAAGCCCGGATTTTTCTGAACATTTTGTCTCACAGCGCCGACCTCGTAGGGGTTGTAGTTTGGCATTAATCCAACCCCATCTCCTTTCACCCCCTAAAAAAGAACCCTACAACCCGATTTTTAGGCAAACTTGGATTTAGCACCCGCGGCACCTACAAAATCACCTGTCAAAAAACTAGCCTTTTTCTAATTTTCTCCGATTCCTGGTTTTTTCAGCGACAGCACGACTGTACTATGGCCCTTTAAGGCCGTATACTACCGTGAACACCCATGTTCAAAGTGATTTTTTGGAATTTAAATTTGGAGAAACGGTTAAATCTACAGTGTTAGGATTTCCCAGTTTTATTATACATTTTTGAGGTAACATTTAATTTTTTTTTAGAGTTTCTTATACGAAATTGTACAAATTGTACGTGTTTTTCTCGAAACAACATTTTTCAAATCGGGCGTGTATTTTTCTCGCAAACTACTGGGGCTGATGGACTTGCAATTTTGCACCCATGTAGAGCAAATGTTGGGCTATCATTCGACTCTGCATATTTTTGATTGCTTTATAATTATTATTTTTCCGGGCGGCGAGAAGTGGAAATTCTACTGTAAACATTAGAATATTTTTTTTTCAAACACCGCCGCACCTAAATTTTTCCTAAACTTTTTTTTATCTGAGGGTTGAACAATGGTGCGATATACTCTAGATGTATGCAAAATTGCAAGTCGGTCGTGAAGCTTGTCTCTTCCAAATAAACCAGTTCGTCGATTTCCCAGCCACTATCGTTCGTCTCGCACGAAAATGGCCTCCATATGCAACCATCTGATACATACGGGACATTTCACGCCTAGTCCGTGAACCAGACCATCTTTGGTTTTCCGAATTTTTTTTGTAAAATTTGTACGCTATGAAAGGAATATCCACACCAAATTTTGGATTTTTATCGCTTCTCTTTTCGGAGTTATAATTTTCCAAAAATGTCGATTTCGGAAGTTCTGGAAACGTGTAAACGCTGATAACTCCTGACCTAATCGAGATATCGAAAAATGTAACTATAAAATTGTTTTTTCCATTTTGAAGCATACTTTCATTAAAAATATATAAAAAAAATGATCAATTATCAATGTCAACATTTTTTCTTTGTCTAAAATGGAAACTACTTTTTTTTAACGATGTTTACATTCTTTGATTTATTTCAAACAATATTTAAAATAGAGTGATCTATTCTATGATTTTTAAGACTAGTCTGATCGTGGGCTCATTTTTCCTTCTATTTTTTCTTCGAATTAATCATATTTTTTTGAGAAGATTTTTCTCATGTTAATCTCCAATAATGCTATTAATGATTTTGTGATTTACAATTCGTATTCGACAGGCCTGAAACGGTTTATTTTTTATTTGTGCGAAATTTAACGCAAGAAAATGAATCATTTTTAGAAAAAAAAATCATTTTGTTTCGTTAAATTCAGTACAAATAAAAAATAAACCGTTTCAGGCCTGACGAAGCCGAATCGGAAATCACAAAATCATTAATAGCATTGCTTGAGATTAAAATGGTAAAAATCTTTTCAAAAATATGATTAATTCGAAGAAAAATAGAAGGAAAAATGGGCCTACGATGAGACTAGTCTTAAGAATCATAGCATGACTCGCTCTATTTTAGAGAATTTTTTGAAAAAAAAATAAAAAAAGGCAAACACCTTTTTAAAAAATAGTTTTGACTTCAGAAACCAAAAAAACATTGACATTGATAATTGATCATTTTTTCATAGTTTTTTAACGAAAGTATGCTTTAAAATGAAAAAAATATATATAGTGACATTTGTCGATATTTCAATTAGTTCAGGAGTTATCTGCGTTTAAACGTTTCCAAAACTTCCAAAATCGACATTTTTCGGAAAACTATAACTCCCAAAGAAGAAGAGATGGAAATCTAAAAATTGGTGTGGATATTCCTTTCATGAGGTACAATTTTACAAAAAAAAATCAGGAAAACTAAAAATGGTCGGGGTCACGGGCTATGTGAAGTGGGGTGGAATGTCCCATACATACGATTCCTTCCTTAAAAGCTTCACGTACGAGATTTTACAACATAACGCGAATCGCAACAAACAAAAAATCGCGACCTCGTCTTCCTCATAGCACGAGGCCGATGACTAACCGGAGTCGTTGTTTTTCTCTGCTCGTTCCAGGAGTACGATCATCCTCACCTACTGCTGCAAAATCCACAAAGTCAATTCAGCTCGATGGTGAGGGAAACCGGACGCTCGATGACCGAGCAACTCATGAGGGTCGCGAAGCAATCCTACGTTGCCAAATTCGGTGAAAGCTTGTAAAGCACAACGAGAAAAAAAAAATCGAACAAGACAATACCATGTTGTTCCCTACGTCCAATGACGGCCCACGCACTGCCGTTTTTTCTAGGCTAACATTACACGGAAAAAGATGAACCAATTCTCTGCTTCTTCGATACTCAATGCCGTGCGCGTACCAAAGAAATGATACTGCGTATTATTCGATACCGCGGGGAGGCGGACGACGGCGAAGTGAAGGCGACAATTGTTGTACAGTTGAAATGAGAAGAGCGGTTGAAAAGAGACTCATTATAATATTGTATACGTTTGCCTATGCAAAGACTATTTTTCTTTACCAAATGATATATATATATATATATATATATATATATATATATATATATATATATATATATATGTATATGTATATATATATATATGCGATATTCCACGTGAATCCGGTGGACCTTTTCCCTGACCCCCGCCAATTCAATTAATTTTTTAAAATCTGATTCCATTGACTCTAAAAGACACCCTCCATTTTTTTTTACATTTTCCGAAACAACCCTTAGGCAAAAAAACGCGCCGATTTAAAAATCTGAAAAAATTTACAAAAATGCGTGATTATATGTAAAAATTTTCAAGCTATCACCCGCAGTGGAAGTATGTTTTTGTCCGTGCTTTCTGAGCGATTAGCGTTAAAAAAAATCCGAAAAATTGACTGCTAACTGTTCAAGGTCCATGATTGTCATTTGGTTATTCAAAAATGGTCCAAAATTTATCGTGGATATCAAGATATTTAAGTATCCGCCCGAAGTAAGCAGTTCTTGAATTTTTCGGATTTTTTAAAACGTTAATCGCTCAGAAAGCACAGAAAAAATCATACTTCCATCGCAGGTGATAGCTTGAAATTTTTTTACATATAATCACGCATTTTTGGGAATTTTTTCAGATTCTTAAATCGGGACGTTTTTTTCGGAGAATTTTTTTTGACCAAGTGTTTCGAAAAATGTAAAAAAATTGGGATTTTTAGAGTCAATGGAATCAGATGGGAAAAAATAAATCAAATTGGCTAGGGTCAGGGAAAAAGTCCACCGGATTCACGTGGAATGCCTCATATATATACACAGAAGCATCGATGCAAAGTGAATTTGCGGAAGAAAATTCGTGACAATACTTCAATTATTTTTTCAAACAAACAGCTCCATCATCGAGCAAGCCGATCCAACGACGAGCGTCAATTAAACGAAAACAAAACATTGCTTACCTCAATGAAAGTATCTACCATATTTTTCGACGTCGTTTACACGAGCCACGAGTCTAACGTTGCAGTACGTTAATTGAAATTAACAACTGTTATTTTTGCCGCATTCCTTAGCATCGAGAAAAACGTGAAGGATGTCGAGATACAGGCCGATCTGATTGTACTTATTCCGATATATCTCAGAAAAGAAAGTATTACACGGGGAGTTGTAAAAACGAGTTCGATTGAGAAAGAGTTTCGAAGGGAAAATAGCAACGAACGAGAAAAAAAAAAGAAGAAACATAATTACGTACTGTATCATAGTATAGCAGGATAAATTATGAATATCTATATATATTAGTGTGTCGAAGAAAAAAATGCAACTCCTACTAATGAACAACGGTGTTAGACATACGAACAAAAAAGGACGAAACTTGAGCTCTGGAATTTTGTTCCCGCTTTGATTTGCACGGAAATTTCGACGTTTGAGTAATGAATTAATCAATTCAGCGTTCAATTAATTAATTTAATTAGCTTAATAATCGTTCAATTAATACGACGGGCAATTAATACATTGAACATTCTAATATTCAATTGAATTAATCAATTTAACGTTCAAATGATTAAATTAATTCCACAAGTAGTTAGTTAAATTAATTATCCCAACAGCCAATTAATCAATTTATTTAAATCGACGCTTAAAGAATTAAATTAGTTAATTCAACATTAAATTCGTTAAATAAACATTTAATTAAGTCATTTTATTAATCCATTCAACAGGAAATTAGTTCACTTTATTAAACGATTAATTAATTAGCGAAGTTACTAATTCAATCGTCAATTAATTAATGCACCGTCCAACGCATTTAGTTAATTGACTAATTAATGGATTAAACGATCAATTCATTAAATTAATTAACTAATCCGCCGTTGAATTGAATCGTTTAATTAATCGACTGACCCAACATTCACTTAACTAATCAAATTAATTAGTTAACTGATCGTTTAATTAATTAATAATTGTTGTATCCGGTTGAAGATTTTCTAAGGAGCTTTACAGCTTTGAAAAGCTTCTTTCCAAATCTCGATTTCAATATTTTCGTGCAAATTTTAGTTATTTGAATATCGCATTCCTGTCAAAACAGGACTATCTTGAAAAGGCTCCAATTCGTGCAAAAAGCAATATCGATTTTTTTTACCGTTTCGTAGCTGCGTGAAGCGAGTTTTGGAAATGTCCAACCGGATATGACAAATATTAATGAGTCGTTGATTTATTCAAGTTCGAAGGTAACGAGCGAATACACCGTGTCAATCCAAGTGGAAAAGGGAAAATAAATGATCGAGCGCTACCGACTGAGCATTGAATTCTCAATTTTCGCACGGATTATTTCGATATCCGACTGCTCAAACGGGGCACAAGAATCGAAAAACATTTTTTTCTCGACACGCCCACATGCCCTTACAATTATAGTCAAAGTAAACACTGTACTTAGAGTAACAATCATCGTCATATAATTCGTTTGATCGGGCGAATCGTACAACGAATTTAACTCAGGGTGCGAAATAGATTCTACAATACTTATTTTTTTACAGAATTTTAAAGCTGTTCGTCTCTCGATTGTGGCTATTTATTTTGTAGTTGTTTATCAAGTACGTGTCTCGGGTGGTTGGTGCGATTTAGCGAGTTCGTTTGACGTGGGTTTGTCGCATTTGGCTGAGCCGAGGCTGGCCAACCCACTTCGCACGATGTTTTCGCAGCAGGGTCTATAATAACGGGGAAATTATTACACGTATACGTACGAAGAGCGGCACGTGTTTGTACGATGTACCGAGACGAATTTATCGATACTTAAAGCTACACGAGAGTGAGAAGAAACGATAATGCGGAATAATTTCGTATTCCTTTTGTATTTAATAATATACACGAGTTCGCGGGTACGGAAGTAATGTACAGGGTGATTCACAACTACTAGGGCTTGTTTGGTGAGCATAGAGAGCGTGTCGTTGCGAGTAAAACGCTTCTATTTAAAAGGTCGCGCGACAAAAATTGGCCGAGACGTTCGAGTTGAAAGTCCGACGCTGAATTAAGGGGTTATGCCACTGTAACGGCCCAAAAAAAAGGTTTTTTCACTAATTTTTTGCTCCCGAAATTGAAGGTATTTGAAAACAAACTTTTAATGGTGTTATCGGGCATATATTAAACTTTATTATAAAATTTTTTTACAGTAAAAAAAAACAAAATGGCGGTTCCACAGCTATCTTCCCGGGACATGTTTTGCTTCCAGGGCTCCGCGGCACGCAGCACCACTGGTGCACTTTTAAATCTAGAACAAAAAAAAACCATTAATCTAGAGGGCTATAGCTAGAGAATGTCGATCGGATTTTAAAAAGTATCAATTTTTGTGGATTTGGCGTGCGTTTGAAAAAAAAAATTGATTTTTGACGAAAAAAACGGCAAGTTTTTTGTTAATAAAAAATCAATAAATAAAGTTCTTGAAAATTCCGATCGACATTCTCAAGATAATGTAAATGTTCACATCTGGTTAAAATTTCAAGTAAAAAAAATGAAAATTGTTCGAGTTATGCTGCGTGCCATTTTGAAAAACCATGTTTCGAGAAAAACGCGTTTAAAGTTTTGCGAATAGTTTTTTATTGGAAAAAATTAAAAAAAAGAAGTTAAAAGGATTTAAACTATTTTTAAACTAGAGGGTTTAAACTATTTTTTAAGCCAATAAAAAAAAATCGATTTTTCAAAAAATTTACAGTGGCCTTACCCCTTAAGGCAGGATTCTACTTTGAAACCATGAAAAAAAAACGCTATTTTCGTGAATTTTTTCTGAGAATACTATTAAAGATATCGATATGGGGTTTAAACTGTTCAATAAATACACTCTTTAAGTACATAAAAAAAAAATTTAAATGTATTTTATTCATTTTTTGTACACGTAAAATATGTTTAAAGCCAACGCCTCGAAAAGCAGGTACCGTTGCCGTGGTCGTGAAATCTTCCCGACGGATAGTCTGAAACAAAAAAATCAAATAGTTTCATGTTCAGTATGTCTTCAGGAACCGACCTAACTAGAATATTTTATATACGTGCAAAATTAACAAAATGGCGGCTAAAATACGAAAAAAATGCGTTTTTTTGGGTCTTTTTTTGCAATAAAAAGATAGTTCTAATCAAAATTTTAAGTTGATTGTAGTTAGGTCGGTTGGTACACACATATAGAATATGTGTTCCAAATTTCATAAGGATCGGTTCAGTACTTTTTGAGTTATCACGACCACGGTACTTGAAAATGTCGTTTCGAGAAAAACGCGTTTAAAGTTTTGGTGAGTCCGGGCCGCGCGCCGGGCGGGTCACAATAGCGCGCTCGGGTAGGTGCGTTCGAAAGGCGAAAAAGGATAGTTAGACTGCTTGGAACTTTATAAAATTTTGACCGAACATTCTTGAACATATTTACTTTCGAAGAATGTAAAAAAAAAAAAATTTTTTTTTCAAAGTTTCAAAGTAGAATCCTGCCTTAAGGGGCTGAATTAAGAGCCACGAAAAAGGCTATTTTCGCGATTTTTTTTGAGGATTTTATAGAATATATGAATATAAAAGTTGTTGGGCTTGATAAATAAAGTCTTGAAATACATTTAAAAAAATTTAATTCATTTTTCTTCATTTTTAAGTACAAAAACTATAGTTTAACGTAACGCCTCAAAAATAGGTGGGCTAGGTAGCTCCATCACAACTCGGCAACGGCTTGTCTGAAACAAAAAAATCAAAGTCCATTAGATTCAGTATGACACCAGCTACAAAATGACCCTCGGATATAAAGTTTTATCAAAAAATTAAAAAAATGGCAGATGAAAAAAGAAAAAAGTATTTTAAAAACGCGTTTTTTCGCAGTTTTTCGCAAAAAAGAGTAAAAATCAAAATTTTAATACCATCGAGGGTCATCTTGTTGCGAATCATGTTTACAATATGTGGTTCAAATTTCAAGGGAATCGGTTTATTAGTTTTAGAGATACGATGGAGCTAGATTTTGAAAACGTTGTTTCGAGAAAAACGCGTTTGAAGTTTATACTATGAAAAACTCTTACCTAAACTCAATCGGCAATTCCTACACCGTACAAAATCCCTTGTGATTGCTCATCATCGTCGATTTCTTCGAGTCTTGCGTGCTTTCGATTTTTTGAAATTTTCAAAGTGGACTGGCCCCTTAACTACGGCTGAGTGGTTCGACACGCGCGATTTTTCTCTTCGAGGATTTAAGGGGGAATATACCCGTGTGAGGGCAAAATGGAGGGTCATTTTTTACAATTTATTTACGAAAAACAAAACAATACTTGAAATTCGGTTTTTTATACATGTTAGTACAAGTCTTAAAGTAAAAGAATATTTTTTTTTAAATATTTAGAAACGAAATGGCGGCGCAGTGGTCGACGAAAGAAAACTCCTCTTTTTCATAGTCTTCTACGGGCGTATTCGCACAGGTCATAATTTTCAAGCTAGAACAAAAAACGAAAAATATTTTGAAAGTAGATATAAAAAACCAGGCCAGTATGTAGGGGTTTTTCAAAATATTGATTAAAAAAATGGCGTTAATATGAAGAAAAGAAAACGTAAAAAAATCGGTCAAATATCGATCATTCGATTTTTAAATTTCAATTTATCTAATATAAAGATTTATTTATAAAGAACAAAATTTATAAAGAACGATTTATTTATAAAGAACGAAATTTATTTATAAAGAAAAAAATACCACGTACTGGACTAGAAAATGTCGTCAAGAAGCTACAGTTAAAATTTCAAGTCAATCGATTGAAAACTCGAGGCGCTACGCATACGCCCGTGTCTAAAAATATAGTTTCGAGATGAACGCGTTTAAAGTTTTAAGTACTGTAAAATCATGGAAATTTCGTGTTTACCTTTAATCGGCGATACCTGGACCACACAATTGTCCTTCTAATTCAACATTCTCTTGCTCTTCTTGTTTTTTTGGAAAATGTAGGAAAAAAATGCATAAAAAAATGTGTAAAGGTATATTCCCCCTTAATTAATTTAAAGTAACAAACGAAAATTTATCAAACCGTATTATCGCTTCCCAAAGCGAGGTTTCGTCATCATTATTTTTCGCGACAAATGAAAATTTGAGAGGAAAAAGCTCACTTGTCCGAAGGTGGACTCGAAGCCGCGCTCGACTTGGTTTGCACGTTTCCCGCGTGAGCTACAGCTGTGCCATTCTTTACTAGTTGCACTTTGAACTCGAATATCGCGGCCAATTTTTGTCGCACAATATTTTGGAAAGGAGCATTTTGGTCGCAGTGACACATACTCAAAAGACCCGAAACATAACCCAAAAAAACATAAGCAAAAATAGAGCAAAGCGCGTCAAACCCCAAAAATGTAGAAGGAATTTAAAAAAATCAACGCAAACAAAGAAAAACCCAATATATCCAAAAGCAACCCAAGGAATCAAAACGAGCGCAATGCCAAAACGAACCTCAACAAATGCAAAGGAAATCCCAACAGATCGAAAGAAACCCAAAAAAAAATCCAAGCAAAACTAGAGTAAAGCCCGACAAATCCCAAAAAATCTGAACAAATCAAAACAAATCCGAACAAAAACCAAAAGAAACCGCAACAAGTCGAAACAAACCCAATCACAACTAGAAAGGACCGCGGCGTATTCCAACAAATCAAGGCAAAACCAATCACAACTAGAATGGACCCCGGAAAACCCCAACAAATCCAAAAGAAACCCCAAGAAATCAAAACAGATCCAAAAGCTTACCCAAATAAACCCAAACAAGATAAAGTAATTTCTTTGGTTTCGTATTTTTTTGAACGCAGATATCTCGGCCAATTTTTGTCGCACGACATTTTGGAAAAAAGTGTTTTGCTCGCAATGGCACACCCTGCATGCTCACAAAAGGAAACTCGACTGTTGTGAATTACCCTCTTTTTATATGCCTGCGTATATGTATACGTGTGCGCGTACGTTCATGAAATATAAGCTACGGCATCTATAGTTTCTTACACAACTTTACAATATCCAGCGCCTAGAGCGAATTCTCCAGCCGTCGACAATTTCTATCCATTTACAACGAATCGTAAGATTTTATTCGGCGAGTGTCATCATCGTCGCTACTCCTAAACTCCGGCTATGTTAATCAATGATGTCCACAAACTAGGTGGACGACAAGTAACAAAGTACATGCCAAAAACCTATGTTGAAGGTTCGTATGGTTGATACCGAGAAATTTATAGTATTTTTCCGCAATGCCAAACTTTTTCATACAATCAACGAATGTATATATTTATAGATATATATATATTTTTTTGGGAATGCACACTCGAATAAATTGTTGATAACAGACAGATCGTCCAGGAGCGATATTTCGGGGGAAGGATGAAAGTCCTCGAAATATTGCAAGGTCCGTACAGATTTTGAGGTCCATTGTCTTCCTGTAAGCAAGCAATGCTGTCATCGAGTTACCATGTACAATAATAAAAATCTGTAAGACGAAAAAAGATATATAACAGAAACGTTCTTGGGTGGCAAGGTCTTTGAATTATTGAGTCCAGAGTTCCTTTGTAGCTACTTCCGGTCTTCAGCTCGTCGTTTTTAGCTTGTTGTATATTTTAAGGCACCAGCCCACGGTAAATAAAATGTGTCATTTTTTTTTCATTTTTTTATTTCAAGTTTTACTTGCACAGCCTTTTCGGCTTTTTACAAGGCTCCACTTATATGTCCACCGGTCTACACTTGTTCTTTGTCTCCATCATCCCCCCTCCTCATTGCGGCCGCAGCCGACTTCCCCCTCTGTATTATATTCATCATGACATTTCTGTCATGGGTATAGGGAAACTGCGGAAAACCTATACCAATACAGCCGGTCACGAGTTCGCTTCCCAGCCTCGGAGCTAGTCGCGTTTCGTCGAGAAATAGCTCACAGGCTACAGCCATACCCATCCGACACACACACGTACCGGTCCGTGTGCGCGACATCTGTGTACAACTGGAGCTACGTCACGCCTGTGTTTTTATTTCTCGACGAAACTACGAGACGGTGATTCGAACCCGCGACCTCCCGATGTGTTGATTTCAGAGGCAGGTACGCTAACCACTAGACCAACACATCGGTTCATTTTTTTTTTTTTTGTTTTTTTCATTTTTTGAAAGATACATTTGTTAAGGGACTATACCAGTGTGAAAAGCTTCAGCCTCTCAGCAGGCATTATTAGAGGAAGAGCAGGGTTCATTGTATGGATCAGGTATAGCTGATTAGCAGTTCTTATGGTAGATATCATTTTATTTTGCAAAAAATCGATAGCTAATTTTTAAACGCGTTTTTCTGCAAATGAGATTTTTCAAATTTGCTGACATTGTAACTCAAAGAGAAATTATCCGATTGACTTGAAATTTGAACTGAGTACTCTTGAATATATTTACTGTACAATGACGTAGAATATTTTTGATTGGATGAAAATTGACGATTTGGCATTGAAAAAAACGACCATTTTATAGGTAAGAAAACATTTCTTTCTCATAACTACACCATTTTGTTAGATTTTGATATTTTTCGAAAATCCGTCATTGTACAGGAAATACCTTCCAGTTTAACGACATTTTTTCCTTTGTCGTTTTCAGCTACTCAATCGGGCGGAATCATGTCAGCAGTGGAGGAACTTTTTTTTTTGGCGCCTCCGAAGGCAGCGCATAAGTCGCTTGGATCTCAATATCTTTCTATGAAAAAATTGTGTAATATAGGTCAAATATAGCCAAATATATTCTTAATTTTCCGAAACATTTAATTGAGTACTTTTCTTCCAAAAAATTGCCGAATATCACCCAAATTTTTAGCGTTCACACTGGTATACCCCCTTAAGAACGCTCTCACCAATTTTGTAAAAGAAATTTGTAAAATTGGTGGAGATACAGCATTTTATGTGAGACCGTTCGAAGCGCAAGACCGCGCCGAGCGGCAGATGTGCGGCTGCCGAACGGGTTTGCTACCTGGCGACCCTTTGTTGGCCTCTATGAACCCTAATTCTTGGAGTATATTTCGATTAAGGCGTTTCAATACTTTTTAGCAATGGTCATATTGGCCTCATAAATGTATTGGCGATATTAAACATAAAAATTGGTGAAACACTCTACCAATATTGTCAAAACATCGACGAGAAGCGAATATGCGAAGCCGAGCATGAAGCCGAAAGGCTGCGTGCAAAACATGAAAAAAATGATGAGTCTCTAGATGCTGAGAGCTGTTGTATGGTCCAGGAATATCTGACTAACGGTGAGAAAAAAAGAGACAAATAAAAACTTTAGTTTGTAGTTGAATCAGTACAACTTTGATCGCGTTTTTCTCGGAACTACGTTTTTCAAACTGGTTGACAACATTAAAAAACTATTCATCCGATTTGGATGCGTCAAGTCTTAAGCTGTTAAAAAATCCAATCTCTATGGCACCTCGTAGGGATTTTTTAAATAAAGGGCCCCTTCTATTGTTTATTTATGAACGATGAAAATTTTCTATAAAAATCGGAAATAAAATTCGCTGGTCCGCCATTTTTTTTATATATCGAAATTCCCCTACGTTAGGCTGTAAATATGTCTAGTTTCTAAATGTATTTTTGTTTTATTTTTCGCCGAGCAGCAATTTCGTCGGAGTGCCCTCTTGGAAGCGGCGTACACCGCAAACTATACTTTAGATTCGAGTACAAAAATTGGTATACAGTCTTCTATATGTATATATTGACTGTGAGTATTAATAAAACAAATTCCATTCATCGTTTGCTTGAAAATAATTATGAAAAATACACCCTCGTACCGCGCACGAACCGTGGTGTGGTGCCTTAAGCAACACGGTAAATTCATTAAAGGTGTCGTCCCATGTGACAGCTACTTTCGCTTTTTTTGGGATTTTTTTTTCATGAACTATTAAAGCGCACTATCTTTCAATTTTTACCACACATTTATTAACATCTTTACAGTACCTCAGAATTTTATTAAACAAAAATAACAAGTTGCATCGACTTTACACCGTTCGGAAGACGGTTATGTGTTAAAAAAAGTTGGTTAACGGCTGCCACGATTCCGAAAGTTTTGCGATATTGACGAATCTTGTAATTCCGGAACATTGAAATTAGGAATTTTAAACCGTCGGCGCTTTCAAAGTTCAGAATATCAACCCAGCCCCCAGATGTCAAGATCGTGCCAGCGAAAGTCTACACAGTTGACTGTAAATGATGTAGAACGTATAACATTGTCTAGACAAATTTCAAAATTTACGCACAATCACTTCTTAATACAAAAAAAATTCATGAAATAATTCGTCGATATATTGAAAATTTTGGAACTTTCAAAATTTCCATAGCCGAATTATTTTGACGGTGTTCAGATTTTCGGAGTTCTGGTCTTTCGTGTAAAATTCTTTCGGAGTTTTGAGCGTTTTGATCATTTAAAGTTCGGAATTTGAACCCTGCCCCACCTCGAACTTCGGAATATTAAAATTCGGAATTTTAAGCCGTCGGAGCATTCAAAGTTCGGAATTTCAAACCGATCCGAGATTTGAAAAAAAGGCGTTTAAAAGTTCAAGTACGATTTACACAAAGAAAATGTTGACTCACCATTAGTCCGCTATGCCGGATCCATATAACACGCACACATTTTTTGCAAATCGTGCAAACAATTTTTTTCGATTTTTGGACCTGTCAAACCGGATGACTGCCTTAAGGGGTAAGGCCACAGTAGAATTTAAAAAAAATCGATTTTTTTCGCTAAAACGGTGCTTTATCACCATAAGAATAAGTTACTATTCGATTTATAGCAAGACATTTTTTCCCCCGACTTTGAGCATATAACGTAAGCCCACCTCTGGCACGGCCATACAGTACCTAAAATTTTAAACGCGTTTTTCTCGAAACAGCTTTTTTCCAATTGGCGTGACAAATAACTTCAACAATTTTCACTCGGTTTACTTCAAATTTAAAAGTTATGTTCCTAATCGCATTTCGCAGAGAAGTACATACGGAATTTCTGATTAATCGAAACATTTTCATTTGATAAGCAGTTTTATACGAAATTTTTCACTGAAAATTCATTCAAATACCTACAACTTTTGAATAAAACAATATTTTTTAAATTCCGTACGTACTTCTCTAGTTATTCTAATGTAGATTGACGAGAATTTTTATTTTTTGTTGTGAGTAAAAAATTGTGCATGCTGAATGTCACGCCGCGGAGCGCCTAAAAAAAAGATAACAAAAGAAAATATCAGTAGTCGGCCATTTCGTACATCGAAAAAAATATATATATATTTTCTAACAGCTTGATATTCATACTAAATAGATGTGTAATTAATTTCATGAGTGAATCACTTTTTCATACGAAAAAAAATTGTTAATTTCGCACATGCCCGTGCAGAAATTTTGACCGGGATACCCTATGTCCGATCAAATTCCGATCAGGATTTGTCATGGATTCCCCAAAACCGGATCCCGGTTAGAATCTAACTTGCATCAGTATCGGCATATGTACGACGACGATGGCATCATTTTGAAAATTTTGGCGTCACGTGTATTTTCTGTATTACTATGGAATTCCTATCTATAGATAGGAATTTCTGTCTATAGATTCCTATCTATAAAATTCCTATCTATAGATAGGAATTACATAGTAATACCGAAAATACACGTGATGCCAAAATTTTCAAAATTATGCCATCGTCGTCGCACATATTCCGATACTGATGCAAGTTGGATTCTAACCGGGAGACCGGTTTTGGGGAATAAGTCTCTGTTTATACCCACCGACATGTCGGTGGGTATAAACATGTATTTAAGACAAATTAAAATCAAATTCACAATGATTAGATTAAAATTTACACCAACCGTGAGTTCTTACGTATTTCGAGCGAAAACATTTCGTCGAGGCAAATAAATTTTTGCAAAAAAGGTTGTGAGGTTCAAATATTACATTATAAATATGAAAAAAATCACAAAATGAGTTGTGAATTTCCTCAAGTTGAAGAAAATAAACATCGAATTCACGACAGTTATATTAAAATTTACACCACAAGTGTAAACGTATTTTGAGAGAAAACATTGTGTTGAGGCAAAGAAATGTTCGCACAAAAAGTTATGTGCAAAAATTTCTTTGCCTCGAGGCAATGTTTTCTCTCAAAATACTTACGAACTCACTTTTGGCGCAAATTTTAATCTAACCATTTTGAATTTGATTTTAATTTGTCTTAAATACGAAAAAATTCACAACTAATTTTGTGAATTTTTTTGTATTTATAATTTCTGGTCAATACATTTGCGTTCACAGATTTTGATGTGAATTTTTTTTAATTCACATCAAAATCTCGCGATGAGCGCGATCTGCCATTTGAATCTTTGGAAATTTTTTTTTTTATTGATAGTTTAATGCACCAAAACTTTATAAATGTTATATATTTTTATAATAAATTTAACATGTCATAATTCCATTTTTGACCTTGTATTTCAGCTTGTATTCACCCGTGATCCTTCCCAGATTCCTCAATGATTCCATGGGGAATCTATTTAGAGTCATTAAAGGATCCGGTTCTGGATCCCTAATGGAATCCAGTTTACGGATCTTACATTTAGTCTTCGAATCTGATCCGATATCGGACTAGATCCCGACTGGGAGCCCGGGACACAAGTCAGAATCCAGCTGTATCCCTGCCGAAATTTCTGCACGGGTGATTTTATACCCGTTACTGTGGCCCTATGTTAAGGGGTTAAGGGGTTACCCTCATTATGTTAAGTCCCTATGTTAAGGGGTTACCCTTAAAAACGTGCCCGTCAGCTGGTTAGTCGCGCGTTAGTTTACTCCCTATGTTAAGGGGTTAGTTTACTCCCTATGTTATTTTACTCCGTATGTTAGTTTACTCCCTATGTTAGTTTACTCCGTATGTTACTTAGTTTACTCCCCATGTTAGTTTACTCCCTATGTTAGTTTACTCCCTATGCTAGTTTACTCGGCGGTTAGTTTACTCCCTATGTTAAGGGGTTACCCTTAAAAACGTGCCCGCCAGCTGGTTAGTCGCGCGAGCTGATCGGTCACCCATCCGAGTATCGGCCCGGGCCACGACTGTTCTTCTACCCGTGTTCGTAAGTTCGCGAGAGGAAAAAAACCGAAGACAGGTCAATCGGTAATTGCGGGCAACAATCGGCTTCGAGAAAATTTACCGAGTTTGAGTACTCCAATTACATTTCCGGTTGCGCGAGCGACTACACGCGTTATCCTATTTCGTTATCACGCGAGCGACATTCGTCGGTGCGAAAAACACGAAACGTTTATTTACTCGTATTCTAGAAATACATACGTCGCAAGCAGATCACGTTTCCTCGTTGTTCGTAACTTATCGTTGCACGGGTGCGAAAAATACGCCATATTCCGCGTTCTGCTTGTGGTTCTGTTTTTTTTTTTTTTTTTTTTTGGAAAGTTTCGAATCTCGCGATGGGGGATGAAGCGAAAGGAGAGAAACGATGTCCGGAAGAAACGGCCAATCCGCTGAGTAGGCTGTGCTTCTGGTGAGTCACATTGTATTCGACATTGGAAGCGAAGGACGAAGAAAAATTTAACAGCCTCAGTTGTAGCTCCATATAATTATTATAAAAAATGTAGGTGATTGCGTATGAAAATTGTCATTTTTGAGCGAAAACATAGGTAGAAAACTGGTTCATTTAAAATGTTGCTCAACGGAAGAGAAGCTTGGCTCATCTTTCGGCCAACCATCTGATTCCTAGCAGGAAGAATTCGGTTTCTTTGAGGGAGGAACCTCCTCCAGACGATAGGTTTTTCAAGAATTTTGTATACAAAATTGAGAGCATTTATTGCAATGAATCAAATTACATAACAATATTGACGTTCAAATGGATACAATATTTTTTTTCATGAGTGAAAACAAAACAAAATGGCGGCACTAGAGGTACTCGATCTTGACTCTTCGAGTTTGCGCCGTAGAACGCCCAGGTCCTTATAGTTGACTAAAATCGACGAGACGAATTTTTTTTCATCAAAATAAGTCATTCTGCTTTGCATGAATCTAAATTTAGCAAAAAAAATGAAAATTTGAGGACACAAAGAAAAAAAACACTTTTCTTAAATAAACAAATCGTTAAAAGCAGCATTTATTATAACAATTTATACGAAATTTTAGGTTCATGCAAAGGCCGATAAGTTAAAGAATATTTGTACAAAATTTCAAGTTGATTGGTTCATTACTTTTTGAATTACATTCCACGGCATGGAAAAAAAACACGTTGCGAAAAAACCTCGATTGAAGTTTTCGTTCTTGTAAAGTAGAGTTTAGAGTGATTCATTATTACCTAAGCTTAGTCTGCGATGCCAGGCCTATAAAGCGAGCTTTCTTCTACGAGATCACTAATCTGGACTGCATTTTTTTTGGTCTGAACTGTTTGTGTGAAAACGAAAAACGACGGTTACACAGGCCGAGTTTTTCTTTCTAATCGTCGGAAGTACCCCTATTATTCAAAAAGTAAACTAGCTAATTTGTTTGGCTAGGAAATTAAAAGTTAGAGGCCCCAAAGGGCGCGCGCCCGTTTACCTACTCTCGATACTTTTGGAGGGCATCACTTCGGTGACTTCCTAGGGACCTTTTAGACTTTCTGATGGGCTTCAATCTTGGGAAATAATCTTCAGATACTAAATGAATTTTTAAAGCAATGAAAAAAAATTGATGTCTGGAGGAGGTTCCCTCCTTAAGGGAAGGTTCTGCATTGTTGGGCAAAAAAATGTTCAATTTTTCGACAATTTTTTATGCGAAAAGTATTAAATATAGAATGTTGATATTTGGTAGGTTGACTAAGCCGTCTTTATTGAACATCAAAATAATTTTTAAAGTTTGACAAAACATGGTGGTTGGAGTGAGAGGAGCCACGTATGTCGGTGCGCGGGCGATGACATCCTTCGCTTGCGGAAGTCCTAAGTCCCGGACAGGTGTTCTGAAGCAAAAAAATCAAACATATTTTTACTTTGTACAATATTGTGTATAAAGTTGACCTAGGATCAAGGAGAAAAATTGTAAAATAAAAAAATAGTGAGCAAAAAACTGCGAAAATTTTTGGAAAAAAAAACAAATTTTCTTCCGACCGCTCACTATTTTTTTATTTTTCAATTTTTCTTCTTGATTTAGGTCAACTTATACACAATGTTGTACAAAGTAAAAATATGTTTTTTTTTGCTTCAGATCACCTGTCCGGGACTTAGGACTTCCACAAGCGAAGAATCTCATCGCCCGCGCACCGACATCCGTGGCTCCCACCACCATGTTTCGTCAAACTTTAAAAAATATTTTGATGTTCAATAAAGACCGCTTAGTCAACATACCGAATATCAACATTCTATATTTAATACTTTTCGCATAAAAAATTCGTGAAATGTCGAACATTTTTTGGGCCAACAAGGCAGAACCTTCCTTTAAGCAGCTGCGAAACAATTGACGAAATGTTGCCAATTGTTTCAAATTTGTACAATAAATTCTTTGTTATATACTGAATGCACCCTACAAATTTTAAATTGATCGTCTGCACCGCTTCTATAAAATTTACAATTGAAAAAAAAATACTTTTTAACATGTGGAGATGCCTATGATCAGGTGTAGTAAGTAGGGAGTACATTATGACACTGATGACGAAATTATCATAATGTACTGAGTGATTTGATAGTTTTTCGTACGATTGTAAACATTTTTTCAGACTCTCATGCCATTCAATGATGAGTGTAGGCATCTCCCTATGTTAAAAAGTGTTGTTACAAGCTTTTATTTAACTTGACCTGGTGTGAGATGAATTGCCTTTCTGTAAGATGCCCTCTTCTTCTATTTCTTTGAGGCCTGATGAGGTCTTCTCTCTCTTTAGACGCTAATAACAGGCTGATTTCATGAATTTTTTTGATACGTTTATATTATAGATATTGATAAAAGAGCTGTTACACTTAGTAAATACACTTTCCAAATACGTTTAAAATTTTTTTATACATTTATGTAACCTAAATAAACTTTAAATGCGTTTTTCTTGAAAAAACGTTTGGCGACGGCTTGTGGATAAAATCTTCGAAAATACTGGACCGATCCTTATGAAATTTTAACCAACTATTCTTCACAACTATAGTTATAGCGCATATCAGGATATTTTTAAATTTTGATATTTACTATTTTTTTTTGCCAAAAACGGCCAAGAATACGTTTTTTTTTGTTTTTTTTTTCGAAAAATGTCCGCCATTTTGTTATTTTTGCATATATAAAAATCGTATGATATGTGCTATAGCCATTAACAAGCTGAATCAAAAACCGTTTAATTTTTCTGTTTCGGATGATCCATCTCCGAGATTTCATCAACAGCGCAAATCTACGATTTTTTTAGGACATTTTTTAACTACCATTTTCGTCTATAAATAGTGCCTTAAATAAATAAATAAAAACATTTTAATGTATTTCGAAAGTGTATTTATTAAGTGTAACAACTTTTATATCAATATCTATAAAAATACCTATAAAAAAATAGCCGTTTTTAGCGTCTAAAGTGAGAATACCCCTTAATTCGAGAAAGTAGTTTACGCAACACCATCTATTGCCAGAGGTTGTTTCATACGTAATCACCTAATAGCATTGACCCTTATAATTGATCGTGGACGCGTTGCGGCAGATAACGAGTTGTTGCGAATTCGCAGGTGGATGCTGAAGGTGTTCCGAAAGGGAGGCGCCAAAGATATGCAAATGGATGACCTTTATCCACCGATGAAGAAGGACGAATCGCGATATCTTGGCGAGCGCCTAGAGCGGTAATTTTGTCCATCGACCTTTCGAAAGATCTAACATCCAACACGATCCACAGCATCATAGTCAACATTAAGGGGGAAGAATCCTTTAGTCCAGGGAATATTGCTGATTTTTTTTCAAGGGAAGATTTCTTCACCATTTTTGAGACGTAGGATATGAAGACGAAAAGTACTTTTTTTAAATGTCAAAAACATTTAGGACCACGTTTTAGACTTTAGGCAATAAGGTGAGAAAGATTTATACCAAATTTCATCAGAATCTGTCGATTAGTTTTTTTAGCTCACGTCACGTCACTTTGGAAAATGCAGTTTAAACGACCGAGCTATAGGTCCGTCATTTTTTTAAAGATTAATAAATAAAAAGTACCATGTAACAGTCAAAAGTAGTAATGAAACATACCCCAAGGCTCAAAAATGGTGAAGAAAGCATTCCTGTTGAAAATTAATCATGAAATGCAGCAAAAAATTTCCTCGCCTAAAGGTATCTCCCTCCTTAAATCCCTCGGTCAATCTATCAATCGTGTTCTCCAATTTCGCTATCTTCGTTTTCCCAGGTCATGGAGCATCGAGCTGAAAAAGCTCAAAACGATGGAATACACAATTGGCAAGGACGGTAAGAAGGTCGTAATCGGTTCGACATCGCCGAGCCTCTTCCGCGCGATATTTCGAGTTTTTTGGTGGCAATATCTGTCGGTCGGACTCTGGATTGGCTTGAATGTTATCGTGGTTCGTAATTTCCAGCCGCTCTTTCAAAAACTCATCATCAGCTATTTCAGCGCGAGCGGCACAAGGCACCTTACGAGCAAAAACGAGGCGCTGTACAACGCGGCAGCGCTCGTCCTAACCACTATCACGATTATTACGATAAATCATCATTCCGGTGCGAGGGCAATGGAAGTTGCGATGAGACTTCGCGTTGCGTGCAGCACCCTTGTTTACAGGAAGGTATACGATGCTTTTTTTACCTAGACAATGTAAGCGAAGTACGGGAAGAATTATAGTTGGCGATATTTCCTTCATAGTTGCCCTTTGTATTTGGCAACAATTTCGTTATAGTTGGCTTCCATAGTTGGCGATATTTTTTTTGTAGTCTGCGATATTGTCTTCATAGTTGACGTAATTAACTTCATAGTTGGCGCTATTGCCTTCATAGTTGACGTAATTAACTTCATAGTTGGGACTACTGCCTTCATAGTTGACGTAATTGACTTCATAGTTGGCGATATTGCCTTTATAGTTTACGATATATCCTGCAAAGTTGGCGATATCTTTTTTTTGTAGTCGGCGATATTGTCTTCATAGTTGACGTAATAACTTCATAGTTGGGACTACTGCTATTAGTCCTAATGGCTATTATTGCCTTCAGGCTATTATTAATAATGCCTAAGGCTATTATTGCCTTCATAGTTGACGTAATTAACTTCATAGTTGGCGATATTGCCTTTATAGTTTACGATATATCCTGCAAAGTTGGCGATATCTTTTTTTTGTAGTCGGCGATATTGTCTTCATAGTTGACGTAATAACTTCATAGTTGGGACTACTGCTATTAGTCCTAATGGCTATTATTGCCTTCAGGCCATTATTAATAATGCCTAAGGCTATTATTGCCTTCATAGTTGACGTAATTAACTTCATAGTTGGGACTACTGCCTTCATAGTTGACGTAATTTTCTTCATAGTTGGCGATATTGCTTTCCTAGCTGTCAAATCAGCTTCATTCCTTTATAGTTACCGATATTTCCGTCATAATTGGTCTTCGGGTTTGGCAATAATTTTTCTATAGTTGGGTGTCACAGTTGGTGATAGTTCCTTCATATTTGGCGGTACGTGATAGTTGGCGATATTTCCTTCATAGTTGCAAATATGTCCTTCATAGTGGCAAATATTTCCTTCATAGTTGCCGATATATTCTTCATAGTTGTCGATACTCACGTCATAGTTGCCGATGTTTTCTTCATAGTTGACGATACTCCTTTCATAGTTGCCGATATTTTCCCCATAGTTGCCGATATTTTCTTCATAGTTGCCGATACTCTCTTTATCACACTCATCGTCATTACTTTTACAGTCAGCCATCAATGTTGGCAACATTTCTTTCACGTTTGCAAATACTTTATCCACAGTTGATCATATTTCCGTTTAGATCTTGCGTCTCAACAAAGCGTCGCTGAACCAGACCACACCAGGACAAATAATAAATCTTTTGAGCAACGACGTCAGCCGATTCGACACCGTATCGGCTCTCCTCAACTTCATATGGATAATGCCCTTCCAGGTGAACTAAAGTCGAATGCTCAATAAACCATTTCTTTTTAATCGTCCGCGACTATGAGCGAAGAAATTATTCGTGAATCGTAGATACTCGTGATTGGAACGATTATGTGGCAATCGGTCGGTGTCGTCGCGATTGTCGGATTGGCGAGCATTCTTCTCCTGATCGTTCCGCTCCAGCTGATACTGAACAAGTTTACCCGCTACTTGAGAGCCTCCGTAGCCACCAAAACCGATCACAGAGTTCAGCTGATGAGCGAGCTCATAAGTGGGATTCAGGTAAGCACGGACAATTTTTTATCATTAATATTGTTGTTCTATAAACATCCAGATCAATTAGCGATGTTTTTCAAGACCCTTGACCGTTTTTTATTCACGTGGAAATATGAAGGTCGTGAAGATGTACGCGTGGGAGAAACCCTTCGAGAAGGTCGTCGTTAAGGCTCGCGCATTGGAGATGGGGGCCTTGAGGCGGGCGGCTTATCTTCGCGCTCTTTGCCTCGGTGTTATGATGGTGACCGACAAAATAGCGCTTCTGTCGAGTATCCTGACATACGTGTCACTGGGTAACGTGCTTATCGCCGAGGTGACGTTTCCCCTCGTCACTTACTTCAATATTCTTCAAGCCGGGGCTGCCTATTTCTTCCCGTTCGCCCTCATACAGGCGAGCGAGGCTGCTGTGTCGATTAGCCGTTTGCAGGTAAATTGACGAGAAATATTCATTGACATCAACTAAGTACCTTGAATTGGTCCTTTTTTATTCGAGTCGAAGAAAATTTTCGAAATCAATGTGTTTTATTATTTGTTTCTATTATTTCAGAGATTGAATTCAAATATATTTATTTATTTGAATGAACGTGTATTTAACACGATTGAGTAATTGGAAATTTATATGCTTTCAATAATTTTGATATTTGGTACTATTTACGGGAAAAAATGTTTAGGCTGGGAATACACGTCCGATTTTTTCTTTCCGACAATCCGATCCGACAGTCGGATCCGACTATCGGAAGGCGCTCGTGCCATACATTTGCTTGAGCATGCAATACACATCCGATCCGATAGTCGGATCCGAGTTCCGATAGTCGGATCGGATGTGTATTGCATGCTCAAACAAATGTATGGCACGAGCGCCTTCCGATAGTCGGATCCGACTGTCGGATCGGATTGTCGGAAAGAAAAAATCGGACGTGTATTCCCAGCCTTAGTCGTATAGACTAAATGTCTTTTCAGATTTTTTCTGTCGCATTAAGAGGTTAGGCCACTCTAGAGGCCGAACAAATAGGCTTTTTGGGGATTTGTTTTCTCAGAAAAACTACAAAATAATTTGAGATTACAAAAAAGGGTGTTTATCATACATATCAGCGGCTGTATACAATAAATTTTTTGAAGCGATTAATTTCAAAATGGCGGCTGTGCAGCGATTATCTCAAAATTGCATTTTCTAAGTTGGCCGAAAACATAACTCAGACAATTTTCAACCCATTCACTTCAAATGTTGAATATATCTTGGAAAATACATTGTCTATGGAAGAACGTAGAATTTTTTTTTATATTGCATAGTTAATTTGTTATTAACAATGACCTGACAAAATTTTATACTTTTCGAAAATTTGCCTAAAGAATCGTTAGATGATTTTTAATAACAAATAAACTATACAATATAAAAAAAATCCTACGTCCTTCCATAGACAATTTATTTCTCAAGATACGTTCAACATTTTAAGTGAATCGGTTGAAAATTGTCCGAGTTACGTTTCCGGCCAACTTAAAACAGTTTTGAGATAAACGCTGCACAGCCGGCAATTTTGAAACTAATCGCTTCAAAAAATTATTGTATACAGTCACTGATACGTATGATAAACATCCTTTTTGTAATCTCGATTTATTTTGTAGTTTTTCTGAAAAAAAAATTCCCAAAAAGCCTATTTTTTTCGGCCTCCAGAGTGGCCTAAGGCCTTAACTAGCAAATTCGTAGACGTAGTAGTACGCTCTGCGGCCGCAGTGCGGCGCAGGGCCCGAGGCTTCTCTCGCAAGCCTCTTTCACTCCGAGCAAGCGTTCATATTCGAGCGAGCGTACATGTGTACCGAAAGCCGTGGGAATTGCACATCTTGTGTTAGCCACGCAAGAGGAACGTCCTCTCATGTGTATCGAAATGGTGGTAATGCAAAATATCTTTTAGAATTCTTCACCACATAGGATGGTTAACAAACACGGATAAATTGCTAATGTCTATGAGAAAATGTGGTAAATTTCCTAGTTTCAAATGAAAATACTAGTTATTTAAATACAATGTTAATTCTTTTGAAATAACAATATATTTTGATTCAAGACACATTTACTGCATGCAAAAGAAGATATTTTTTACCCATACGTGTCTCTTGATCGTTCTATTCAACGATATATTTTGATCAAATACATATCAATAAAATTGTCCACATTAAGCGATGCTTGGAACAAATGAAAAAGTGCGTTAAAAAAATCGAAGCGTGGAAGGCCGTAAGGCAACAAAACAATTACCTGACTCAAGTAGATCCTACTTGACTCAACTAAACTTTCTAACGTACCCGGGGAGCTATATTTTCCACCCAGTTGTCAGAGACCCTCGATATTCCGTTTAACCAAAATAACCTAAGGTTCTCCATCAGGCGTTTCTTCTCCTCGACGAGGCCTGCAAGGAAGAGATCCAGAGCTCGGACGAGAAACGTTCTCCATCTTTGAAAAAGCCACCTACGAACATCCCCTCGTCAAACGATGATTCGAAGTGTCCCAAGACGACGGATACCTCGACGGGATCCGTCAGCATAGACATGCGACGAGTTTGCGCCAATTGGGTGATCGGCCAACTTCCA
This sequence comes from Ophion obscuratus, assembly GCA_964007375.1. Taxonomy (NCBI): domain Eukaryota; kingdom Metazoa; phylum Arthropoda; class Insecta; order Hymenoptera; family Ichneumonidae; genus Ophion; species Ophion obscuratus. Next base: position 20,530,745 of record OZ023319.1, on the reverse strand, counting down.
CCGGTTCTCTGCGAGGTGACCTTGAGCGTTGATCACGGTGGCCTCTGCGCTCTCGTTGGTCCCGTCGCTTCCGGCAAGTCATCACTCTTGAGCATTCTCTTGCGCGAATTGCCACTTGGCTCCGGCACCGTCAGGCTATTGCGTCAGCAGACACAACCGGAAGCGTTGTTCGCCACCGCCCAGCAGCAGGAGCACAAGGCGCCGGAAAAACGCGGCTTCTTCGTCGACGGTAATGGAAAACTGAGAATATCCTACGCAAGCCAAGAACCCTGGCTGTTCTCCGGAACTGTCCGCGACAATATACTCTTCGGTGAAGCTTTTCACGCGGAACGTTATGAAGAGGTACGTGTTTTTGTCACAAACTTTAGCTTCTTTCTTCATTGTTCGTTTTTTTTAGCGATTTTTGTCGTGATATTTGTTTGGGTCAACTCGCATTGCGGGATATTTTCCTGAGACAATACACACTATTGTTTAATTTTTCAATTTCGTTCGGGTCTGTCCAGATTCGCCTGGGGTTGTTCAAGTTGATTGGACGAAAATTGCTCGAATTCTGCTGCGTGCCGATTTCAAAAACACGGTTTCGAAAAAACCTTTTTTTTTCGTGTACATTTTTTAAATAAAAAATTACACGAAATACGTTCAAAGTATGCTTGATAACATACCGTTTTTCCATATGCCAAATAAATAATCTAGTATACAAAGAAAATCGGTAAAACGATTTTTTTCGACCTGTCACAGTGGTTGTCCTTCCTTAAGGTAGTTCTGTAGGTAGCATGAGCCAAAAGTTTCGGTAGAAGCGTATAGTAACATACAATGCCTATACGATGCTGTTGGTTGTACATTTTTGACAGGGCTTGTACCCTCTATATGTCCCACACGTTCGGACCTCATGCAGAGATAGGTCTCATACTCGTATAGAGAGCGGCGCTGTAATCGTGGCAACAGCGCAATTTTCCTGCAGTCATAGCGTTGAGCTTCCTACGATCCGTCTTTCGCGAAATATTTTATGTAAATAAAAAAAAAAGCGTGAAAATGTCAACCCAAATGCGATACAGAGGAAAGTTTACAAGAAAAAAGGCGCTTGCTAAAAGACTGAAAGCTGTGGCAGCCACGTGTCAAGCAAATGCGGCTAAACGCGATGAGAATAACCATAACCTCAACGATCAGTAACGAAAATTCACTGTCGAAGGACGTCGGATCGTGGATTTACAACATCTTGCCAACAATTTAAGGGACAACACCACTGTGACCCCTTGTTTTTTGCCATTTTTCAAGAATTATTTTTGTGGGAAAAAAAGAGATATTCGAAATTTTTTTGTTTTGTTCGTTGTTTATTGAAGATACATAAAAAAAAATTTTCAAATTTTTCACGCCCCATGGTGACGTTGGGGAAGCTCTCGCGTCAGGTACTGTTGCCTCTGCAGTGGTTCGCGGCACGCAGCAGAACCCTCTTCAAAGTCGATCTGAAAAAAAATACCGAGTGTTTTCGTTAATAATATGATATTTTGAAGAGAAGTACATAGGGATTTGAAAAAATATTGATTTTTAAAAAATAGGCACGCTTTTGAAATTAAAGGACGATTTTCGAGCAAAATTTCTCGTCGAAAATAGGCTATAACTTTTTTTATTATTGAGATATCGAAAAAATCATATGTACTTCTTTAGATAATCTAGTTTTATTGTTGCAGTCCAAATTTGAAGTCGATCGGATAAAAATTGCTCGAGTTCTGCTGCGTGCCGCACTCAAAAAAGTGGTTTTGAGAAAAACGCGTTCAAAGTTTTAGGTTTGTTAATTTATGCGATAAATTGGAAAAAAAAATTTTTACCTTTAATCAGCGATGCCGGCACCATATAGCTGGCCTTCAAGAAGCAAATCATTGTCCCTAGCATCTTTTCTCGAACTTGTAGAGGCTCTTCTTGCCTCTTTTGCAGCGTCTGTGAGCGAGCGCTCCGCCAGCTCGATCCGCGCTGCGTCGGTTTCAACGCAAAAATTGAAACAATTTGGGCCGATAGTTATCCCCAACGTCTCCAAAACGTTCATGAGGCTTCTCAGGCCGTCATTGAATAATAATACCGCGATTTCAGTTGCAATATCGACGATTGACGATTGGCGACTTGAAAATTTTTCAATTATCGCCACCTATGGCTTTTTTTCGAAACTATATTTATAGCAATAGCCGGTTTTTGTGAAGGGAGACAAAAGAATACCTGGGAAAGACCCGCAGGACCTGGGAAAGGCCCGGTATACCTGTCGACCCTGAGGCGCGCAGCTGCGCGGGACCCCGAGCGTCACGGAGCGCTGCACCGCTCCACAAAATATTCAATATCTCCGAAAATAATTATTTTTTCGAACTGGGTCCAACGGCATCTTAATCTTAAATGTATTTTAGATTTTTTTAGATGGTTTTCAAAAAATCGATTTTTTGAAGCCGTCACAGTGGTGTTGTCCCTTAAATTGTATTTGCTGTAACAAAGACAAATACATGCATAAATACACGCATAAATTGAACAAATTGAATTTGTTTGCAGAATAAATTTATTTCACATCCGTCTCAGAATTACTATAACTCGGGGAAAAAAAACAAGTTTCGAGTTCCCAGACCACGCGCCGATCAGCTGGCTGCAGCGTACACTGTTGCCATTCCGTTACAGATGGTTGGGCCCGAGTTCGGTGTGGAATCAAATTACTACTTTTCATAAGTCGATATCTCCGAAACTAAACGGTCAGAGTTTACCATTTAAAAAAAAAAATTAATCCCACAATAGTACTCCGTACACGTGTGTTTTCATTTAAAAATCCTAAGATCCGTTTGAAACTTATATCGAGAAATGCGATTTAACTCCTATCGGTTTACGTGTTAGGTATAGGGATCGCCTACAAAAATATCCACATTCAATTGCAATTATCTCACGAACTAAACGGCGAATCGAATTGAATTTTTGGGGATCAGTCCATGAAGGTCATATCTACACCATACTTAGATTTCAGCAAATTCCTAAGATTTTACCAAAACTACAGAACTACCTTAAAGGATGTCGACCATCCTAACGTTTTTTGAATTTTTGACCAAAAAAGGTTTCTTTTAACGTTTCCCTTTAAACTCTAAAACTTTTATTATACTCAATATTGAACCGGTGCGATGGTCTAGTGGTTAGCGTGCTCGCCACTAAACCAGCGGACCGGGAGGTCCCGGGTTCGAATCCCAGTCGCGTACATTTCGTCGTGAAATGTTTTTCTTCGGCATTTCGCGGCGAAATAAGACTAGTTCCACGACTGGGGGGCGAACTCCGATGACCGGCTGTATTTGGTGTAGGTTTTCCGCAGTTTCCCTACACCCATGACAGAAATGTCATGATGAATATAATACAGAGGAGGAAGTCGGCTGCGGCCGCAAGAGGGGGAACAGTGAGAAAGATGGAGAAAAAAAGGAGCAAACAGTAGAGGAAAGAAACGGCACAATGAGGGGAAGAATAGGTAACAAACGCGATAAGCGTTGTACCTAAGGAAAAAAAAACAATATACTCCATATTTGATCGGAGCAGTATTTTTCGAGATAAATAATTCGGTGTAAGATTAAAATGGGACACACTCCAAAAAATCGTTTGCCAGGAATAAAGATTTTTTCTTCGATTTTCCCAATAATCTCGACGGCCATACATATCATTGCTGGTACCTTCACCTATCCAGATAACGAGAGTATGCGCCCTGAAGCGCGACATCAAGCATTGGCCTCACGGCGACCGAACGGCAGTCGGCGAGAACGGAATATCTCTGTCGGGCGGCCAAAAGGCCCGTATAAATTTGGCCCGAGCGGTTTACAAGGAGGCCGATCTCTACCTCTTCGACGACCCGCTGAGCGCCGTTGACACTCGCGTGGCGCGCCATCTCTTCGAGAAGTGCATCAACGGGTTTTTGCGCGGCAGGACTCGCCTCCTCGCGACCCATCAGGTGCAATTTCTTCGTCCGGCCGACACGATCGTTCTACTGGATCGCGGAATGGTCAAGGCTCAAGGCCAATTCGACGACTTGAAAGACGCCTATCCAGAATTCCGCGCGCTACTCACGCAGCAGAGGAAAAAGCCGTCAGGCGAAAATCGCGAAATCGTCGACCCGTTGAAACGCGGCTGGAAAATCGGCAGCTCGAAGTCCATGGACAAGGAGCAGGAAACGGACGACGATGCTGCCCTGAATTGCAAGGATAAGCAACGATTACGAGGATCTATCGACGCCTCAAGTGACGTAAGACTTTGCCAGTATCTTTCTGTTCATTATTGGGAGAAAAAATGATAATAAATTGGGCGAAGGGGAGGAAAAATGAAAATTTAAGGGGTCTTCTCAATTCCGACGCTAAAAATGCTATTTTCATGAATTTTTTTGATAGGTTCATATTATAAATATTGATATAAAAGTTGTTGCACTTAATAAGTACACTTTCGAAATACATTTAAGGGGCCGTTTAAATATTAAATAGTTAATACCAGGGTGAACGCTGAACATTTGAATGATTTTCGGGAATTTTTTTGGAAGAAAAGTACTTAATTAAATCTTTCGGAAAATTAAGAATATATTCGGCTATATTTGACCTATGTTACATAATTTTTTCATAGAAAGATATTAAGATCCAAGCGACCTATGCGCTGCCTTCGGAGGCGCCAAAAAAAAAGTTCCCCCACTGCTGACATGATTCCGGCTGATTGAGTAGCTAAAACCGAAAAAGGAAAAAATTTCGTTAAACTGGAACGTATTTCTTGTACAATGACATAGGATTTTCGAAAAATATCTAAATCTAACAAAATGGCGTAGTTATGAAAAAAAAATGTTTTCCTACCTATAAAATGGTCGTTTTTTTCAATGCTAAATCGTCAATTTTCATCCAATCAAAAATATCCTACGTCATTGCAGAGTAAATATATTCAAGAGTACTCAGTTTAAATTTTAAGTCAATCGGATAATTGCTCTTTGAGCAACAATGTCAGCAAATTTTTTGCTGTTAAAATTTTTGATTTTTGTTTGCAAGATAAAATGATAATTACCATAAAAACTGCTAAATATAAACGTAAAGTATAAAGTATAAATTGTCGAAAAAGGCAAAAAGAAAATCGATTTTGTCACACTGATCGAAGTGTCACACTGGTATAGCCCCTTAAATTTTTTAAAATGTATTTATGTCACCCACACAAACTTAAAACGCTTTTGGCTCGAAACAACATTTTTCGACGGCTCGTTGATAAAATATTGGAAACTACCGAACCGATCCTTATAAAATTTTAACCACATATTCTTTACAACTATATCTATAGCGCATGACAAGGATTTTTTTAAATTTTGATATTTACTTTTTTTGTTGCCAAAAACCATGAAAAAAACACGTTTTTTGTTTTCTTCGGAAAATTTCCGCCATTTTGTTATTTTTGCATATATACAAAATCGCATGATATTCGCTATAGCCATTAACATACTGAACCTAGAACCGATTGATTTTTTTTCGGATGATCCATCTCCGAAATTTCAACAACAGCGCAGACCTACCATTTTTTTAGGGCACTTTTTTAACTACCATTTTCGTCTATAAATAGTGACTTAAATAAATATTTTTTTTTTAAATGTGTTTCGAAAGTGTATTTATTAAGTGTAACAACTTTTGTATCAATATCTATAATATAAACCTATAAAAAATTATGGAAATAGCCTTTTTTAGCGTCTAAAGTTATTGATCCCCCTTAAGGGCTTATATCTAGTTGAACATTTTGGAAACATCGATTTTTGGTTTTTGGTGGATTCTCAAAATATAGTATTTCGAAAATATTATCCGAAAATTTCGAATCGATCCACTTAAAATTGACCGAGTTATGGGCGTTTATAGGTAGGTTTCGCAAACCGGCGAAATTTAGAGGCGTTTTTCTCAAAATTACTTTTTCAAAATCGGTCACCACGATATCTTGAACATCACTGCACCGATCAATTTCAAGTTTTATAAGCTTTCATTGCATATGAAAAAGCTCTACATATCAAACAGTGCAATTTTTTACATATCAATCAGTGCAATATTTTATATATCAATCAGTGATTCAACGAAGGAATTTTTTTTTTATGCATAGTTTTTTTTAACAACCAAAATGGAGTGTTTTTTTCCGAAAAATCGATACTTTCACTTTAGACTGCAGTCATTTTTCCAAAAATCCATATTTTGTTGAATTCTTCGGCCAAGCGCTCGATAATTTCATGCAGAAAGTAAATGTCGCCGCGAAAAGGTCGCGGCGAAGAATGTTTTTCGAGCAGTGCTCTGCAGAACCGTCTTACCTACCACATTTATAAATATTTTTCAATAAAAAATTGTAAAAGATTATGAAAATCGTACTCTTTGATGTGAAAAAGTTAAAATCTTTTTCCATAATTTTAGTTCAAGTTTGGAGTAAAAATGAAAAACTGGAGCAAACTAAAATAAAGCGCGGAAAAAATATTACTCGTCAAATGAAGTTTGGAATGTGATTAACAATTTCAAGAGATTGGAAAATCTTCGCAAATGATTAAAGTATATTTACATATAAAAAGGAAATCACGGAGAGCTTCATTTTCGGTGAAGACTTTTTTTTCAAAACGATATATAGTTCTGTTTGGGTTTATGTTTGTAAATACGAGCGCTTCAAAAAAGATAATAATAAGTCAAACGAAGTTGGCAAAGTAGTTGCAATTTTTAAAAGATTTTCGAATCTCCAAAATTATTTAGTACATTCGAAACGTTGATGCATTATTTTTTTTTTAAGCGTTACATTTAATTTTGCTCCAATCGTTGATTTCATTTTTCCAAATGAAACTCCATTTTTCTTATGTTTACCACTACAGACCCAAACTAAACTGTATATCGTTTTGAAAAAGCTCCTGTCAAAAATTAAGCTTTCAGGTATTTCGATTTTTTCTTTGAATATATTTTTGTATTTTGCAAGTTTTTTAAAAATCTCTCCAAATTATTTAGTACATTCAATTTTCAATTTGAATTTTCTATCTTGTGTCGAAGAGAAAAATATTTTAAAAAATACATCATTATTAAATAGTAAAAAAAGAATTATTGAAAGATAAAATATGATTAATAGATGACAAAAAAGTATTATAAAATAATTTGTGTTATAAATAATATTCACAACTCTGAGTAAAAATTACAGCAGTGCCCAAAACCGAAAGAAAAGACCCAACCAAAAAATCCCCTATAAATTCGTTCCCCTTCAGGGTTCCGACGGGGACGAGGAGGAGGCGGCTCCATCCCCGGGGGGCATCGACAATCACCGCGAGGTGTCCAGCAAAGGAGACATGTCTCTTCGAGTGTACGGAGAATACGTGAGATCCTGTGGCTCCTGCGTCGTCCTCGTTTTCGTTTTGTTGGCGATTATGATGGGACAACTGGCGAATACGAGTGCCGAGTACTGGATAAGTTACTGGACGAATATCGAGGCGGTGAGAATGGGCTTGAAGCAAAAGGATCCCACGATAACGCTCCGGGAGTACGAGAAAATGACGAACAACACGTTTTTCGATTACTTCGCGATGTTGGACGCGGAGGGTTTGTTGCCGACGATGACGGCCTTGAGGATTTACTCGTTGCTCATAACCGGCTGCGTGATCTTCAACATGACGCGAAGTTTTTTGTTCATGCACGTTTGCACGCTCGCCAGTCAGAGGCTCCACGACAAAATGTTCTCGAGGATTTTGCACGCGACCATGGCATTTTTCAACGCCAATCCATCTGGTAAATAATTTCGACACTTTTTGAGGAAACTTTAGTCGGGGCCAATACTCGGATGGGTGACTGGTGAGCTGCCACAGGTTTTCCTGTGCCCCCTTAAGTAGAAATGCGATGCCTGAAGATGGCAACTGGAAATGGCGAAGTGACGAGTGTGGCTTGAAAAGTTCCAGTGATGTGATATCACACCACTGGAACATTTCCAGTAATGTGATATCACGCCACAGGAACTTTTCCAGTGATGTGATATCACACCACTGGAACTTTTCCACTGATGTGATATCACACCACTGGAACTTTTCCACTGATGTGATATCACACCACTGGAACTATTCCACTGATGTGATATCACACCACTGGAACTATTCCACTAATGTGATATAACAACACTGGAACTTTTCCACTGATGTGATATCATACCACTGGAACTTTTCCACTGATGTGATATCACACCACTGAAACTTTTCCACTGATGTGATATCACACCACTGGAACATTCCTAGTGATGTGATATAACATCAGTGAAAAAGTTCCAGTGGTGTGATATCACATCAGTGGAAAAGTTCCAGTGGTGTGATATCACGTTAGTGGAACTTTCCTACTGATATGATATCACACCACTGGAACTTTTCCACTGATGTGATATCACACCACTGGAACTTTTCCACTGATGTGATATCACACCACTGGAACTTTTCCACTGATGTGATATCACACCACTGGAACTTTTCCACTGATGTGCTATCACACCACTGGAACTTTTCCACTGATGTGATATCACACCACTGGAACTTTTCCACTGATGTGATATCACACCACTGAAACTTTTCCACTGATGTGATATCACACCACTGGAACTTTTCCACTGATGTGATATCACACCACTGGAACTTTTCCACTGATGTGATATCACACCACTGGAACTTTTCCACTGATGTGATATCACAATACTGGAACGTTTCCACTGATGTGATATCACACCACTGGAACATCCCCAGTGATGTGATATCACGCCACTGGAACTTTTCCAGTGATGTGATATCACACCTCTGGAACTTTTCCACTGATGTGATTCACACCTCTGGAACTTTTCCACTGATGTGATTCACACCACTGGAACTTTTCCACTGATGTGATATCACACCACTGGAACTTTTCCACTGATGTGATATCACACCACTGGAACATCCCCAGTGATGTGATATCACGCCACTGGAACTTTTCCAGTGATGTGATATCACACCTCTGGAACTTTTCCACTGATGTGATATCACACCACTGGAACTTTTCCACTGATGTGATATCACACCACTGGAACTTTTCCACTGATGTGATATCACACCTCTGGAACTTTTCCACTGATGTGATATCACACCACTGGAACTTTTCCACTGATGTGATATCACACCACTGGAACTTTTCCACTGATGTGATATCACACCTCTGGAACTTTTCCACTGATGTGATATCACACCACTGGAACTTTTCCACTCATGTGATATCACACCACTGGAACTTTTCCACTGATGTGATATCACACCACTGGAACTTTTCCACTGATGTGATATCACACCACTGGAACTTTTCCACTGATGTGATTCACACCACTGGAACTTTTCCACTGATGTGATATCACACCACTGGAACTTTTCCACTGATGTGATATCACACCACTGGAACATCCCCAGTGATGTGATATCACGCCACTGGAACTTTTCCAGTGATGTGATATCACACCTCTGGAACTTTTCCACTGATGTGATATCACACCACTGGAACTTTTCCACTGATGTGATATCACACCACTGGAACATCCCCAGTGATGTGATATCACGCCACTGGAACTTTTCCACTGATGTGATATCACACCACTGGAACTTTTCCACTGATGTGATATCACACCATTGGAACTTTTCCACTGATGTGATATCACACCTCTGGAACTTTTCCACTGATGTGATATCACACCACTGGAACTTTTCCACTCATGTGATATCACACCACTGGAACTTTTCCACTGATGTGATATCACACCACTGGAACTTTTCCACTGATGTGATATCACACCACTGGAACTTTTCCACTGATGTGATATCACACCACTGGAACTTTTCCACTGATGTGATATCACACCACTGAAACTTTTCCACTGATGTGATATCACACCACTGGAACTTTTCCACTGATGTGATATCACACCACTGGAACTTTTCCAGTGATGTGATATCACACCACTGGAACTTTTCCACTGATGTGATATCACACCACTGGAACTTTTCCACTGATGTGATATCACAATACTGGAACTTTTCCACTGATGTGATATCGCACCACTGGAACATCCCCAGTGATGTGATATCACGCCACTGGAACTTTTCCAGTGATGTGATATCACACCTCTGGAACTTTTCCACTGATGTGATATCACACCACTGGAACTTTTCCACTGATATGATATCACACCACTAGAACTTTTCCACTGATGTGATTCACACCACTGGAACTTTTCCACTGATGTGATATCACACCACTGGAACTTTTCCACTGATGTGATATCACACCACTGGAACATCCCCAGTGATGTGATATCACGCCACTGGAACTTTTCCAGTGATGTGATATCACACCTCTGGAATTTTTCCACTGATGTGATATCACACCACTGGAACTTTTCCACTGATGTGATATCACACCACTGGAACTTTTCCACTGATGTGATATCACACCTCTGGAACTTTTCCACTGATGTGATATCACACCACTGGAACTTTTCCACTGATGTGATATCACACCACTGGAACTTTTCCACTGATGTGATATCACACCACTGGAACTTTTCCACTGATGTGATATCACACCACTGGAACTTTTCTATTGATGTGATATCACACCACTGGACCTTTTCCACTGATGTGATATCACACCACTGGAACTTTTCCACTGCTGCGATATCACACCACTGGAACTTTTCAAGCTATAGCTGAAGACCGGAAGTGGTTGCGAAAGATGACGCTCTCAAGAATTCAGCATCGAATTTATTCGCATTTCAGGCAGAGTGCTCAACCGATTTTCCAAAGACGTTGGTATAATGGACGAAATGTTGCCGAGGGTTGCGATGGAGGCGTTGCGCCTCTGTTTGATGATGATCGGAGTACTCATGATGGTCGTCTATCTCAACCACTGGATGATCGTGCCCCTCTTCTTCCTCGTGACTTTCTTCTACTTCGCGAGGTTGTATTACATTCGAACCTCCCAGGGCATCAGGCGTTTGGAGGCCGTCTGTACGTTGCCAAAAGTACTCATAACAATCCAAACAAACCCTCCTCATTGACAATTATTTTCCAATTTTATTGTCTCTCTGGCCCTCATCTGGTTGTCTTTTTGTGCCCTATGGCCCTCATTTAACGATTCTCCGATTAGCAGCCTTTCTATTGCCCCACGTGTGTCCATGCACAGGCAAAAGTCCGGTCTTTTCGCACGTGAAGGCCAGTATCAGCGGTCTGACGACCATAAGGAGCAGCGGTCCCGACGTTGTGGCCCGGATGTGCAACGAGTTTGACAAGCTCCAAGACGTTCACTCGGGTGCTTGGTACCTGGGCATAATGGCTGCCACGACCTTTGGATTCTACCTCGATCTCGTCTCGTGCAGCTTCATCGGGAGCGTCTGCTTTTCGTTTATTCTACTGGACGATGGTACGTTAGATGGATTTTCTTATATCCATATGTATGGAAGAGTATGCCGAAGATGTTCCATCGAGTACAAGGTGCAAAGAGTGCTTTGAAAGACAACAAGGAGTGCGGAAAAGCAGCCAGAAGCGGGCTGTCGTGTATAACGAGCTGCTGAAAGGGTCGGAAAGCATCACTGGGGATGGTTATTGACTGCAACTGATGCACTTGATGCCCCAGACATCGCTCCCTCCGATGACCATTTGTTCCGGTTGATGCAGTCAGCGCTTAGGGATTGGCACTTCAGCTCGTACGAAGTAGTAAAAAATGGCTTGATGACTGGATTGTCTCTAAAGAAGACGAATTCTTCCTGCGTGGAATCCAATTGTGGGCCGAAAGATGGGCTAAGCTTGTCTCCTCCTATGGGCAATGCTTCGAATGAACGTCGATTTCCTACCGAACCATTATCTTTTCTATTGCTCAAAAATGGCCTCCATATGCGATCACCACGAATAATCAATTGGGTCATCGCCAGTGATACTAGATGATAAGGGCTAAAAACGAAGATTCGGCGGAGAAATCAAAAAACGAAACTCCATACCCTGAACTAAACTACCATCTACTATAGAGTGTTGTATTGTTTGAGTTTGTTTGGGTGATTCTCCTGAAATTACCACTTTGCAGGACAACGAAATTTATAAACAAAAATAATTATTTTTTTAATTCCAGAATTGCAGTTGACTTCAGTTCTAATCGATATAATATAATTCCCTATGGTTCACACTGATTTTTCAGTTTTGAGAGATTTTGCATGATCGAAAGAAATAGTAGGACCGGAGGATTGACGCAGATATTTCCTGTCAAGCTTTTATTGGTTTATCAATATCTTCTTCTCGTTCTTCTTTGAATATTGATCTCGCTCTTTTTGTTTCAACTGCTCTCTTCCTATAGGATCCTATTCAAGCCTTTCTTATCTCCGTTTTTCAGCTTCTCTTTTTTTACAGAGCCTCGCTTCTTTCGATAGCGGCATGGCAATAATCTAAGAGAATCATTTTTATGTAACCTCATGCACATCGACACATGCCTAACCAAGATGGCGTCATTTCTCTGGCGCATCTATCATGCCTCTGGATCTCACATGTCAGGAGGAATCCAGAGGAATGACGATGCAAACGGGTTTTATGCACAGCAAGGCACGCTATGTTTTTCTAACCTCGAAATCTGGCGGTTAGTAGGTGTCTAAAAGGTCTACTGGAACAGGTAAAGAGTGACTTATTTAATTAAAAAATCATACAGTTAAGGGATAAGGCCACAATAGAATTTTCAAAAAATCTTTTTTTTTTCGCTAAAACGGTGTTTTATCATCATAAGAATAAGTTACTATTCGATTTATAGCAAGAAAATTTGTTGCTCACCGACTTTGCGGGTATAACGTAAGCTCACCTCTGGCACGGCCATAGAGTACCTAAGACTTTAAGGGTCGGGTAAAGTTAATTCGGCGAAAAAAGGCATGTTTTTAAGATTTTTTTTTGGCTTAACGAATAGTGTTCGTTTATTGAAAAATTTACATATAATAAAGTAACATTTGAACAACATTCTCCTAAATTTGCATTGCAAAATATTCAAAATTCAGCGAGTGAAAATTAAACCCCGGAGGCGCCTCGAAAAAAAGTTGGTTTGCGGTGTGCACCATAACTCGCAACAGAATCATCTGAAACAAAAAAATCAAAATGCATTTGTTAAAGGAGATGTTTCTCGAGGTAATGACGGGAGGATTTTTTTTTTTCGATTTTTCGATTTTTCGTAGCACTTGGGAGCCAAAAACCCGATTTTCGCTAAAAAAATCGGCTAATTTGTTGTTGAAAAATTAATGATTATTAAAAAAAAAACAAAAAAGCTCTCGACAATACCTGGTGAATTATGTGAAGAAGTACTGTGCAAAATTTCAAAGCGATTGGTCCAGTAGATTTTGAGTTATCGTGCACACGGACTTCAAATATGACAAGTCTCAGAAAAACGGTTTGAAAAACGCAGAAGAGTTTGGTCGCTTAGCGCTCATTGCACATAAGTTTGAGAACACTTCTCGATTGCATAAAAATTTTAACACAATATTCTTGATATATTATGCATTCATTTAAAAAATGAAAAAAAAATGAAAAAAAAATTTAAATACTTTACCCCGCCCTTAAACGCGTTTTTCTCGAAACAGCTTTTTTCCAATTGGCGTGATAAATAACTTCAACAATTTTCACTCGATTTACTTGAAATTTCAATGTTATGTCTCTAATTGCATTTCGCAGAGAAGTACGTACGGAATTTCTGATTAATCGAAAACTTTTCATTTTATGAGCAGTTGTATACGAAATTTTTCACTGAAAATTCATTCAAATACCTACAACTCAATTCAAATACCTACAAGTTTTTAATAAAACAATATTTTTTTACTTCTGTACGTACTTCTCTAGGTATTCCAATGTAGATTGAGGAGAATTTTTGTTTTTCGTTCTAGGCAAAAAAATTTGGATGCTAAATGTCACGCCGCGGACGCCTAAAAAAAGATAACAAATGAAAATATTGGTAGTCGGCCATTTTGTACATCGAAAAAAAAAATTTCTAACAGCTTCACATTCATACTAAATAGATGTGTAATCAATTTTATGAGTGAATCACTTTTCATACGAAAAAAATGGTTGGTAAATATTCGGAAGTGGGGCTTCTGCTAGAATCAGGCTATTTTTTTTTAAATTTCTTTTAACCCTCAGGGTACGGACTGGGTTACCGTAACCCGAGCGAAATTTGAAAGAAGCGAAAAAATTTCAAGACCCGTTCACATTTTTCATTATAATTTTTTTTCAATCAGTTAAATGATTAATCTGACAATTCTATCATATTTTTGAGACAATTTCACACAAAATAAAAAAAAATTTATTCAAATTGACAAAGTACAGCTCGATATACACCCAATCAAAGTCGCCGGGTTAGGCTAACCCATGTCCGTACTGAACGTAACTTTTTTATAGTCCGTACCCTGAGGGTTAATGATCGTAGCAGATGAGACGAAGTAATATTACGACGGCGCACGACATTTTTTTCTTCAAACAAATTATTTGAAAATTTGGACGTGGATCCCTGCTTGCAGCGCAGAATCAAGCACGGATCAATAGTAAAGGGATCAATAGTATATAGTATATAATAGAAATGGTATACAATAGCGGTCAATAGTATAGAGGATTCAAGAGTACGCCATCCTAATTGAAAATGAATGGCGTAGAACACTGGGGCGGGTACTTTACTGCATATGATAAAGTACCCACCGAAAAGCACATGGTAAAGTACCCACCGAAAGGCATATGGTTATTTTTCCCCGGAAACATCATGCGCCATTACAATAATGATGAGGATGATGTTTGTTAACCATATTAAACCATTTATACAAATATTAGCCTGATTCTAGCAGGAGCCCCACTTCCGAATATTTACCAAATAGTTATATTCGCATATGATTTTATACCCGTTACTGTGGCCTAACCCCTTAAGGATGACCACAGGAATGACTCTATGGCCTGTGACACCACCTCATAACACACAATGTCTGTAGAAAAAAAAGCGTAAGCTACAAAAATGAAACGACACAATTAGCCTCTTCGGAAAAGTAGCTCCAGAAGGAACCGCTCTGGCAAGCATGATCAGGTAGCGCCACCCCTTACACAATTTATGAACTGATTCACAGCTCTCCAGACGATGGATTGAGAAAAACGGTTACCAAATTATTCATTGTGAGATACTGTGCTCATTACTTTTATTTTTCAGGGAGGAATTAAATACATATCCAATGGTTTCACGGAACGTTTTTGGCCTGATGTTTTGGAATTTTCAGTACTTCTTCGTATTGCTAGTGTATATGAAGTCTGGATATTTACACTTCAGACGAATGATTTTCATACTCAGAATACAGAGAAAAAAAGAATAACCCACAAATCTATTTTGAAGGAAAAATTCGAAATATGCTAAATTGTCGTATTCCAAAAAAAAAAAACCTCCACAGTAATCGAATAGCATGTATTAATAAAGTCAGAATACGTGAAAAATGATAACTTCAGGAGAATTACCCATCTATACGGTGGGCCTCAGCCGCAGATTCCTTGATGTTGAAGAAGTAAATCATAACCTCCCGCAAATGCTGAGAATTCGGCTCGTAGGTTGCCATGTTTGAGTGCCTATAACTTTATAATGTATACACGTATCCGTTAGCTTTTTTAAATTGTTTACATTGGCAGAGCCTCTAGTTATATATATATAGAGTTTTATTTGCATAACTTGGAATACAAGTTGTTTACAAACTATTTCCTTACATATTGTTCCTTAGGTCTAACTTAAGCCTACAATTCTATCCTGCACCTGCACTTCTCTTTCTTTTTACCTCTACTACTTATCACTAACGCCTCCGTCCTCCTCCTTATTCTTTTTTGCGCACAATACCTCTATTTCTCTAAAATACCGGCAGATTCCAACATTTATTTTTCCGCCTAACATATTAATGATTTCTCCTTTTATCGCGATCTCATCCACTCCCTGCATCCACTCCTCAGCTTCGTTTCTTGTTTCCTTTGGCATTAAAGCCCATGCTTTTCTGCACACTATGAGGTGTTCCACGGTCTCATTTTGTTCCTCACATATCCTGCATCTCCAGTCCTTCACCCCCTTTTTTCCCGCTCTCCAGACGTTTCCACACCTTAATCTTGCCCACAATTCTTTGTCCCTACCCTTCACCCCTTCCTCCTTCCAATACTTCCACGGGCTTTCCTCGTTCTTCACCAAATATTTATACATGCTATTGTACGATGATTTTTTTATTTTTTCTTCTTCTTCCTCCAATATTTTCTTTTTTAGGTTTTCTAATCCTTCTCCAATCTTTTTTTCTATTGTTCTCTCTTCTTTCTTCTCCCTTATCATCATTATTATTTCCTCTATGCCCATTTCCCTTAATACTTTTTTCAAGTCCTTTCCCCACTTCGACGGTGCACCATACGCTATCGCCCTCATCTCCTCTCTTACACATATTTTTGGCCATCTCTCGTCCTCCATCTTTAGCACCTCCTTGATGTACCTCAGTACGCGTTCGCAGAGCCTCTAGCTTAAAATGCCACTTTTTTTATTGAGCTAGGGCCACTACTTCGGCCGCAGTGGCTCTCTAAGTAAAACGGTCACTGCAAAGTTGTACTCCTAATATTGTACAGGCAACATCTTCGGGGGTAGTGTCGGCCTCGCCATATCCCAAGCCCTCCTGATGACCGGAGTTCTTCAGTACGGGGCGAAACAAAGCGCGGAAGCGATGATATACATGACGTCGGTCGAGAGAATCGTTGAGTACTCGGATCTCCCGGCCGAGGGAGCTTTCGACTCAGCAGACCCACCGGCCGTCAATTGGCCCCAGGAAGGAAGAGTAACGTTGGAGCACCTGTATCTCCGCTACAGCACTAGCGAGACGCCAGTTCTGAAGGTAACTGAGGGATCTGGTGCACCGATACAACTAATACTGATGATTCCTGGCTTGCATGAACTTCGGGAATTGTTTTTTTATATAAAATAAATACATTTGGAAGTGGATGTCAACTCATTTTATTCTTCTGTTCGGAACGCTGTTTCCATAAAAACGCTCCGAGCGCCTCAGCTGCCTGTTTTCCAGCTGGCATACGGTTCCGCTCAACAGGCCGTCAATTCTAAAATACTCCAGATATAAAAATATCCTTTTTCCCGCGTGTTCTAAGGACTTTAAGGATGGCAATTATGTAAAAAAAAATAATCGGAGTTTTCATCGTCATGGACGGTGGCCTGTTTCTATCGTCATCCAGGATGTGACGGTGACGATCGAGGCAGGCTGGAAAGTCGGTGTCGTGGGTAGAACCGGAGCTGGAAAAAGTTCCCTGATAGCGGCGCTCTTTCGCCTGGAGAACGATGGCCTGTCCGGCAGAATAACGATCGACGGTTTGGACACTTCGAGCCTCGGCCTTCACGAGCTACGCTCCAAGATATCCATAATACCCCAAGAGCCTGTACTCTTCTCCGGAAGTCTTCGCTACAATCTTGATCCTTTCGGTGCCTACACGGACGCGACGCTCTGGCACGCCCTGAAGCAAGTCGAGCTCGACGGATTGGCACTGGAGCAAAGCGTCCAGGAGGGCGGCAGTAACTTCAGCGTTGGGCAGAGACAACTCGTCTGCCTCGCCCGTGCCATCCTCAAGGACAATCGCGTACTCGTGCTCGACGAGGCAACTGCAAATATTGATTCACGGTAGGCGAACATCGAACATCACTTGGACTAACGATAAACCATAATTTAGGGAACATGGACGATCTTTAAGGTGAAAAAATGACATCTCGCATATTTCGTTCACCATCTCTGAATGGACAATTTCGTGATCCAATTTCAATTTAAGGGGCTATACCAGTGTGAAAGCTGAACATTTTTGTGATTTTCGGGACTTTTTTGGAAGACAAGTACTCAATTAAATGTTTTGGACAATTAAGAATATATATATGGCTATATTTCACCCACATTACATTATTTTTTCATAAAAAAAATATTGAGATCCAAGCGACTTATGCGCTGCCTTCGGAGGCGCCAAAAAAAGTCCCTCCACTGCTGACATGATTCCGGCCGATTGAGTAGCTGAAACCGAAAAAGGAAAAAAATGTCGTTAAACTGGAAGGTATTTCCTGTACAATGACGTAGGATTTTCGAAAAATATCAAAATCTGGAGTACAACTTTGCAGTGACCGTTTTTTTCAAAAGTTTAAGGCTTTATTATAAAAAAGTGGCTACATATTTTTTAATCTAAGTACTGCCCGTCGCTAGCTACGACCTCGGCCCATCTTTCAGGTAGCATTCGAATCCCGCGTCGATAAAAGTCTTGGTCCTTGGAGGCAATCCAGGAATCGACCCAATTTTTGACTTCTTCGTAAGTACCGAAGTGCTGGTCAGCCAAATCGTGTGCCATTGACCGGAACAAGTGATAGTCGGAAGGGGCAATGTCTGGAGAGTACGGCGGGTGGGATAAAACCTCCCATTTCAGCGTTTCCAAGTACTTTTTCACGACATTTGCAACATGGGGTAGGGCATTGTCATGCTGCAGTATCACCTTGTCATGTCTTTCGTTGAATTGTGGCCGTTTCTCTTTGAGTGCCTTACTCAAGCGCATCAACTGACGTCGGTAGAGTTCCCCTGTGATGGTTTCGGATGGTTTGAGCAGCTCATAGTTCACAACGCCCAGCTGGTCCCACCAGATACACAGCATCACTTTGGATCCGTGAATATTCGGTTTGGGCGTCGATGAACCACCGCCGACACGTTTTCTCACTAATAGAATCCTCCCCGTAAGCATCTACAAGCAAACGGTGGGCCTCAGCCGCAGATTTCTTGATGTTAAAGAAGTAAATCATAACCTCCCGCAAATGCTGAGAATTCGGCTCGTAGGTTGCCATGTTTGAGTGCCAATAACTTTATAATGCATACACGTATCCGTTAGCTTTTTTAAATTGTTTACATTGGCAGAGCCTCGAGTTTAAAATGCCACTTTTTTTATTGAGCTAGGGCCACTACTTCGGCCGCAGTGGCTCTCTAAGTAAAACGGTCACTGCAAAGTTGTACTCCTAATAACAAAATGGCGTAGTTATGAAAAAAAGTCTGTTTTCTTGCCTATAAAATGGTCGTTTTTTTTCAATGCAAAATCGTCAATTTTCATCCAATCAAAAATATCCTACCTCATTGTAGAATAAATATATTCGAAAGTATTCAGTTCGAATTTCAAGTCAATCGGATAATTGCTCTTTGAGTAACAATGTCGGAAAATTTGAAAAATCTCATTTCGAGAAAGACGCGTTCAAAGATTCAACTATCGATTTTTGCAAGATAAAATGATTAGAGATACGGCCTTGATATTTTTACAGGATATTCTTGAAAGTATAAACTGTCGAAAAAGGCAGCAAAAAATCGTTTTTTTTTAAAGTCTCACACTGGTATAGCCCTTTAAGGCGGAATATACATTTACAACGATCAGAAAATCGATTTCTTTTATTCCTCTATAAGGCGGGAAACCAGTTTAGATGACGCAAAAAATCGATTTTTTTTATTCCGCAAATTGTTAGTCAACCTAATCGCTGATTAATCGGTAAGCAGTATAAATAATTCATTACTGCCTTGAGTTTTTTGTTTTCGCTAATTTTTTTTCAAACGCGTTTTTTTCGAAACGACTTTTTGCTCAATTTGTGTACACTCTAGCTCAAAAAGTTTCTAACCTACAATTTTATGAAGTGATAGTTCGTTTATTTATATAATTACGCTCTATATGAACCCAAATTTGGGGCAATAACATTGTTTGAAGTATACTTTTTATAGCAAAAAATGTTATAAAATAAGGGCAAAAATTATACCCTTTTGTTTAAACACCTTGAAAAAATGCAATTTCCAATTGTTTTGTTCAGAGTTCGGTTCATATAGACGGAAAACATGTTCTTAAAGTAATTTCCAAACCGTATTGATTTCCGATGAAAACTGTGGCCTCCAGAGTGTACACAAACAGTAAAGTCTAATGGCGACCTTCGATGGACGGCAGGTTATGTTCCATATTTTTAGGGGACACGCTTCGAAAAAATTAAAATATTTGTTTGAAAATATGTATAAAATATTCCCAAAGTTTGAATAAATTCTATTTATTCATTCCTTGTGAAAAAAAATCATGAAAATCACTTTTAAAAAAACGTACTCCTAAACTGGTTTCTCGCCTTAAACGGTAGAACTATATATGTAGACTATTTTCCCAAACTTTCCGTAATCGTATATTTATTAGTATTTATTATACTTCATTAGTATTCCTTGGTATATTAAGTAATTGACAATTTATTTACTTTGTAACAGATTACTTAAGGGGTAAGGCCACTGTAGCGGGGAGAAAATAAGTATATTTTGGGATTTTTTTAGCGGGACAAAGAAAAAAAATCGAAATTCTGAAAAAGGTCCTTTATTGGACATATCATAAACTGTATAAAGCCTTTTTTATAGGCACGCGGCCGGACCAACGGCACCTGCAATTTTTAATTTACAGTGAACGAAATTTTTTTTTCTCGATTATACATGTATAGTCGAGAAATGTTTTTTTGATGAATCAATTTTTGCAAAAACAGCGCGTTTTTTAAATAAAAGTCCAAAATTCTTTTAAAAAAACATCGTCCGAAAAATGCTTATAAAAAAAACAATGTAATATATCGAGAAAATCCTACGTACTTCTATGCAGAATGTAATTGTGAATATACAGTTAAAATTTCAAGTCAATCGGTCAAGATTTATTCGAGTTATGAGTCCGGCTGATTTGAAAAATGTAGTTTCGAGAAAAACGCGTTTAAAGTTTTCGGTACGGATTGCATCGGACTGAGGGGGGCTGCGCCAAAATTCAAAATAGAAGTATTTAGACATTTTTCCCACCTTAATCCTTTGAGTATGTCTTTTTTAAGATATAAAGGCATTGTTTTTGAAAAAATCGATTTTTTGAAATTTCTACAGTGGCTCTACCCCTTACGTAATTAGTTACCACAGGTATCTAGTGCAATATAATTCAAATTCTATGCAAACTTCACACGCGTTTTTCGCAAAATTGCATTTTCGAAATTGGCGTGCAGGATTACTCAAAAACTATCAAGCCGATTGTGTGGAAACTTGGTAGAAATATCGATAATATTGCTACCTTCTACTTGACGGGAATTGTTTTTGAAAAATTAGAAAAAAAAACTACTTTCAAACAATTTTTTTGGGGGTTAAGATAGTATTGGAGAGTGATCATCAAATACTCGATCGACGCGTCTTTTCAAGGGCCACAACGTTCCCATATGAACAAAAAGTGTACGAATTTATCCTAAAGAGTTATTGAATTGGGACTGATTTTTCAAAATTTCACCTCACTTTTTCACCCCCAAAATGAACTGCCACGACTTCGGCATCGTGGACAAAACTAAAGCCCGGATTTTTCTGAACATTTTGTCTCACGGCGCCGACGTCGTAGGGGTTGTAGTTTGGCATCAATCCACCCCCATCCCCTTTCACCCCCTAACCAAAAACCCTGCACTCCGATGTTGAGGCAAACTTCGATTTAGCAACCGCGGCACCTACAGAATTACCTGTTAAAAAACTAACCTTCTTCTAATGTTTTCCGATTATGGGGTTTTTCACCGACAACATGATTGTACCAACTAAAACATACTTACAGTTTGATAAATGTAGATAATCATTTCTTAGGTTAGAAAGTCCTTGAAAATTGCTTTTTTTCGTCTAAATGTATATCCCGCCTCAAGGGGTTAGGCCACAGTAACGGGTATAAAATCATGTGCGAATTTAACAATTTTTTTCGTATGGAAAAGTGATTCGCTCATAAAATTAATTATAAGGTAAATGTCCGAATTATTGAACAGGTCCCATTTATTGAACACTATCTTGTATTTTTATTATTTCTTATTCACCTGCATGCATTTACTTATTTATAAAAAATTGATTACATATATGGAACTTTTAGCTATCGAAATGTTACCTTACTTGTGCAAAAAAAGCTATAATTAATAGAGAAAAAAATTATTTAATCAGCAACGGTGACCCGATTTGACGTCTCGTGGTGACTGCTTATCGTTTTTGCTAAGACGCGCCGCTTCATGCGTAAGGGCATAAATCCAAAAACTGTCGCATCTCAAAAAGTAAAGACGTTTCAGGTTCCGCAAAAAATTTCTTACAAGTAACAATTTAAAAAAAATTAATTAATTATTTGTTAAAAAATACGGTGTTCGATCATTGGGACATAGAAAATGCAGTGTGTCCCAATTATTGAACACTCGAATTCTCCAAGATGGCGTCATTAAACCCATCAAAACATCGAGACAGTTAACGTGTGACAGATCGTGTGAATCGGATTTATTCAAACAAAAACTGTAAGTTCTTCAATAAACTTACCTTTATTCTATTAATAATAACTCTAAGATCGTCAAATATATTTTTTATTTGTATTTTCGTGCAATAAACATAAAAAGAAAAGTAAAAAGAGAACGTAACCTGAATGTAACCTAAAAATACGAATGGAATATTCAATATTTTTTGCTCTCCGATATTTCAGGGAGCCAAGCTGCGACAAAATCAAACAAAAACAGAACATAAAAACGAGGAAGCTGAAAAGAAAAATAAAATAAAGTTCGAGTTGAAAAGCAAACATAAACCAAATGCGAATGAACCAAAAACCTGTCAAAAGAGACGAAATATATATTTTTGTATTTTTACATGATCAATAAAAGATTATTTGAGTGTTTGATTTTGCTTTTATTTCTTACTGTTGTACCCAAAATAATATTTTCAGAACGGAAAAATAATTCTCGAGAGTGTTCAATAACTGGGACATGTCCGTTCAATATTAGGGACATAGGCACTTCCAGTGTTCAATAATTGGGACATTTGCATGCTTCACATTGTTATTCTTTTTTTTCATTTGAAATCATTTAAAAATAATTTAATGGGTGATTTTTCGAAAGTAAAAATATCAAAGTATCATTTGAAAATGAAAGCGATGGTTTTTACTTGATTTTATATTTTTTTCTCACCGAATTCAATCCCCCAGATCCTTAGCTGTTCAATAATTGGGACATTAACCTTACATCTATTTAGTATGAATACGAAGCGGTTAGAATATATATATATTTTTTTTCGGTGTACGAAATGGATGACTACTATTTTCTTTTGTCATCTTTTTTTAGGCGCTCCGCGGCGTGACATTTAGCATCCACAATTTTTTACCTAGAACAAAAAACAAGAATTCTCGTAATCTACATTAGAATACCTAGAGAAGTACCTACGGAATTAAAAAAATATTATTTTATCCAAAAGTTGAAGGTATTTGCACTTAAAAAATGAATTTTCAGTGAAACATTTTGTTATAATTGCTCATAAACTGCTCATAAAATGAAAAGTTTTCGATCAATCAGAAATTCCGTACGTATTTCTCTGCGAAATGCAATTAGGAACATAACTTTTAAATTTGAAGTAAATCGAGTGAAAATTGTTGAAGTTATTTGTCACGCCAATTGGAAAAAAGCTTTTCGAGAAGTTTCGAGTAGTCGGCAATTTTGTACATAGAAAAAAAATATATATATATTTTCTAACAGCTTGATATTAATACTAAATAAATGTGTAATTAATTTTATGAGCGAATAACTTTTTGATACGAAAAAAAATTGTTAAATTCGCACATTATTTTATACTCGTTACTGTGGCCTAAGGCCTTGGAGAAACGACCTGACAGACATTACAATTGAATATCAGTAAGATTAGTTATTCGCTCGTTGGTCGAATTGGCTCATTCCAAAAGTTGTCCATTTCGTGCAGAACCGATTCCGTCATCCAGACGACCCTCAGAACGAGGTTCGCCAGGAACACGGTAATCACGGTGGCTCACAGATTGAACACCGTCATTGATAGCGACAGGATCCTGCTGATGGACGCTGGACAAGTCGCGGTGAGTCTACCGGAGCAGAGCAAACCCAATAAGCCACTCGCGCATGACCAAAATCATTTCCGTTTCATTATTTTCAAAAACAAACCCCAATATTCTCCCTGGAAAAAGACTTTCTAATAGCTTAGGTTTGTTCCCATTTAGGAATTCGGCTGTCCGCATTTTTTGCTCAGTCGCAGTCCCAACGGGCCGTTCTCCCGTATGGTCGCCCAGGCCGGAACCGCCGCAGCTGACAGCCTCAAGGAAGCGGCGAAAAGAGCATGCGACAAAAATCCGAAGCACAATTGTGACAAGTGACACTTTGAATGTGAAATATATGGAAAAACATGCGCGTCAGGTTATTGCGAATACAATAAAAATAGGTTGTGAGAATAACGGCGAGAGTGCGTTTTACGTTTGTATACAGGGTTTTAGGAAGGTCGATGCAAAGCCTTGAGGGGGTGATAGGTCACCTCCTTAAGAACACATCTAACCTAGGTTACCTTTGCCCAAAGTCTACGGACTTCGAGTTATCATGGTAAGTATGATTTTTGGAAAATTTCCCAAAATTAGGCACTAACTCGTTCATACTAGTTGCGCAACTAAGTTTCCGGGTTTTTTTGGTCGATAAAAAATCGAAAATTTCAAGTCAAATACAAAAAATGGTTCATTCGAAATATTCTTCCTCGTTGTTTACACATTTTTGCCATCTCTCTGGCAATACATAAATACCGCGACGATAAAAAGACGCATTTTTGGACTGAAACCATTCGTCCAACCAATTTTGTATTGCATCGTAATTGGTCAAGTGTAACCCACCCAAGCCATGCGCCATCGACCGGAACAAGTGATAGTCTGAAGGGGCCAGGTCTGGCGAATACGGCGGGTGCGGTAGCAGATCCCATTTCAGTGTTTTTATGGTGTCTTGGACGATGGAACTGCGATGGCACGGAGCCTTGTCGTGCTGCAATATCACACGTTCGCGTCTCGTGTCCCATTCTGGCCATTTTTCGAGCAATGCGTGGTTCAAATTGATTAGTTGTTGTCGGTAGCGATGCCCATTGACAGTTTCGCCCGGTTTCAGCAGCTCATATTAGGTGTACAAATAAGTTTTAGGACACTTCGATTTTGTATCATAACAGCTATTCTAAATTAATTCAAAGGTCCCGCTCACTTATCATAGATGGCGCTTGATATGTAGTATTGAAACGTAAAGGAGTCATAAACATAACCTATAAATTCTGTAAATTAAACATGCAGACCGATAAGCGATTTATTAGACACTGCATTCGCTATGAATTCCATCAAGGAAAAAGTGTTAGGAAAGCGTGTGAATCGATATGTTCTGTTCTTAGAGACAACATTGTATCTAAAAGTACATGTGAGTATTGGTATAAGCGATTCAAAGAAGGTGATTTCGACGTTAGTGACCGTGAACGCACGGGGCCTCCTGTAAAGGTGGACGATCAGGAACTGCAAGCGTTGCTGGATGAAAACTCTTGTCAGACGGAGAAACAACTTTCGGAACAGCTTGGAGTAACTCAACAAACTGTTTCTTATCGTTTAAAAGCAATGGGTAAGATTCGAAAAGGAACAAAGTGGGTACCACACTTTCTGACTCAAGAAAATAAAGACAGCCGTCTTAACATTTGTGTGAGTCTTTACAACAAGCAACATAGAAAGTCTTTCTTGTGGAAAATTGTGACCGGCGATGAAAATTGGATTTATTTTGATAATCCGAAACGCAAATATCATTGGGTTGACCCCGGCGAGCCGACAACATCCACGCAAAGCGCAATGTTCATTGTAACAAAGTCATGCTGTGCATATGGTGGGATATGAAAAGCGTACTGTATTATGAACTTCTCAAACCTGGTCAAACAGTTACTACCGATCGCTATTGTCATCAATTGATGCAAGTGAATCAAGAAATTGAGAAGAAACGTCGATTTTCTGGTAAAGGAAAACGTCCAGTAAAACTGCTCCATGACAACGCGCAGCCTCATGTGGGTAAACCGGTCAAGGATACGTTACTAGCGCTTGGATGGGAAGCTGTACCACACCCGGCGTATTCACCAGACTTAGCCCCATCCGATTATCATTTATTCCGGAAAATGCAGAACGATTTGTCTGACGTGTGATTCAAAACATTTGAAGAAGTGGAAAAATGGGTCGCTAAATTTCTCACCTCGCAAGACGAAAGTTTCTTTGCGAAAGGCATCCGCGAGTTACCTGAGAGATGGCTGAAGGTCATTCAGTGCGATGGAGATGACTTTGATGAATAACTGTGTTTTACTTCTTTTTTAATAAATGTTGAATTTTTTGAAAACTGTCCTAAAACTTATTTGTACACCTAATAGTACACGATTCCTTTCTGGTCCCACCAAACGCAGAGCATTGTCTTTTTTTCCGAAGCAATTTGGCTGTGCCGTCGATGTTGACGCTTCGCCAAGTGAAAGCCACGATTTTCTGCGTTTGGGATTCTCGAAATATATCCATTTTTCATCGCCAGTAACAATTCGATGCAGGAAACTCTTCCTGTTCTGCTGCAAAAGCAAAATTTCGGAAGTGGCACTTCGATTTTCCATTTGTCCCTCAGTCAACTCATGCGGCGCCCACTTTCCTTCCTTGTGAATTTTTCCCATGGCGTGCAAACATTTCGAAATACATTGCCGAGTCACATTTAATGCCGCGGCAAGTTGATCTTCTGTGTGAGTGTCATCTTCATCCAATAACGCTTGCAGATCGGCGTCCGCAAATGTTTGTGGTCTTCCCGAGCACTCCTTGTTCCCAGTCTCAAAATCGCCACTTCTGAACCGCTCCAACCAATCTTCACACGTTGTTTTTTATGATAAATGTTCGCCGTAGGCCTCTTCGGTAGCCTTCGGTAGCCTCCTTCTGAGGGCTGGTAGCAGAATTGAGTCGAACAATAATTTTGCCCACATTTTATAACTCGTCGAATACCTGAAAATGTACGAAATATCGTTAATCAAAGTTTAACAGGCCGCCATTTTGTTACAAAATTTTTTCAAGTAGTAATTCTGCTACCAGTGCTCAGAATACTCATGCAGATTGAGAATATACAATTTTTTTCAGATGCATACAACGTCACGCAGAGTGGGCGCTGATTGAGGCGGTTTTCGGCGGAGCATGTTGTAAAAAAATAAAAAACTACATGAAAATATTTAAAATATTTTTTTTTAATGCATATACATTCTCAATGGAACAATAAATACATATGTAAAATTTCATCAAGACAACTTGAACGGCTTAAACGTTATTCCAATCCAAAAATGACGTAAAAAATCTCGCTCTAGACCAGACTACTGCCTTAAATAAAAATCCTGAAACTGAGTATAAACGTGTGATGATCATTTCTGTAATTACTACTATGCCGAATTAAATACGGTTAATGAAACTGAATTTATCAAATTTATTAAACATTTGACAAGTTGAGCGTCACGAGCTTTTATTTATAATCACATATAAGTGACTTGGTAAAAAAATGATTTTCTACTTTTTAGTACATTAAATAAAAGCCCTTAATATGTCAGTAAACGAATGACACTTATTAAATCTTTTTCAGATCAACAGAAAAAGTGTGACAACTGCAGCACTTTTCGATGTTGCGGAAAACAGGCGTCCGAAGATCCTTAATAATGCCGCCATTTAGTTGGTCATTTCAATTTTTTTTTTAACTTGACAGTTATAATAAACTCATGTTCAAACTTGAAAATGATCAGATTATTTTATCCCCTCTAAAAAAAATCCTGAAAAATGTCTATTTTTCACGCTTCTAGAGGGATTTCTCGCCTTAATGGTTCGTAAAAAAAAATCCTAAAAGAAGCGAGACAAACAGCTGTCACACTAAATGACCTCGTGAACGCGTTGCACAAATGTCACTTGTGGCGTTTTAGCCAAACTCTATGGACTTATCAACGTGTGGATCGCCAGCTTTCTGCGAGAGAAAATAGTCTACCCAGCGCCATCTATCGGCAGCGTACGGCTTCACACGCAACCACCTGATTCGGTTTTTTAAACCGCTTTTATGCGCTGCTAATTTGTTGCACGCAAGCTACAAACGCGTTTATCGCAATTTTCTTTTTTCCCCGTTCTCATTTCGTTTCCATACGAAGTGTAATCAGTGACGCGTCATACGAGCTTGTTATCCTCGGCCGCGGACAATTATCGATACTGCGCAGGTCTACGTGAAAGACGTCAATTGCTCGCCCAATGAATTAAGGGGTCTTCTCACTTTAAACGCTTAAACATATATAAAAGTTGTTACACTTAATAAATACACTTTCGACTTACATAAACAAACAAAAATGATTTATTTAAGTCACTATTTGTAAACGAAATTGGTAGTTAAAAAACGTCCTAAAAAATGGTAGGTCTGCGCTGTTGACGGAACCTCGGAGATAGATCATCCGGAACAAAAAATTAAACGGTTTTTAAATTCAGTATGTTAATGGCTATAGCGCATATCATACGATTTTTGATATATTTAAAAAAAATGGGGGACATTTTTCGAAAAAACAAAAAAAAACTTTTTTTTTCACCGTTTTTGGCAAAAAAATAGTAAATATCAATGTTTAAAAAAAAGTCCTTGATAGGCGCTATAGTTATAGTTGTAAGTTTGTTTGGGTTACATAAATACATTTGAATTTTTTTTAAATGTATCTCGAAAGTGTATCTATTAAGGCCTTAGGCCACAGTAACGGGTGTAAAATCATGTGCGAATTTAATACATTTTTTTTGCATGAAAAAGTGATGCACTCATAAAATTAATCACACATCTATTTAGTCAGAATATCAAGCTGTTAGAAAATATAAATTTTTTTTTTTTTCGATGTACAAAATGGCCGAATATTAATATTTTCTTTTGTTATCTTTTTTTACCTAGAACAAAAAACAAAAATTCTCGTCAATCTATATTAGAATACCTAGAGAAGTACGAACGGAATTTGAAAAATATTGTTTTATTCAAAAGTTGTAGGTATTTGAACTTAAGAAATGAATTTTCAGTGGAAAATTTCGTTATAACTGCTCATAAACTTAAGTGAGCTCATAAAATGATCGGTAAAAAGTGAGCGATAAAATGAAAAGTTTTCGATTAACCAGAAATTCCGTACGTACTTCTCTGCGAAAAGCAATTAGGAACATAACTTTTAAATTTGAAGCAGATCGAGTGAAAATTGTTGAAGTTATTTGTCACGCCAATTGGAAAAAAGCTGTTTCGAGAAGTTTCGAGTAGTCGGCCATTTTGTACATGAAAAACAAATTCTAACAGCTTGACATTCATACTAAATAGATGTGCAATTAATTTTATGAGTGAATCACTTTTTCATGCGAAAACAAATTGTTAAATTCGCACATGATTTTATACCCATTACTGTGGCCTAACCCCTTAAGTGTAACAACTTTTATATCAATATCCATAATATAAACCTACCAAAAAAACGAATGAAAATAACCTTCTTAGCGTCTAAAGTGAGAAGACCCCTTAAGGAATTACCATCGACAATTGCCCCTTATACCGCATAGGAATATATCCCACGACCGGATTTTTCCTTTTTTATTGATATTTTGACCTTAGCGTAAAGGTTTAGGTGAAAAGTAACAGGAGAAAGAAAATGGGCGACATTAGTGCACCAGACCTATTACTTTTACTATCAGTTTTCCTCCTTATCACTTTTAATTTGGTCGCTCCGAGAAAAAATAGTCGAACGTTCGTGCGGATCGGCTGTTCGAACTGCAGTCCGCTTTGTGGCTTGAATTTCGCGTCGGATTTTGATTCCCCGGGGTGTTCGTTATAGCGTCGCGTTTACGAAAAAATCACGCTATGCTGGACGATTAGAAAAGCATAATTAAAAAAAAAAAAGGAAAACAATGGATGGATTTATCGTAAAACCGAAGGAAAAATGTCCCGCGGAGAAGGCAAATTTCGTGAACAAATTTTTCTTCTGGTGGATGAAGAAAATCTTCACGACTGCCTCGCGCAGGGATCTCGAGATCGAAGACTTGTGTTATCCGCTCGAGAGCGACGCGGCTGAGGGAGTCAGCTTCAAATTGGAGAGGTATTAATTATTGAAGAAAATAAATAAATGTTAATTCGATTTAAAAAATGAAGATAAAAAAAAGCCCGTCTTTAATTTTCCCGTTTTTTCATCGGTCATATTATTATCGTGAATTCAAAATTCCGCATTCGGAATTTCCTAATTTTTCCTTATGTGATATAGTCCTTGTTTATTCGAATTGTTTGTTCATTTGCTTGGGCGTGCTAAATCTTGAGAGCTCGCGTAGTCGGCGCTCGCGTTTTTTCCTCGGAAGCCGACAAAGAGATATCTGAATACACTTTTACACATATGTGTATTTGTACTTATGATTTTTGCTGTGCTTTCTGAGCGACTAACGTTTAAAAAATCCGAAAAATTAACTTTTAACTGTTCAAGTTTCATGATTGTGATTCGATTATTCAAAAACGGTCAAGACAATTCATTGTCGGTATCATATTATTTAACCGTCCACCCGAAGTAAGCGGTTCTTGATTTTTTTCGGATTTTTTTAACGTTGATCGCTCAGAAAGCACAGAAAAAAACATACTTCCACTACGGGTGATAGCTCGAAAATTTGTACATATAATCACGCATGTTTGGGATTTTTTTCAGATTTTTAAAAAGGGGCAGTTTTGAATTTTTTAGAGTTTCAAAATTTTCAATAAATCGACGAATTATTTCAAGAATTTGTTTTTATTATGAAGTAATTTTACGTCAATTTTTAAATTTGTCCAGACAATGTTATACGTTCTACATTATTTACAGTCAACTGTGTAGACTTTCGCTGGCATAATCTTGAAGAACCTTGTAATTTCGGAACATTAAAGTTAGGAATTTTAAACTGTCGGCGCATTCAAAGTTCGGAATTTCAACTGACTGTAAATGATGTAGAACGTATAGCATTGTCTAGACAAATTTCAAAAATGACGTAAAATCACTTCTTAATATTAAAAAATTCTTGAAATGATTCGTCGATTTATTGAAAATTTTGCAACTTTTAGAACTTCCATGGCCGAATTATTTTGATCGTGTTCAGATTTTCGGAATTTTGATCTTTCGTGTAAAATTCTTTCGGGGTACTATTTTTTCGGAGTTTCGAGCGTTCTGACCATTCAAAGTTCGGAATTTCAACCTGGCCCCATCTCGAATTTCGGAACATTAAAATTCGGAATTTTAAACCGTCGGAGCATTGAAAGTTCGTAAAACGTGGTTTATTTGTTCCATTGTCATTGTCAAGCCAATTAAAATAAACAATGTTGAAACGTCACCTATGACGTTTTGGCGGGACTCTATAGACCTATCATCACGTGTACTGCCAAGTTTCGATTCGAGAAAATAGTTTACCTAACGCCATCTATCGCCAGCGGGTGGTTTCATATGCAATCACCTACTACAACGTACGTATCCTTATTCGATTTCTTCTTACACAGGGCCTGGGCCAGAGAATTAAAGAAGCTGAAGGACTTGGAGTACTCGCCTGGCACGAGCGGAAAGAAAAAAGCCCCGGGAGCAGGGCCCAACCTCTGTCGGGCCATATTTGTCGTTTTTTGGTGGGATTATTTGAAGTGTGGCCTGAAAATGTTCACGATGAATGTCGTACTGAAAACCCTTCAGCCGTTCTTTCAGAAAGAGATAATCGGCTACTTCGGCGGAAGTGGTGCCGAAACGATGACTCCCAAGAGTGTCGCGCTATCATACGCGGGTGGCCTCATCGTCATTATTCTGATCAACGCATGGCTGCACCATCACACGTACTTGGAATGCTACCAAGTAGCTATGAGGGCTCGGGTCGCGTGTAGTTCTCTCGTTTACGGAAAGGTGAGCTTCCTCTTTGTCCTACAAGGAAAAAGGCAATTTTCAAACAGCTGTCATTTCGCCAAAAATTATGATATTGAAGTTCTGAAGAAAAAAAACTTGTCCAGAGAATTTCCAGCTATTCGAAAAATATCTTCCTTCTTCGAATCTAAAAAAATCGGCCGATTTTCTTTTCTTTAAGGTAGTTCTGTAGGCACACGTATAAGCGATGCTGTTGGTTGTAAATTTTTTACACAGGTTGTACCCTCATATGCCTCACACATTCGCACCTCATGCATAGATAGGTCTCATACTCGTATAAAGAGCGTAGCTGCAATCGTGGCAACAGCGCGATTTTCCTGCAGTCATAGCGTTGAGATTCCTACGATCCGTCTTTTGGGAGACATTTTATATAAATAAAAAAAAAGCGTGAAAATGTCAACCCAAATGCAATACAAACGAAAGTTTACAAGAAAAAAGGCGCTTGCTAAAAGACTGAAAGCTGTCGCAGCCATGTGTCAAGCAAATGCGACTAAACGCGATGAGAATAACCATAACCTCAACGATCAACAACAAAAATTCGCTGTCGAAGGATGTCGGATCGTGGATTTACATCTTGCCAGCAGTTTAAATTGCATTCGTTGTAACAAAGACAAACACATGCATAAATACATGCATAAATTGAACAAATTAAATTTGTTTGCAGAATAAATTTATTTCACATCCGTCTCAGAATTACTAGAACTCGGGGAAAAAAAACACGCTTCGCGTTCTCAGACCACGCGCTGATCAGCTGGCTGCAGCGTACACTGTTGCCATTCCGTTACAGATGGTTGCGCCGGAGTTCGGTGTGGAATAAAGTTACCACTTTTCATAAGTCGATATCCCCGACACTAAACCGCCAAAGTTTGTCATTTTTTTTTATTAATCCCTCAATAGTACTGCGTACACGTGTGTTTTTATTTTGAAATCCTAAGATCCGTTTAGAACCTATTGGGTTGGTAAGCAAGTCTTGCGACACTTTCCTTTCGATTAAAATATGTTTTCTTCTAACGAAGTTCTACAACATTCGAGAGTAGTATATTCAAGACTAGTGTAGAACCTTCCATGCCGTAGGGTATATAAGCGAGTCAGTTGTTCCGCGCAGACAGTACGAGCGAAGATGGATCATAGTGCACTTCGATCGATTGCATATTACGAATTTTTACAAGGGCGTTCTGCAAGAACCGCAGCCGCTAATATGTGTAGTGTGTTCAAGGCCAACGTAGTTCATCATTCAACGATATCCCGTTCGTACCAGCGTTTCCGTTCTGGCGATACATCTTTTGAAGACAAACCTAGGTCCGGCAGGAAATCAACTGTTGACGATGAAGAACTACGAACACTTACAAAGGCAAAGCCTAATACGTCGTCACGGGTATTAGCTTACAAACTCGGCTGTAGCCATCCCACGATTCTCCAACATTTACAAAATCTCGGATACAGAAAAGTTGTTTCTTCTTGGATACCACACGATCTCAGCGAATCAAACAAAGCGACACGCATGTCCATCTGTCTTTCACTCCTGCAACGTCCACACAGAAAGGATTTTCTTCAAGAAATAATCACTGGAGATGAAAGCTGGGTGCTTTATGTTAACTACACACGTAAGCGACAATGGCTACCGAAAGGAGAAAAACCAGATCCGACCCCTAAGCTGCCCCGTGAAGTGAAGAGAGTTTTACTCTGTTGTTGGTGGGATTCTGAGGGCACGCTATATTACGAACTGCTCCCATCCAACACCACGATAAATGCAAATACTTACTCTGCACAACTGCAAAAGCTGGCTGAAATTATCAAACAAAAAACGTCAGCGTAAACGTCTCCAAGTTCGGCTTCTCCACGACAATGCTCGACCCCACGTAGCTAAGATGACACAACAATCTATTTCGCAGCTGGGATGGGAAGTTCTACCGCATCCACCGTATTCACCAGACCTAGCACCTACCGACTACCATCTGTTTCGAGCTTTAACAAATTATTTACAGGATAAAAAATTTGATGATGTCGCGGATCTCAAAAATACACTGGTCGACTTTTTCAATTCACGACCCAAAGAATTCTGGAGTGCAGGCATGCAAAGTCTACCAGAGCGTTGGGCACGAGTTGTAGATACAGAGGGAGCATACATTACTGAATAATTGTTTACTGTTAAAATAAAATGTTTTTATATTTTACTCATGTTGTGTGTCGCAAGACTTTCTTACCAACCCAATATATCGAGAAATGCGAGTAAACTCCTATCGGTTTGCGTGTTGGGTATATCGATCGCGTACAAAAATACCCATATTCAATTGCAATTGTCTCATGAACTAAACGGTGAATCGAATTGAATGTTTAGGCATCAGTCGATGAAGGTCATATCTACACCGTACTTAGATTTCAGCCAATTCCTAAGATTTTACCAAAACTACAGAACTACCTTAACTGACACAGTATTATAGAATAAACGCCAGAAAAAAAATCGTTCATCAATCAAATCAAAAGAGAAAAAATAAAAATGCTGTTCATCGTCTCCATGAAAACAAATCCACCCAACGACGGGCCGATTTTTCCGTCGTTTTTTTTGTTTCCAATGATCGACGGCCCGCAGGTCTTGCGGTTGAGCAAATCTGCGCTGAACAAGACGACTCCCGGCCAGATCGTGAATCTTCTGAGCAATGACCTGAGTCGTTTCGACATCGTCGGCCCGCTGTTGCACAAGTTGTGGATTTTGCCGATGCAGGTAAACCGCTTGGATATTGATCGTTTGACGTTCCCTTGTTGCGGTGAATGTCAGTAAATGGACATTTGCTGACGACCGTAATCAACGAACTATGTGGCGTTTTCTTTTTCCACCGTCCATTGATCGCCAACCGGTACTGACTTTCAGGTGATCGTGATCGGCACTTGTTTGTACCTAACGGCTGGACCCATTGCTTTCATCGGCATGGGAAGTCTTTTGTTGCTCATTGTGCCGGTTCAGTTCGTCGTAATTCGATCGATCAAGAGCTTGCGTCGTTTGGTCGCCGGTCTCTCCGACCAGAGAATACAACTGATGGGTGAGCTCATCAATGGAATTCAGGCCAGTGGAGATCTTTTCGCTGATTAAAACGTTCGATCGAAATCAACCAAATACGTTTGTTGGATGCTTATTTCGTTCGTTCGTCTCTGCTCAGGTCGTCAAGATGTACGCCTGGGAGCGTACGTTCGGCAAGATTGTGTCGGGTGCTCGACATTCCGAGATGGGGGCCATCCGAAGCGCCAACTACCTGCGAGCCTTCACTCTGGCCATTGCAATGTTCACCGACAAAGTCAATCTCTTTGCGACTCTGGTCACTTACGTACTCATGGGAAATGAACTGACCGCCGAGGTCGTATTCACCATTGCACTGTACTACAACATCCTGCAGAGCGGCTCGGCTTTCGTATTCCCGTTGGCTCTTCTGCAGACCGGCGAAGTCGCCGTGTCCATCAGAAGATTGCAGGTATTTGGAATTCACATCTCGTAGAAATTCGAACAAAAATAATCAAAAGTTGAATAACGATGATAAATACAAATAAATAATAATATGGAATGTTAAATTTCGATGGACAATAATAAATAAGGAGTATGAAATGTATTATATTTTATATCTATTTTTAAATCTAAAATGTTTTTGTAATCTTATATTTTGAGATATCTAAAACCGAAAATCGATATTTTCCAAAACTTCAACTACGTGTAAGCCCTTAAGGAGTGAGATACAGTCAGAGGCGTAAAATACGAGCATTTTCAATACATTTTTTTTATAGCAATTAAGTTTGTTTTACAAAATTGGTTACACGGACTTTTTATGTTATATTTCAACTTGACTTGTACAAATTTTCAAAGAAAAATATTGATTATTTATAACAATATCGCCATCTTTGTCGGACCCCCTTCGGCATGTAGTGCTTTGTGGTGACCATGATAAAATTTTACTGGATTATCTGAAATCAAAAAAACAAAACAAAAATCATTAGTTTAATAATGAATCTAGTCCTTAAGCGAAACTTTTTTATTTAAAAAATTAACAAAATGGCGGCTTCCGAGAGATAACTTTCGAATTTCGACCAAAAAATCACTCGTTTATTGTTTACAAAAAATTGAAATTTTCAACAAAAATGAAAATCCTTCGCTTAATGACTAGTTTTTAATGCTATCAATAAGCACACCAAATTTCATCAAAATCCATCGAGTGTTTTTTGAATTATAGTGGTCACCGACTTGAAAAACATCGTTTCAAGAAAAACGCGTTTAAGGGGGGATTGTCTTTTTTTTTCGCAAAATTTACCGCTTTTTGGGAATTTTTTTGTGAAGAAAGTATACAACGGAAAACTTGTGAAACTTGGCATATAGTTTTATTGATCTGTTTACTACATACAAAAAATTTTTTAAACAATTTCATAAAAAAATCCGCCTCCCAACCCCCTCGACGCGCGATGGTCCTTTTTTGATGGTGTGCACGATTACAGCCTTCACGTTCATCCTGCAACAAAAACCCAAAAAGCATTTTACTTTAGACACATATAGCTATCGTTCGATGAAGGGAAAAAAAATTGACGATTTGGTGACGTTTTGAACTTGAAGTATCGATTTTTCGAAAAAAATTGATCGATTTTTTGTTATGAATAAAAAACTATTAAACATATTGCTTTTTTGCTTCATCAAACGATAAAAGGATGTCAGCTGAGCATTCTGTCCAAATTTGAAGGCAATCGGTTGAATAGTTTTTGAGAAATCGTGCACACCATCAAAAAAGGACCATCGCGCGTCGAGGGGGGTGGGAGGCGGATTTTTTGATAAAATTGTTTAAAAAATTGTTTGTATGTAGTAAACAGATCAATAAAACTATATGCCAAGTTTCACAAGTCTTCCGTTGTATACTTTCTTCACAAAAAAATTCCCAAAAAGCGGTAAATTTTGCGAAAAAAAAGACAATCCCCCCTTAAAGTTTTTTTATGTGGATACGGTGTTATATGTTCGTAAAATTTTTAGCTCGATGAATGAAGCCAAACTTTTATTTATGTATTTTGATCCGATGAATCCAAATATAACAATTTTTTGCCGAAAAGTCGAGCATTCAATTGTTTATAGCCAATTGTTAAAACAATCTTTCCAAAATTAAAATTTTTCGGGATGAACTATTTAAAAAAAATATTTTGGGCAATTTCAAAACGAAAGTATTCTTCATAAAATTTTGCTAAAGTTCATAGTTTTTGAATAACAAATTTTTGAAAATTTCCGAAACAGTTTTCCAATTTTACACTTGATTTATGAATAGAAATACTAATTTAAAAAATACTTACATCGAATCGTCAATTCCTGACCCATACAATAGGGCTTCTGCCGATGTGGAAGCTTCCAAAATATCAATTTGTTGTTATCTTCGAAGCATTCTGCCTTCCCGGGTATTATTGTTTGCGCGTTTGTCAGCCGCTACCTGCCATGGGGACCCGATGCCCCTTCACTAATTGTCGTATACCCCGGAAACTATTCATCGGATTAACTTGAAATTGTCACGGAATATTTTCGAAACATCATACTTCAAGAAAATGTAATAAAGAAATCGATTTTGTGTAAATTCTGACTGCATCTCACCTCTTAAAGAGACATGAATGAAGCTATAAACATTTCTTATTCTTATGAAGGATCCTCCATTTATCGATTTTTTTTAAATTCTTTTTTTCTTTAATTCAATTTTATTAATTTAATTTATTTATCATCGTATTTGATTTATTATTCATTGTTACTCATCTTTGTTCCTGATTCTTCTTTAGGATTCTTTATTCATCTTTATTACTTATTTAATATTATTCTTCTTTAATCGTTGTTTTTTTAAAAGATTTTTTATTTATCCATATTCTTGGTTCATTATCACTTTTTTTTATTCTTCGTTTCTCTTTAGCATTATTTATTTGTTTACATTCTTTATTCATTATTATTCCTTTTTATTCGTCATTCTATTTCATGATAAAGAAGGACGAAAAATCTTTTTCAGCCTTTTATCTATGCAGGTTTTTTTAGGTTTAGCAAATTCGAGTGTCACCATTTTTTCCTAAAGAAAAGCTTTGATCTTTGAAACCAAATCTAAGTCATATTTATATCGAATAGAAGAAACCGAAAAAAAAACTCAAGATGTTTGTTGCTTCATTAAATCGTTGTGTGTCGACGTGTTGTTACTTTTTTATCATTCCATTTACTTTTTCTTATAAAAAATCTCTTCGAATTTATTATAATTTCTGTTCATTGTACATAGGTATTTTTGGATATTCATTAGTATTTATTAATATTCATTATTATTTATTACTGTTTATCATTTTTAGAATCATGTTTTAGACAATAAGGTTTGAAAAATGTATACCAAATTTCATCAGAATCGGTGGATTAGTTTTTTAGCTATACGTCACGCCAGTTGTGAAAATGCAGTTTAAAAGACCGTGCCGTAACTCCGCCATGTTTAAAGATTAATTTTTTCAACCATGTAACAGCCAAAAGTAGTAATAAACATCCCCCAAGTTTCAACAATTGTAAAGAAATCATTCCTATAAAAAAAACCATGAAAATCAGCAATTTTTTTCCTCGCCTAAAGGTATCTCCCCCTTACGGAATCATCGCAGTCTAGATTCCCGTAGACTATGATTTGCAAAAAAGTTCAAACATTTTTTCAGTTAGAACATGTATAGTTTCTATGTGACGGTTATTAAAATAAAGAAAATGGAAATTTAAGAAAATGGCAAGCATTTACAAAAAAAAATCAACATTTCATGCAACATTACTGCAAAAAGTGGATTAAAAAACTCGTTTTCTTTCAATTTTTCAAAAACAATTCTCGTCAAGTAGAAGGTACCAATATTATCAATATTTCTACAAAGTTTCGAATACACGCGGTGAGGCATAGCGTTGACGGCATGTGACGTTTAAAGTTTTTCGAATTCCCCTTTGAAGCTTTAGGAAAATATTCTACATGTATAGTTCTATCGTTTAAGGGGTTAGGCCACAGTAACGGGTATAAAATCATGTGCGAATTTAACAATTTTTTTCGTATGAAAAAGTGATTCACTGATAAAATTAATTACACATCTATTTAGTATGAATATCAAGCTGTTAGAAAATATATATATATTTTTTTCGATGTACAAAATGGCCGACTGCTAATATTTTCTTTTGTTATCTTTTTTTTGGCGCTCCGCGGCATGACATTTAGCATCTACCATTTTTTACCTAGAACCAAAAACCAAAATTCTCGTCAATCTACAGTAGAATACCTAGAGAAGTACGTACGGAATTAAAAAAATATTGTTTAATTCAAAAGTTGTAGGTATTTGAGTTGAGTTGTAGGTATTTGAATGAATTTTCAGTGAAAAATTTCGTATAAAACTGCTCACAAAATAAAAAGTTTTCGATTAATCAGAAATTCCGTACGTACTTCTCTGCGAAATGCAATTAGGAACATAACTTTTAAATTTGAAGCAAATCGAGTGAAAATTGTTGAAGTTATTTGTCACGCCAATTGGAAAAAAGCTGTTACGAGGAAAACGCCTTTAAGGGGGGATTGTCTTTTTTTTCGCAAAATTTACCGCTTTTTGGGAATTTTTTTGTGAAGAAAGTATACAACAGAAAACTTGTGAAACTTGGCAAATAGTTTTATTGATCTGTTTGCTACATACAAAAAAATTTTTAAACAATTTCATCAAAAAATCCGCCTCCCACCCCCCTCGACGCGCGATGGTCCTTTTTTGATGGTGTGCACGATTACAGCCTTCACGTTCATCCTGCAACAAAAACCCAAACAACATTTTACTTTAGACACATATAGCTATCGTTCGATGAAGGGAAAAAAAATTGACGATTTGGTGACGTTTTGAACTTGAAGTATCGATTTTTCGAAAAAAATTGATCGATTTTTTGTTATAAATAAAAAACTATTAAACGTATTGCTTTTTTGCTTCATCAAACGATAAAAGGATGTCAGCTGAGCATTCTGTCCAAATTTGAAGGCAATCGGTTGAATAGTTTTTGAGAAATCGTGCACACCATCAAAAAAGGACCATCGCGCGTCGAGGGGGGTGGGAGGCGGATTTTTTGATGAAATTGTTTAAACATTTTTTTCTATGTAGTAAACAGATCAATAAAACTATATGCCAAGTTTCACAAGTTTTCCGTTGTATACTTTCTTCACAAAAAAATTCCCAAAAAGCGGTAAATTTTGCGAAAAAAAAGACAATCCCCCCTTAACGGCGGGGTAAAGTTAATTCGGTGAAAAAGGCATGTTTTTAAGATTTTTTTTTGGCGTAACGAATAGTGTTCGTTTATTGAAAAATTTACATATAATAAAGTAACATTTGAACAACATTCTCCTAAATTTGCATTGCAAAATATTCAAAATTGAGCGAGTGAAAATTAAACCCCGGAGGCGCCTCGAAAAAAAGTTGGTTTGCGGTGTGCACCATAACTCGCAACAGAATCATTTGAAACAAAAAAATCAAAATGCATTTGTTAAAGGAGATGTTTCTCGAGGTAATGACGGGAGGATTTTTTTTTCGATTTTTCGATTTTTCGTAGCACTTGGGAGCCAAAAACCCGATTTTCGCTAAAAAAAATCGGCTAATTTGTTGTTGAAAAATTAGTAATTATTAAAAAAAAACAAAAAAGCTCTCGACAATACCTGGTGAATTATGTGAAGACGTACTGTGCA
This sequence comes from Ophion obscuratus, assembly GCA_964007375.1. Lineage (NCBI taxonomy): Eukaryota > Metazoa > Arthropoda > Insecta > Hymenoptera > Ichneumonidae > Ophion > Ophion obscuratus. Next base: position 20,490,240 of record OZ023319.1, on the reverse strand, counting down.
AAATTTCAAAGCGATTGGTCCAGTAGATTTTGAGTTATCGTGCACACGGACTTCAAATATGACAAGTCTCAGAAGAACGGTTTGAAAAACGCAGAAGAGAAGAGAACGGCATGGAGCAATAGACGCTCAAATACTCATAACTTCGTCAATTTTACTCCGATCGACTTGAAATTTTAACACAATATTCTTGATATATTATGCATTCATTTAAAAAATTTGAAAAAAAATGAAAAAAAAATTAAATACTTTACCCCGCCCTTAAAGTTTTAGGTACTCTATGGCCGTGCCAGAGGTGGGCTTACGTTATACGCTCAAAGTCGGCGAAGAAAAAATATCTTGCTATAAATCGAATAGTAACTTATTCTTATGATGATAAAGCCCCGTTTCAGCGAGGAAAAAAATCGATTTTTTTAAATTCTCCTGTGGCCTTCCCCCTTAAAGAGAAAAAAGAAATCGATTTTTTGATCGTTGTAAATGTTTATCTCGTCTTGAGAATAGAAAAAGAACTCGAAATAAATAAAAAAATCATGTGACAAACATTGATGAAAGTGGCCGAAAATGGCTTCTAGAATTTCCTAATGCTGGACGAGTTCGTGGCTTACGAGCCAATTGAGGCTGGTCCCAGTGCTGCGACACTAAACGAGACCCAGAGCAGCACCCTGGTGCCCGGGAGCACGGAGACCATGTCGACGATCGATGAGACACTGAACGAGGAAGCTGAAGTACCAGCCGGTACCGAAGAACCTCCAACGAGGCATCCAGTGTTCTTGGAGATGCAGAGATTGTCGGCCAACTGGTTAGCGGGCCAGTTGCCGCCGACCCTTTGCGACGTTTCCCTCAAGATCTACGGTGGGGAGCTTTGCGCCCTGGTGGGTCAAGTTGGCTCCGGCAAGAGTTCCCTGCTGAACGTCATACTTCGAGAATTGCCGATAGGATCCGGAAACGTGTTCATGCGCCAGAGGTTCACTGCTGAATTTGAGGAGCTCACCCAAAGCCGTGGCTACGTCACGGACAATCCGAGCCTCGTCGTGTCTTACGCCAGCCAGGAGGCCTGGCTGGTGACCGGTACGGTGCGCAACAATATACTCTTCGGCCAGCCCTGGGACGCCCGGAAGTACCAGGAAGTGACGAGGGTCTGTGCCCTGTGGAGGGACATAAGACAATGGCCTGATGGCGACTCGACGATCGTCGGCGATCGTGGAATTGCCCTGTCGGGCGGACAAAAGGCTCGGGTCAATCTCGCCCGGGCCGTCTACAAGGATGCCGATGTCTACCTGCTCGACGATCCGTTGAGCGCCGTTGACAATCGCGTCGGACAACATTTGTTCCGCAAGTGCATCAACGGCTATCTGAAAGGGAAGACGCGGATTTTGGTGACCCATCAGCTGCAGTATCTCAAATCGGTTGATACCATCGTCGTCTTGGATCGCGTGAGTTCATACATTGGCAATTCTCCCGAAATTATCATTCTCCGTGTCATCTGACTTTTTTTTTATTAGGACGTTAAATAAGTTCTCGCTGTTTTCCAACAGATGGCGTTACTAGTACTGCGTGCGTGTAGTTTAGGGAGGGGAACCTCCTCCAGACAACAGGTTTTTCAATAATTCTTTACAAAAAATTGAGACCATTTATTGCAATGAATCAAATTGCATAATAATATTCACGTTCCAATGCATACATAAATAAGGAACCTAAATTTAGCAAATATTAACAATTCGAGAACAAAAAGAAACAAACACCTTTTTCGAAATGAACAAATCGTTAAATACAATATTTATGAAAACAGTTTCTACAAAATTTTAGGTTTGTGCGAAGGCCGATACGTTGAAGAATATCTGTACAAAATTTCAAGTTGATTGGTTCATTACTTTTAGATCTACTTTCCCGACAGGCCGATTGTGTCGTATTATTTTTGTAGCTTAGGCTTTTTTTCTACAAACCTTGTGTGTTATAAGGTGGTCTCACAGGCGATAGAGTCATTCCCCTGGTCATCCTTAACTGTATCTTTTTTCAATTAAATAAGTCACTCTTTACCTGTTCAAGTGGAACTTTTAGACACCAACTCACCGCTAGATTTTGAGGTTAGAATAACGTAGAATGCCACGCTGTGCAGAAAAACCTGTTTGAGTCGTCATTCCTCTGGGTTCCTCCTGACATGTGAGATCCAGAGGCACGTGGGGATATGCATGAGGTTACATAAAAGTAATTCTCTTACAAGGAGCATCCGTCAAATGTCGTCCTTCGATTTTGTTGAAACTCATGTATGTTATGAAGTTTTGAAAACTAAGCGATACGCAATTTTTTTATCGGCGGAAAAACTGCTTCATGGGGTGAAACCAGCCCTCAAAAAAGGCATGTCAAGGAGTACTATTGCGCAGTTTCACCCACAAGCAGTCGACCGATTGCAATGAAACAAAAAAGAAAATTCTTCTAATCTGAAGCGATGAAAAATCCACTAGAGAGTTATCGCAAAGAAAAATAATTAAAGGGGAAAATAATTAAACCACCCCTATTCGAGAGCTGGTTTCACCCCTTAAGGGGCTATACCAGTGTGAACGCCGAAAATTTGAGTGATTTTCGGGAATTTTTTGGAAGAAAAGTACTCAGTTAACTGTTTCGAAAAATTAAGAATATATTTGGCTATATTTGACCTATATTATATAATTTTTTCATAGAAAAATATTGAGATCCAAGCGACTTACGCGCTGCCTTCGGAGGCGCCAAAAAAAGTCCGGCCGATTGAGTAGCTGAAATCGAAAAAGAAAAAAATGTCGTTAAACTGGAAGTTATTTCCTGTACAATGACGTAGGATTTTCGAAAAATATAAAAAACTAACAAAGTGGCGTAGTTTAAAAAAAGGCTGTTTTCTTGCCTATAAAATGGTCGTTTTTTTCAATGCCAAATCGTCAATTTTCATCCAATTAAAAATATCCTACGTCATTGTAGAGTAAATATATTCAAGAGTACTCAGTTCAAATTTCAAGTCAATCGGATAATTGCTTCTTGAGTTACAATGTCAGCAAATTTGAAACATCTCATTTCGAGAAAAACGCGTTTAAAGATTTAACTATTGATTTTTGCAAGATAAAATGATATTGATATAAATGATAATGATATTCTTGAAAGTATAAACTGTCGAAAAAGGCCAAAAAAAATCCATTTTTTGAAAGTGCCACACTGGTATAGCCCCTTAAACGCGTTTTTCCGCCGATAAAAAAAATACGTGTCGCTTAGTTTTCGATGCTTCATAACATACATAAGTTTCAACAAAATCGAAGGACGACACCTGACGGATATTCCTTGTTAGATTATTGGCATGTCTATTGGATAATATCTTCAACACCCAAAGAATTGTTAAAATACAAACAAAAAAATTGTTTACTGAATAACTCAAAAACAATCGATTTTTCGGATATAGTTCAAATGTACGAAATGTAGAGAATATTTTGCTCTATATTTTCGTTGCTATGGACCACCCTTGAATTTGGATTTTCCAACCCCTCTCGAGGGTTGAAAATTCAAAATGGAATTCTGGGAAAACTATTGACCGCACTAATTCGCCGCCTAGGAACAATTTGTAGCTTGAACCCTCAGCTACATTTTTGTCCACAACGCCAGACGCGTATCTCTTTATTTTCGCTCAATAGTTTTCCCAGAATTTCATTTTCAATTTTCAACCTCCGAGGGGGGTTTGAAAATGCAAAATTTAAGGGTGGTTCATAGAAACGAAAATATAGAGAAAATTATTCTCTACATTTCGTACATTTGAACCATCCCCGAAAAATCGATTGTTTTTGAGTTATTCAATAAACAACTTTTTTGTATACTTCGACAATTTTTTCGGGGTTGAAGATGTTTTCGTAGAGGGATTATCAAAGACTCGATTAACGCGTCTTTTCAAGGGCTACAACGTTCCCATTTGAACAAAAATTTTATGAATATTTCCTAAAGAATTATCGAATTAAAACTGATTTTTTTAAATTTCACCCCACTTTTTCACGCCCAAAATGAACTTCTACGACTTCGGCGCTGTGGACAAAAATAATGCTCGGATTTTTCTAAACATTTTGTCTCCCGCCGCCGACCTCGTGGGGCTTGTGGTTTGGCATTCATCCACCCCCCCCCCCCCTCATCCCCTTAAAAAGATCCTACACCTTGATTTGTAGGCAAACTTGGATTTAGCATCCACGGCACCTAAAAATTTCGTTGTCTTGCAAAATGATGATTTCGGCACTCGCATATGGATTTCCTCCAGAAGGAATAGACTATCAACGGCGATAGGATATTCCCATAGTCCCGAGGGGCGCTCAATCATAACACTCTATGCACAAGTCAACTCCTTCCAGGGTCTGGTCCGTGCGCAGGGTACCTTCCAGGACCTCAGCAAGTCCAATCCCGATTTCATGTCCCTCCTGAGCATCCTCGCAAATTCCGAAAAAGAAAACGAGAAGAAATCTTCGCTCGCCACGGAAACAACCCGGGCCAATGAGGCTGTCGGTATCGAACAGTCGGACATGACCAGATGGGCCTCCATCGCCTCGATCGACAGTTTGGTATGACTTTTCACTACTTCCCCTGTACTTTTGTTTCTACTTTTTTCTGAAACTCGCACATCACATCCGGAGGTTTTTCGGAGAGCCATTTTGGTGACACCGCTGCACTGACTGAGAAAAAAAATCATTGGTGTTATTAAATAAAATTTCGTTGATTCCATTATAGAATTGTTGGTGCAAATAATCGGATTTATTAGCCCAACCAAAACGCCATTAACTTTAATAACATGATACATTTTTTTTTAATTTCATTCAAAAGATATATTGTTAGCCGAGACAATACATTATTGAAACTATCTAAAAAATTATTGCGAACAAATTATATACTTTTGAATGCATTTTCTCCAACGAACAAAAAAAGCGTTTCAATTCATCACATGAATATTGTTGATTCGAGTACACAAGAAAAATTGAATTTCGCTCATTTGATTCAGATAGAATTTCTATTGAGTAAATATGTTATTTTATTTTTTTCACCATATCCGATATTGATTTCCAAGTACATTATTCGTTAAAATATCAATATTATATTTTGATTGAAAAATATTAAGCAAATGTCTGAATAGGTTAAAAAATTATGCGAAAATAAAATTTGTTTCTTGCGCATTTGGTTGAAAAAAATTCAACGAAATCATGACCGAGCGCCACCGCAATTATAGGTGTGAGGAAACTCGTAGTTCTCGGAGTAACCGCTAGAAGCCGCACGCGCGCTTGTTTCTCGTAAGCAAAGACATTATAAGATATAGACCGACAACGCGCTCGACCGCTAGGCTTGCCCCTCGAACCACACAGCGGCCAGATGACCTCTACTGTTAAACCGGTGTCGAATGCCCGTTCAGTGTGCATTCGGCCGCCCTGCGCGTCATTAGTATTCGCTTGTGCGTAAATTACTACCCCATACTTACTAGCTAAAGCGATGAAAACCCTAATTGGGAAAACTATTTTTCCAGAAATAGATTTTCACCAATATATCCTTTTCATTTAAGTTGTCCCAACGCCAAAAACTGAACAAAATTACTTATTTAAAGGTGACTAATTCGAAATGCTTTCGTGGTTTGTTTAAAAAAAATATTGTTTATTGTCAGACAGAGGTTCAGGAACTGATGAATACTATGTAATCCGATGAAGATTTATTACGTAGGTTATGATGCAAAGTTATAAATAGTGCCAATGTACACTATTATTTTGAATAAATGTATTTGATTTAACAGTTTTATTTTACATTCCCATACTTCCTTAGGTGTATATGTTACGGTCAATGTAATAATTGTCAATTTATTACTCTGACCGTAAGATATACGATCGAAAGTGACTTAATTATGACGAATATAATTATTATAACGTTATTGGTAACGAATTATATCGATAGGTCTGTCGTCACCGCTGCACCGTCACGACACTAACCGTAGACTTCCGAACACAGCCGAGAAGCCGTCTCGTGGTGTGCGTGTAACGATGAGCAATTTGATTGGTCGCGCTATATCGGACGCGCCTGCCCTCCCCGCAAAAGTTGGTCGACGCAGACCCCGTACTTTAAAGTATGTGTTGTCGGTCTATTTCTTACAACGTCTTTGCTCGTAAGCGTAGCGCGAACCGAAAATTTACTTGAACGCCGGAGAAACTCTGAAGGGTATCGCTTCTTGGCCTGTGGCTAAGATCAAAGTGTAGTATCCGTTCTTATCAGTTGAATATCTGATATTCTCTCCATGGATATTCCATTGGATATCTGATAAACTCTCCAACTATTATCTTGGATGATCATTCTAATGCTCACTTTTTATTTAAGATTTAAAACAAATTGAAAAACTTACGTCCCATGGCATATTCGTGTCGATGCAGTAAAGAAATAATTAATTCTATTGATTATATTTTTGCACGAAATAAAAAATGTTGTAGCAACCGCTTAATTATTTCATCCAAATATCTACGGATTGTATATAGAATGATTTCAATAGAATATAATTTTATTTGAAGGATAATGTAGATGTTCAGAGAATGGAAGAGCATTTTCAAATAAAATAATATGTTATTTAAATCGATCACATTTTCCAACATTTTATAGTATTGTAAACCCCATGGAAATTTATGTATGTAAAATATATGCAGAAAATATATGCTACATATATATATATATATATCGGTCGCATATATAGTGACGAAAAATAGAATAATACGTATATATTCAGTATATATGCACCAAATATATGACGCATATATGACCCATATATTTTCGATATATTTTTCTGACCAAAAAAATATATGCTACGTACAAACACTATATATGATGCATATATGAGGCATATACGACGCATATATTTTCGATATATTTTCAATCTATTTTTTTGCCAGAAAAATATATCAAAAACGTATGCGTCATATATGACTCATATGTGTGTCATGTATGAGTCATATTAGACGCATACATTTTTGATACATATTCCTGACAAGAAATATATGCTGTGAACAAACACTATTACAGTTAAACTTAAGAAAACTTAATTTACAGTTAAAGTACACTATTCCATATAAACACTATATACACCCACATGAAAATAAAATATATAAAAAATATACCGAAAAATATATAAAACATGTATTAAATATAATTGGTTCGAAAAGTTGGATATGCCAATTGTATTTTTGGGTAAGAGTAAAACCTATACGATATATAAATATAAATCCATTTAAGATACATCTTAAATATATCAAACATACAAACTGAATGTATATTTTATATATTTTAAATACGGTTGGTTAAGCAACATGAGTAACAGATGACGTTGCAAATCAAAAACATCTTCAAGTCGGTATCTCGCGAAGACCTAGCCGCACTAGCCGGAATAAATGATCGGACAAAAAAATGAAGGTTATGTAATCTCGTAATTCTATTCGATTATCGCTCTCTATGCGAACGCAATTAAGTAATTGATGCGAGAATGTTAGTTATCGTTGTAAATCCACACATTTCTCAATAAACTAACATTGTGTATTGTACGATATGCAGACGATACGAAAGTTAATTTAACAAGTAGAATTAGCTCAGTGGGGAACGTCCCAGCTCATCAGTCAGAGGTCCCGGGTTCGAAACCACCTTACGGCGTGTAAGCGTCTGATATAATTTAAATTTGAACCATTAAAATATTTGAACCGCAAAACCATAATTGTAATTAATGACAAGGAAAAATATCGTAAAAGGGTGCAATGATGTAAATAACGTCATAACAAAATTTTTAAGAATATTTCAAGTATAATTTAAATATATTTCAAGTATATCTTAAATACACGTTGAATATTTTTCAATAATATTTTAAATGTAGTATGAACATATTTCAAGTCTATTTTTAACGGAGTATGAACATATATCGTGTATATTTTAGATGTAGTTTAAATACATTTAAAGTATATTTCAATTATAAGTCGAATACAGTTAAAATACATTTGTAGTCTATTTTGAGTGTAATTTGAGTACATTGTAAGTATATTTTCAATATAGTTTGTGGCATGTATGTACCACTTATGCAGTATATATGTGGTATGCATGCAGTGTGTATGCAACATATATGCTAAATATATGTGGTATATATGCAGGGTAAATGCTACATATATCATTGATATATGGTACAGTGATATACAGTAATACCACGCATATACATCTCATATATAAAAACGTTACGAAAATTAGAATTTGGCACATATATGCAACATATATTTTCAATATATGGCATACATTTCACATATATTACAATTATTAATAAAATAAATTTGCCGTATATTTTTGCGTATATAAATTTCCATGGGGGCACAATCTCATATATCGGTAGCACTCCGCAGCAGCACGTTTATTTGGATCAACCAATATATTTTTTTTATTCAATTGGTTTTTTTTTCTTAGTGTGAGTGGATGCGAATGGCAGGTCCTTGATGGCTTCCGGTTGTATTTTGATAGAGTGTCGACTGGACGGACGAGGGCAGCGTGGCCTCGGGCGCGACCAGTCAACATTCGGAGATAAGCCCGAAGGGAAAGATGTCCTGGGAGGTTTGGAGGCGTTACTTCGGCACCGGAGGTTCAACCTTCGTGTTAATAATCCTGGCGGTGATGATCCTGACAGCCCAACTGTCATTGACGACCACCGATCTCTGGCTGAGCTACTGGAGCAATCTTGAGGCTGTTAGGACGAGCATGACCGACCCCAATGGCGTGACACCTACCGAGTATCGTTCCTTCGTCAACAACACCGTTTTCTCGTACTTCTCGATGCTGAACGAAGACGGCTTGCTCTCCACCAATACGGCCATTTACGTCTACAGTGGCCTCATAGTCTGCTGCGTTATCTTCAATTTGGCACGGAACATGATGTTCATGGCGATTTGCGTGCGAATCAGTTGCAAACTTCACAACAGGATGTTTCGGAAAATATTGCGAGCGACAATGAGATTCTTCAATCTGAATCAGTCGGGTCGCATAGTTAATAGATTCTCGAAGGACGTTGGGGCGATGGACGAATTGTTGCCGGGCGCGCTGCTCGACGGCTCGAGAGTTGTTCTCCTGATGAGCGGTGTTTTCGTCACGATTATCGTCACCAACGTATGGATGGTGTTGCCGATGATGGTGCTAGTTCCGGTCTTCTATTGGCTCACCAGACAGTACCTCGTTGCCGCTTACAGCATCAAGAGACTCGAAGGCACATGTGAGTATAGTTGAAATCAACTAAATCATTCGAATTGATCCTGTTTCATTCGAATTAAGGGGTAGTACGTAGTTTTTATATTGCATAGATAATTGTTAACGGCGGGGTAAAGTTAATTCGGCGAAAAAAGGCATGTTTTTAAGATTTTTTTTGGCGTAACGAATAGTGTTCGTTTATTGAAAAATTTACATATAATAAAGTAACATTTGAACAACATTCTCCTAAATTTGCATTGCAAAATATTCAAAATTGAGCGAGTGAAAATTAAACCCCGGAGGCGCCTCGAAAAAAAGTTGGTTTGCGGTGTGCACCATAATTCGCAACAGAATCATTTGACACAAAAAAATCAAGATGCATTTGTTAAAGGAGATGTTTCTCGAGGTAATGACGGGAGGATTTTTTTTTCAATTTTTCGATTTTTCGTAGCACTTGGGAGCCAAAAACCCGATGTTCGCTAAAAAAAATCGGCTAATTTGTTGTTGAAAAATTAGTAATTATTAAAAAAAAACAAAAAAGCTCTCGACAATACCTGGTGAATTATGTGAAGAAGTACTGTGCAAAATTTCAAAGCGATTGGTCCAGTAGATTTTGAGTTATCGTGCACACGGACTTCAAATATGACAAGTCTCAGAAGAACGGTTTGAAAAACGCAGAAGAGAAGAGAACGGCATGGAGCAATAGACGCTCAAATACTCATAACTTCGTCAATTTTACTCCGATCGACTTGAAATTTTAACACAATATTTTGATATATTATGCATTCATTTAAAAAAAATTTTTAAAAATGAAAAAAAATTTTTTAATACTTTACCCCGCCCTTAATAACAAGTGAACTATGCAATATGAAAAAAAATCCTACGTACTTCCATAGACAATGTATTTTTCAAGGTATATTCAACATTTCAAGTGAATCGGTTGAAAATTGTCTGAGTTATGTTTCCGGCCAACTTAAAACATTCAGTTTTGAGATAAATGCTGCACAGCCGCCATTTTGAAATTAATCGCTTCAAAACAATTATTGTATACAGTCACTGATATGTATGATAAACACCCTTTTTTGTAATCTCGAATTATTTGGTACTTTTTCTGAAAAAAAAATCCCAAAAAGCCTATTTTTTCGGCCTCTAGAGTGGCCTAAGGCCTTGAGGGGGGCCCTCCATGTACAGGGTGTCCCTCCTATCTCTGCTACCCGAAATAACTCGGTAATTATCGACGTCGCAAATTTTTTTTTTTTAATTCGTTAGAGGCGTTGACGCACAGCGAAGGTCACCTCGACTTTTTAAAATGGAATAGTACATTTTTTTCAACCATCTTGTGGAACATCCCAAGCCGCATAGAAAAACATTAGGGGGTCAAAGTCGTTCAAGGTCATTCAAGGTCACCTATTAAAATCAAATACAAATCTAATTATCTCGGATCACTAGCAAATATTTGGTAGTGATCCGAGATATTTAAATGTGTATCATCGACACTGACCTTGAATGACCTTGAACGACTTTGTCCGCCTAACGTTTTTTATGCATCTTGCTCCACAAGATGGTTGAAAAAAATGTAACACCACCGAAATAAACAAAAATGGTTGCATTTGATGGTCCCTTTAACACCGTACAACTTTTGTCTGGGACAATTTTTGTGACGTCGATAATTACCGAGTTATTTCGGGTGGCAGAGATGAGAGGGACACCCTCTAGAACGCGAAATTTTAGTCGATTTTCGTGATTTGGGGGGGGGGGGGTCAGGAATGCATGTACCTTTTCAGGGTCATAGGTACTTTTTATTACATAATTCTAGTTTTGAAAAGGATTTTTGTTACTTGAACAAAAGTTAAAAATGGCGAAGATATAACCAGTCGCCGTGAAGCTGTCCGTCAGGAAGGCCGAATGTGGTGTACACTTTAGTACCTTGTAAAATTATCTGAATCAGTCTGTGTAAAACAATTTATTAGTATATACATGTGGTCACTTGATGAACTTGAAGGCCTTAGAAAAGTTGATTTTTTTCAGAAATAATTTCAAACTTTGACCTAACCAAAAAAATGTTTATTTTAATAATTTTCAGTCGGGCTTAGGTTCATCAATGGCACATAAGTATTACAAAAACGTGTGCCAAATATGAGCTTGATCGGTCAAATAGTTTCGGAGTAATCGTGGACACCGATTTCCAACCCATAAAAACAAAGTTTCGAGATAATCGCGTTTGAAGTTTCGGCAAGGGTTGCCGTCAGCTAGACTAGTCAGCTATTCCAGCACCATATAATAGTCCTTCAGTTTCCTCATAATACTTTATTTGTAAGAATATCGAAGCGTTTCTATTCTATGGAGCATCACCTCTACTCCAAACGGAGCAGAGGTGATGCTCTCCGGACGTCATTTTTTAGAATTGACCAAAATCTCAAACTGCATCGTATTCTACCGGGTTAGAACTATGAATTTAGGCAATAAAAAAATGCATTTTCTGAAGCCTCTATATGGAGTGCCCCCTTAAGGAAACATTTCTAAATCAATGTGTTCTTTTATTTGATTCTACTGTTCCGGAGATTTATTTACGAGTATATTAATTTATTTAAATAGAGATTTATTCAACGCGGCTGAGTAATTGAAAATTTATAAGCTTTTAATAATTTTGGTATTTGGTATGGTTTTTGTGAATAATATTTAGTCGTACAGACAAAATGGGTATATTTAGATTTTTTTCTATGCGAATTAACTAGCAAGTTCGTAGACGTAGTAGTACGCTCTGTGGCCGCAGTGCGGCGCAGGGCCCGAGGCTTCTCTCGCAAGCCTCTTGTACTCCGAGCGAGCGTACAGCCCAATTTAGCGCATTGTTGCTCTTGCTCGGCCAAATGTATTCCAATAGACGTGGGATTTGCACATCATGTAATACCCACACGACAGAAACGTCCTCTCGTATATATACAAAAATGGTGATAATATGCGAGTTGCAAATGAAAAAAACTAGTAATTGAAATACATGTTTTATTCTTTCGAAAAAACAATATATTCGAACTCAAGACACATTTATTGCAAATAAACATATTTTTTGTCAAAGTATATTTCTTATTCATGGAAATCAACAATATATGTTGATCAATTACGTCTTTATTGGATTATTTATATCAAGTAATGCCCAAATGAAATGAAAAAATATATTTGAAAAAAAAGAATCGTAAATTCTTAGTAGATCGGCAACGGAAAAACTTACTCGAATTAAGGGAAGGCACCACTGCGACGGGCCGAAAAAAGGTCGTTCTTTTGTCCACTGGATTATTTATTTGGGATTTGGAAAAAAGGTATATCATTAAGCATACATTGAACTTATTTCGTGTATATTTTTATTTGAAAAAAAAATTAAAAATTAACAACGTCATTGAGGTATAAAAGAGCCGCTTGACAGTGGTTGGTCTGAAGAATAAAAATAAAGAAGTTTTATAATCTATATAAATATAGTTTTCCTTATACGCAGCCGTGTTTCGAAATAAAACATTTCCAAAAATGGCGGTTGTTTAAAAAAGTGTAATATTGGCGAAATGTTTTCTTATATACGGGGTCTTATAAAATACTAAATAAAAAAAACGGTTACGTACAACGATAGCTACTGCAATTACGCACTTTTTTATTTAAAAATATTGAAATTGGACAATTACAGCTAGAGTTATAATTCCAGCCAGGTCGAGAAAAACGCGATTGAATGTTTAAATATACGTAAATCTACGTAAGAAAGATTAAATAAATAAAAAAATATGATGAAATAAACTTGATCAATTTTTAATATCTTAACTTGAAATTTATTTCACATATTCCTAAATATGTATACTTTGAGGAAATACAAACAAAAATCGCATTTATTTTAACTCGCGTAGTTAAAATGAATTTTTTAAATCACATTAGAAATAATGGAATCGTAGTAGGCCGTGAGGCAACGGAAAATATTAACTCGACTTGAATACCTCCTAGCTAAATCAGAAAATGAGAAAAACCACTTTGCGTTTGTCAATACCGATCTTTCGCTGCAGGCAAAAGTCCAATCTTCACTCAAGTGATCGCAACCCTCCAAGGGGTGGCAACGATCAGAAGCAACGGCCCCGGCGTTGCTCGAATTTTGCGGAGGCAGTTCAACGACTATCAGGACATTCATTCGGGCGTCTGGTTCTTGAGTGCTGCCTCCTCGTCCGCGTTCAGTCTCTGGCTCGATCTCTTCACTTGTACGTTCGTCGCTTGCGTTTGCTTCACGCCGATTCTCCTCGATCACGGTAAAACCTCGCCTACGTTTCTACATTTGTCCACACTACGACAACTTTATTTTATTTTATTTTATTTTCGTTTTCTTTGAGGGGAGATATACACCTAGGAGCCGGAAAAAGGTCATTTTTGTGAATTTTTTCAAGGAAAACTATTTGAAATTTCGGATTGGTGTTTTAGTTATCTAAAAGTATATGCATTCAAACATATCTTTAATTTTCTTTATTTAAAAATATCAAAAATATGCAAGGATATTGTATGATCCTTGGAGCGTCGTAAAAAAAAATCTGCGTATACGGTACCGACTGGCGTTTCTTCAAAAATCATCTGAAAAAAAAACACCAAAAAGATGATTACATTAGATACTATAATCTAGTACTTGTCATAGCCGATTTTGAAAATATCGATTTATGACAAAATGGCGGACGTTTGAACATAAATAGTGATTTTTGGGCCAAAAATTAGTTATTATTTTGCCTATAAAACAAAAAATAAGTAAAGGAAAAAAAAATCCTATGACAAGTACTAGATAATGGTGTATATAGAATAACCAAAAAAACCTCAAGGCAATCGGTTCATCGATTTTCGAGAAATTTTGGGTACCGATTTGAAAAACGTGGTTTTGAGAAATACGCGTCTGAAAATTTGGGAGTGAATAAATCATGAAATTAGTCAACTTACATGGAATCATCGATACCAGGCCCATAGTGTAGGTCTTCTACGGTCGACGGAATATTCATAGCTTCTAAATCTTGGACCTCGACCGCCTAGGTGTATATCTCCCGTTAAGCACACTTTTATGAAGGGGTTATATATAGTCAGGAGGCCCAAAAAGATCGATTTTTCAATAATTTTTGTTGACCTTTGATTTAAAGGTCTTAATTAAGGTTAATAAAGATAGATTTTATTAACGTAAAAATTTGTACACATATTATGGTAACTGTTGACTGTATTTTAAAATGTTTTATTCGTAAAAATAATTATTTTGGAAGCTGCTATAGCTGATCTCCGGGAGCACCTCTAAAAAAAGGCGTTCTGCGATGAACACGATGTCTCTGGACTGGATCATCTAAAATGAAAAAACCAAAAATATTGTGTTAATATAAACGATTGTCTTGTAATTGATCGAAGAAATAAGCAAAATAATAATTTTTGATAAAATGGCGGCTTCTCAACGAAAAATCAATTTTTGACAAAAATGTAGGCCTTAAATTGTTGATAAAATGGAAAATATTTATTGGTGAGAAAAAACCTTCGATTAATTACTAAAAAATATACTTGAAAAGATTGTGTTAAAATTTGAAACTGATCGATTCTGCCGTTTCCGAAAAATGTTGCTCCCCGACTTTAAAAACACAATTTTGAGAAAAACGTGTTTAAAGTTTCAAAAGCACTTTTCTATGCTCTGACACGTCATCAATGTGCGTGTTACTTCGATAATATTCGCCGGGTTGACAAGACATTTTCTGTGTGTGTACTTAAATATACGAGTATGTACATTACGAAAAATAACCCCTTACGTCCCGAAATATTTTGCATTAAATCCAGCTCTAAACACCTCGAAATTTGCTAAAAACTGCCTTTTCAAACAGAAACGGACTTGTCCATGGCTGGATGAAAAATACATTGCATTTTCTGATGGATGGATGGATCGATGAATGGATCGTAGATGGATCGATGGATGGACGGATGGATAGATGGATGGATCGATATTTACATGTACCTGTTTTTTATTACCCGAAATGTCTGATTACCTTTTCAATAATCAATTAGTTTCAATAATCAATTTATGTCTGATTACCTTTTTAATACCATACCAAATTTCAGGTAAATCCGACCAGATTTAAAAAAAATTCCATCCAAACTTTGCCACCGCTTTTGCCCCCTTAAGGGTTGAATTTCGAAAAATTCCTTCTTAGTGGGTGCTTACGTCACAAAAGCAACCTACTATCAAAATTTCATTTAATTGGCTTCAGCAGTTTCGGCTTGACGTTGATGAATCAGTCAGGACATGTTCTTTTATACGTATAGATATGTCCATAAGATTTTCATTCAAAAGCGGACTTGTCCAAAATAAAAATAAACAAATAGTTAGTGTTTTCATTAAACTCAAGTCAGGTCCAGGCTTACATTTTCATAGAGCTTCTGTATTAGTGCTTAAATATTTGAAGTCATCTCTATTGGGTTATTTTGGTTTTTGACCTCTCCTGTAAGAAAATAAGTTGATGGTCGTCAGCGCGAATGAAATCTTTCTCCCGGCAGGAAACACTTTCGGCGGTACGGTCGGTCTGGCGATTTCCCAATCTATGATGCTGACAGGCTTGCTCCAATACGGGGTTAAGCAGTGCGCCGAAACGGCTATATACATGACAGCGATCGAGAGAATATTGCAGTACACCGATGTCAAGTCGGAGGAATCTCCGACCTCGGGGAATCCGCCACCAGCGGATTGGCCAACGCAGGGACGTTTATCGATGAAGAATGTCTTCATGAGCTATACCGATGACAATTTGCCGGTTCTCAAAGTACGTTTGGATTTTATCATATTTTTATTCATTTTATATCATATCATTCATTTCATCATTTATTCATACTATACCAGTGTGAACACTGAAAATTTGGGTGATTTTCGGGAATTTTTTGGAAGAACGGTACTCAATTAAATATTTCGGAAAGTTAAGAATATATTTAAAGTTAAGAATTTGTTTAAGCGAATTTGTTTAATACGTATTTGTTTAAGCGAAGAATTATTCCGAAATAAAAAATATTGGTTCCCATTGAGAAAACATTGTTTTCCAGTTAAAAATCTGACGATGACCTTGAAATAACCTTGAAAACGTCTAACTAAAAAATATCCAGCGTCATGATTTTTGTTCCTTGAAACTGTCAAACGTTTGTTGGAAAACCTTTTTCCTACAATGCAAAAAAATGCATTTATTGCTTTCGTAGATTTTTTTTGTTACGACGCGTAAAAGTACAGAGTATACTAATGAACACTGAGAAAAAAAATTCATTGTCCCAATATCATTGGTGTTATTGAATGCAATTTCGTTGATTCAATTGTAAAATTGTTGGTTTGAATAATCTGATTTATTAGTCCAAACAAAAGGCTATTGACTTTAATAACATGATAAAATAAAATAAATTCCATTCAAAAGATATATTGTTAGCCGAGAGCAATATATTATTGAAACTATCTAAAAAATGATCGCGAACAAATTATATAGTTTTGAATGCATTTTCTGCAACGAACAAAAAAGGCGTTTCAATTCATAACATGAATATTGTTGATTCGAGTATACAAGAAAAATTGAATTTCGCTCGTTTGATTCAGATAAAATTTCTATTCAGTAAATATGTTATTTTTTCACCATATCCGATATTGATTTTCAAGTACATTATTCGTCAAAATATTAATATTTTATTTTGATTGAAAAATATTGAGCAAATGTCTTAATTGGTTAAAAAATTATACGAAAATAAAACTTGTTTCTTGTGCATTTGGTTCAAAATATTCAAGCAAATCATGGCCGAGCGCCACCGAAATTATAGATGTGAGGAAACCCGTAGTTCTCGGAGTAACCGCTAGAAGCCACACGCGCGCTCGTTTCTCGTAAGCGTAGCGCGAACCGAAAATCTAATTAAACGCCCGAGAAACTCTAAAGAGTATCGCTTCTTGGCCTGTGGCTAAGATCAAAGTGTAGTATCTGTTCTTATCAGTTGAATATCTGATATTCTCTCCATGGATATTCCATTGGATATCTGATATTCTCTCCACTATTATCGTTGATGATCATTCTAATGTTCACTTTTTATTTGAGATTTAAAACAAATTGAAAAACTTACGTCAGATGGCATATTCGTTTCGATGTAGTAAAGAAATAATTCATTCTGCTGATTATATTTTTGTACGAATAAAAAAATGTTGTAGCAACTGGTTAATTATTTCATCCATACATCTACGGATCGTATATATTGGGTTGGTAAGAAAGTCTTGCGACACACAACATGAGTAAAATATAAAAACATTTTACTTTAACAGTAAACAATTATTCAGTAATGTATGTTCCCTCTGTATCTACAACTCGTGCCCAACGCTCTGGTAGACTTTGCACGCCTGCACTCCAGAATTCTTTGGGTCGTGAATTGGGATGCTAGTCGGTAGGTGCTAGGTCTGGTGAATACGGTGGATGCGGTAGAACTTCCCATCCCAACTGCGAAATAGATTGTTGTGTCATCTTACCTACGTGGGGTCGAGCATTGTCGTGGAGAAGCCGAACTTGGAGACGTTTACACCTTTTTTGTTTGATAATTTCAGCCAGCTTTTGCAGTTGTGCAGAGTAAGTATTTGCATTTATCGTGCTGTTGGATGGGAGCAGTTCATAATATAGCATGCCCTCAGAATCCCACCAACAACAGAGTAAAACTCTCTTCACTTCACGGGGCAGCTTCGGGGTCGGATCTGGTTTTTCTCCTTTCGGTAGCCATTGTCGCTTACGTGTGTAGTTAACATAAAGCACCCAGCTTTCATCTCCAGTGACTATTTCTTGAAGAAAATCCTTTCTGTGTGGACGTTGCAGGAGTGAAAGACAGATGGGCATGCGTGTCGCTTTGTTTGATTCGCTGAGATCGTGTGGTATCCAAGAAGAAACAACTTTTCTGTATCCGAGATTTTGTAAATGTTGGAGAATCGTGGGATGGCTACAGCCGAGTTTGTAAGCTAATTCCCGTGACGACGTATTAGGCTTTGCCTTTGTAAGTGCTCGTAGTTCTTCATCGTCAACAGTTGATTTCCTGCCGGACCTAGGTTTGTCTTCAAAAGATGTATCGCCAGAATGGAAACGCTGGTACCAACGGGATATCGTTGAATGATGAACTACGTTGGCCTTGAACACACTACACATATTAGCGGCTGCGGTTCTTGCAGAACGCCCTTGTAAAAATTCGTAATATGCAATCGATCGAAGTGCACTATGGTCCATCTTCGCTCGTACTGTCTGCGCGGAACAACTGACTCGCTTATATACCCTACGGCATGGAAGGTTCTAGACTAGTCTTGAATATACTACTCTCGAATGTTGTAGAACTTCGTTAGAAGAAAACATATTTTAATCGAAAGGAAAGTGTCGCAAGACTTTCTTACCAACCCAATAGAATGATTTCAATAGAATATAATTTCATTTGAAGGATAATGTTGCTATTCAGAGAATAGAAGAGATTTTCAAATAAAACAATATGTTATTTGAATCAATAACATTTTCCAATATTTCATAGTATTGTAACGATCTCATATATCGGTGGGACGCCGCGTTCAGACATTTATTTGAATCAACCAATACATTTTTTTGTTTCAATTGGATTTTTTTCTCAGTGAACAGCGGTTGAATTTTTTTTTTCCGAAAACGCTGAAGCGACGTATAAGCCCTTGATTTCGGTCTCCGTAGGATTTGAACTTGACGTTCGAGCCAGGCTGGAAAGTGGGTGTCGTCGGTCGTACCGGAGCCGGCAAGAGTTCCCTCATATCGGCGATATTTCGTCTGGAGAACGACGGTCTCCAGGGCGAGATAAAAATCGACGGCCGGGACACGTCGAGCCTTGGTCTCGAAGAGCTGCGCTCGCGCATATCCATCATACCCCAGGAGTCGGTCCTCTTCTCGGGCACTCTGCGCTACAACCTCGACCCTTTCAACTGCTACGACGACGCCGTCCTCTGGGACGCCCTTAAAGAAGTCGAGTTGGGTGATCTCAGTCTGGAACTTTCAGTTTCCGAGGGTGGCTCGAATTTCAGCGTCGGCCAACGGCAATTGATCTGCCTGGCTCGGGCCATTCTTAAGAACAATCGCATTTTGGTGCTCGACGAAGCCACCGCGAATATCGACGCGAGGTAAATCTTCCCGAGATTTTCCGAGATTGTTTGGGTTTCCAGGCTTTTTTGAGGACTCACCTATTTTTTTAGGGCTTGCACGTTTTTCCTAAGGGCTTAACATTTTTTTCTTCTTTCTCAAGGGCTAACCAGTATTTTTTCATTTTTTTTGAAAGGCCTCACCATTTTTTTCGCCTGTGCTCGCCGGTTTTTATTAACTCAATTTCTTAAACGGCCAACCAATTTATAATTTTTCCATTTTTTTTTAACCTTGCCTTTTTTTCTTTCAAGGGCTTCTCATTTTTCACTCTTTTTTCAAGGCAAACGATTTTTTTTAAATTCTATTTAACCTAAATTAAAGGGCTAACCATTTTTTCGTTTTTTCCTATTTTTTTTAAGTACCTCTCATTTGTGATATTTTCTACGACTGACCATTTTTTTATTTCTTTTTACCGACTAACCAGTTATACGTTTTTTAAATTTTATTCAAGGGCTAAATTTTTCAATTAAATTAATCTTTTAAGGTTATTTATTTGAAAGGCCAACCATTTTTTTCGCCAGGGCTATCCATTCTTGATTAAATCAATTTTTTAAAGGGCCAACCATTTTTTATTTTTCCAATTTTTTTAAGTCTAGCCCTTTTGTCTTTTAAGGGCCACCAATTTATCATTCTTTTTTCAAGGCCAACGAGTTTTCATTTTTTTTTTTGAATGCTATTTAACCTAAAGAGCTAACCATTTTTTCGTTTCTTCCAATTTTTTTAAGTGCCAGTCATTTCTGATATTTTTTACGACTAACCATTTTTTAAATTTCCTTTTCACCGACAAACCAATTTTTAATTTTTTACATTTCATTCAAAGGCTAAACATTTTCAATAAAATTTGATTTTTAAAGATTAACCATTTGCTAATTTTTCCTTTTTTTTAAGGGCCCACTATTTTTTATTAATTTTTTTAAAGGGCCGAACATTTTTTTTCCTTCAAGGGTCAAGCAGCTTCAACTTTTCAATTTTTTCCTAAGGTTTGAAAGCTTATTTTCCAACGTTCACCCGAGGGCGAGCCATTAGGATTCAGATTAAGAAAACCGTGCGTAAATAATTGTGTGAAACGAGAGTCGAACATCTGCAAAGAAAATGAATTTTTTTTTTTCAGGACCGACGCCCTAATTCAGAAGACCCTAAAGACAAAATTTGCGAGGCACACGGTCATAACCGTGGCCCATCGTCTCGTAACGGTCATAGAAAACGATCGTATCCTGGTGATGGAGAACGGTCAAGTGTCGGTATGTATATATTTCGTTCTTTTAAATGCATACCCTGCTCCGTTGCTGATTTATCGATTTTATCCTTATCCTCGGTAACATTCGTATACGTATATACAGGGTATATCATTCAAGTTGTCACGACGAAATATCTCGAGGGAGATATATTTCAGACATAAATGTTTCAAACAAAAGTTTCACCGTTTCAAGAAACAAAAATACTGGTCTTGGATATTTTTTATTTGGTGGCAATTTTCGAGGTTACTTCAAGGTCAAATCGGAACGAATATTTTTTATTTCCAGATAATTTTTGCGTACCAGAACAAGTAACTTTTGTCTGAAACTTTTTTCCTCTGGCTTCAACTTTTAAAGATGTTTTTAATATTCAGTCAATATTCGAAATACCTTAAGAAATCAAAGGCTAACGAAAAAACCTAACGAAAAAACTGAAGATGACCTCGAAATAACCTTGAAAATTGCCTCTGAATAAGAAATATCCCGCGCCATGATTTTTGTTCCTTGAAACTATGAAGTTTTTGTTCGAAACGCTTTTTCCTACAATGCATCAAGCTGTATCGATTGCTTTCGGAAATACGACGTTCGTTACCTCGTGCTCATTTTCGTTTTATTAACTTATTTCCTACGTCAAGGTCATCCCAAGGTCACGAAAGGTTATCGGTTTAGTTTCGGAAAAAAGAAGACGAAGAGGCGCTTCCAAACGAAATCTCATTTGAAAAACTAAAGTTGACTTTCAAATAGACTGGATGCCCCCGCGTAAAAAAAAACATACGTGACCGCTATCTAGTTCTTGACCGACCCTTCAAATCTTGTCGCTTACTTTTTTGGCTGAAAACTAATTATTCATTTTCAATTAACTATTTGATTAATTTCCATTTATTTTATTTTGTTTATTTTCAATTTGGCTGAAAATGAATTATTAATTAATGGTTAATGATAGGAGTTTTCGAGTGTCTAAGTTATATGCGGTATATGTGTGTGTGTGTGTGTGTGTGTGTGTGTGTGTGCAAATATTAGACCGGCCAAAAAAAAATTGAATTGAAATTTTTGTTGAAAATTTTGTTGAGAATGACAAAAAATGAGTGCTGACCAACTTTAGCCCTTTATATCAATATCTAGAGGTCCCTCATCGCGATTCACTATTTCCCATTCATTTAACATGGTGAAAGTTTTGATGACCGTTTTGATCTCAGCTTTATAACTCGCCTACGGATAAACACACGGAAATGCCCAAAACATTGTTTTGTAGGAAACTTATCGCTCTACAAAAAAGGTCGTTAGCCTTCATACGATAAATTCACTCGTTCGAATTTTATTCAACGTCAAAGCTGAATCTATGATAAATTTCATGATTTCGTGAGATTTTTGGACTTTTACAATGAAATTATTGATTTTTTTGTGTTTTTTTTCTGATTCATCTTAAAAAGTATTGTATCCTTTTCAAGTTATTCCATGGGTAGTTTGTAAAATTCCTGATAGATTAAAATTTATTGTTACTTAAAAGTACGTTAGTACAATAATCTATTCTTGAACCGAGTTTAATTCTCATAGCATGATCAATAAATATCTAGGGATTAATTTAAAAAGGATACGATACTTTTCAAGATGGATCAGAATAAACAACAACAAAAAATCAATAATTTCGTCGAAAATGTCCAAAACCCTCACAAAATCATGAAATTTATCATCAATTCAACTTTAATGTTGAATTAAATTTGAACGAGTGAATTTATCGTATGAAGACTAAGGACCTTTTTTGTAGAGCGTTAAATTTTCTATAAACAATATTTTAGGGCGTTTCCGTGTGTTTACCTGTAGGCGAGTTATAAAGCTTCAGAAGCGGCAAACAAAACTTTTACCATGTTAAATGAATGGTAACTAGAAAATCGCGATGAGGGACCTCTAAATTTTAACATAAAGGGCTAAAATTTGGTCAGCACTCATTTTTTGTCATTCTCAACAACATTTTCAACAAAAATTAAATTTAAAAAAAAAATCTATTTTTTTTTTTGGGCCAATCTAATATATATCGTCCACAGGAATTTGGTTGCCCTTACGAGCTCCTGTGCAACAATCCGGACGGACCCTTTGCCGAAATGGTTCGCCAGGCTGGGCCAGCGGTCGCGGAAAATTTAATAAGGCTCGCCGAGGTCGCCTGTCTCGAAGTTCCGGCTCAGCACAGCTTGGATCTGAACAGTTCGATCTCCGACGACTCCATTACGTCTACCCTACGCAAAGTATAAAACATCGCACGACAATTGCTTGTCGTGGAACAATTTTGTTTTTTTTTTCTTCTATGCGCAAACATCCGCGCACTAGAGGTTGGCTCTTATGTCGTCAACAATTGTTGAATAAATATATATAAATATATAATTGTTCGAAAAAAGTTCGAACGGCATTTGATTTAATATTCCATCCGTGTCACCTTGTCCTACAGCCCGTGTTGCGAAAAAGTTGGGAGTTAAAAAAAATCGTTTTCAGAACGAGTTGAGCAAAAAGAGCTTTACCGTGCGCGATATTACGTTAGGTGTGTGTCTTTATGAATCAAGTCGTCCAGCGTCATAAGAGTCATCGGGATAATTTATACCGGATAAGAAAGGATAACGTCGGATTATTCATATTAATATGAACTTATCCTCGCAGTCACGTGTCTCACGAACATCGTTACACGAAAACATGTTGAGGTGTGATGAAGAAAAAAATAAGTCACGTCCACGATGAACATTGTTGGGTGTAAAAAGTCATTTTTGCCGATTGGGGTTGAAAATAATTTTTGCTGATTTAGGGATGAAAAGAGCATTTTCCAAATTAGGGGTGGAAATAATTTTTGATAAATTAGGGGTGGAAATTTTTTTTTATAAATTAGGGGCGGAAGGAGATTCGAAAGAACTGAGGATGAGCAGTTTATTCGTTGAATTGGGGATGAAGAGAATTTTTTTCAAATTAGTTTACAAAATCAATTTTTTTCCAAAAAGTTTCCAAACAAATCGAAATATTTGTTTGCAAAATTAGGGATGAAACGATTTTTTTGCGAAATTAGGTATAAAAAGGGATTTTTGCCAAATTGTAGATGGACAATTTGCACAGTTAGGGGTGAACATTTTTTTGATCGAATTGGAGATAAAAAAATGTTTGCCCAATTGCGGATAAAAATAATTTTTGCTAAATTGGGGATAAAAAGAGTTTTCGCCAGATTAGGGGTGAAAAGAATTTTTGATAAATTGGGGATGAAAGAAGGTTTAAAAAATTGGGGATGAAAAGAGGTTTGAAAAATTGGGGATGAAAAGAGGTTTGAAAAATTGGGGATGAGGAGATTATTTGCCAAATTGGGGATGAAACGGGTTTTTAGTAAATTCGGGATGAGAAGAATTTTTTCCAAATTAGAGATTAAAATATTTTTTTGCAAAATTGGGGACGAAACAATGTTTTGCCAAATTAGGAATAAAAAGATTTTTCTTGCGAAATTAGGTATGAGAAGGATTTTTGTCATATCGCAGATGGACAATTTGCAAAGTTGGGGTCGAAAATAATTTTTTACCGAATTGGGGATGAAAAAAATTTTTGTCCAATTAGGGATAAAAATTATTTTTGTCAAATTAGAGGCAACATTTTTTTTTCCAAATTAAATGCAAAAATAAATTTTGAGCCAAATTGGGAATATAAAGATTTTTGCCGGAATTGAGGATCGGAAGGATTATCGCCAAATCGTTTCTTTCGCAATATGATTTACACAGAAAATTCGGAATTCGCGTTTGAGCCGAAACGAATTTCATTTTGTCTCGATATCGTTATTTTGCGTTTTTTCCTCTAAATAACGTTATATTTTTTTATTTTTTATTTCAATGTCGTTATTTTACGTTTTTTTAAATCTCGATATCGATATTTTACATTTTCTTAATTTCGAAATAATTATTTTACAGAGATAGAAGCCAAATAGTTTCCATCTTTGTGAAATAATGATACCGAGATTAAAAAAAAACGTTCTTTTCCGACACGAATCCACGTATTTATCAGAATCTTTGGTTTGAAGAAAATAGTAAGATAAAAATAAATTTAAAAAAACTGGCTAACAAATTTCAAGAATCTCCGACCGGATTAGAGAAATGTTTGTTTTGTCGTTGAGTTATTTAGGTGCAAACGCAAAGAGTGCATTTTCCGGGTACATGAAATCGGGGAAAAATTGATCGAAGGTTTTTTTTGGTACTTAAAAATGTTGCAGGAGTGATAGGGGATTTTTTTACACGTATTAAAAAAAATAATAATGTAACGCGATAATAATAAAAATGAAGTGTACGTTGTCGAGATACTGCGCGGATGTACTTGAACAGATGCAACTGTTTTAATCTCATTGAATTCTGTGCGTTTGAACTCGTAAGCGCGTTACGCGACAGCGCATGCAATATTTGTTCAGAAGCGAGGCATGTCGGGTCCTCAACTCGCTGTTGGCTTCGAGCGCGTTTCTACCTCGAGTACTCAACATTTAAAAAAAGGGGGCGGGGGGGAATTTCGGAAAAATGTTCTTCCTTGATTTTTTCATTTTTTCTGAACGGAGGAAAAATTTCGTCGGCGTCAAGAACAAACGAAAATGCAGAAAGCTCATACCGGAGTTTTGTGAGAAGAAAATGATCGAGCAACGACACTTGGAAAAATATCCAAAGGCAACAAATAAATGACCGGGTCTGCGTAAGTTTGAAGCCTGAAAAATAGATCGATTGTGAATATTTTTTTCCGGTGAGAGTAATGGGATGGCGAGATCGGGAATTTGCACACAATTCATACATAGTCTTGTCAAAATTGAGTTTTTTTTTAGTCGAAAAATATTAATAAAGAAAGAAGCTATTATTGTTTAAGGGGTTAGGCGACAGTAACTGGTATAGAATCATGTGCGAAATTAACAATTTTTTTCGCATGAAAAAGTGATTCACTCATAAAATTAACTACACATCTATTTAGTATGAATATCAAGCTGTTAGAAAAAATATATTCATTTACCTAGAACAAAAAACAAAATCCTCGTCAATCTACATTAGAATACCTAGAGAAGTAGGTTCGGAATTTAAAAAATATCGTTTTATTCAAAAGTTGTAGGTATTTGAATTGAGTTGTAGGTATTTGAATGAATTTTCACTGAAAAATTTCGTATAAAACTGTTCATAAAATGAAAATTTTTCGATTAATCAGAAATTCCGTACGTACTTCTCTGCGAAATGCAATTAGGAACATAACTTTTAAATTTGAAATAAATCGAGTGAAAATTAAAGTTATTTTTCACGCCAATTGGAAAAAAACTGTTTCGAGAAAAACGCGTTTGAAGTTTCCGATACTTTATGGCCGTGCCAGAGGTGGGCTTACTTTATACGCTCAAAGTCGGTGAATAAAAAAAATTGTTGCTATAAATCCAATAGTAACCTTATTCTTATGATCTATTGAAAATTCTACTGTGGCCTTACCCCGTAAGGGGCCGTCCATATATTACGTCATCGATTTTTGCTGATTTTCGACCCCCCCCCCCCTACAATCATCCTATCGTAATTTCCTAATGACACCCCCCCCCTCGCGCAAAATTGACGTCATTACCAGTTTGGCAAAATTAAAACATTTGCGGATTTGAGAAAAATTGGGTAACATTAAAACATTTTGTTATAGAATCATCTTTTATTATTTTGTACTTTGGCAATGTTTATTAATATAATAATATTATTCTTCCCTATTCTTTAGTTTTCTTTGGATAGCTCCCACATTTTGTTATAGAATCATCTTTTATTATTTTGTACTTTGGCAATTTTCATTAATATAATAATATTATTCTTCTCTATTCCTTAGTTTTCTTTGGATAGCTCCCACGGAGTTTTCACCCATTCTTGCAAATCCTGGATCACGGGTAATATCTCCGTATCCTCCCCATATTCATTTTGGCTCGATCGAACTATTTTCATAGGTACGCTGTTATTTGAAGTTCTCGAATATAATGTAGACAAACCTTATGTAATAAATAAAAAAATAATGAGTTCAATAATTAATACCATTAGGTACTTGCAAAATATTTTTCATCACTCATGCGGGGAAACCACTCTAGTTGTACAATATACTATTGTACATTTTGAAGTAACTGGTATCACAAGAATGACGTCAATTTCGAAACGCCCCCCCCCCCCCCTCATCCATCATTTACTGTCATCCGCAGACGAACCCCCCCCCCCTATTTTAAAATGACGTAATTTATGGACGGTCCCTGAACAAAGTACACGTGCTTCCGGTAACCAGGGTCATCTGAAATGGGAATTAAAAAAATGTACTTTCAGCATAAGGATGAAACTCTTCTATGATTGGATACTTTTTTAAATTTTGAAAATTATGAAAATGCCAAGCTGTAAAAAAAGTTTGATTTTCGATTTGAAAGAAAAATAATTTCGATAATTTTTTTATTAAATGATGGATGAATATATTTAAAAAAATAATTGGAAAATATGATAGACAATGTCGTGAACTATGCTCCGTCCGAATTTGAAGCGAATCGGACGAACGGATTTTGAGATACGACTCACACCGTTTCACAAAACAGTTTCGAGGAGAACGGCGAGGAAAAGAATTCTCTTCAGCTTTTGTTTAGTTTTCCTTGTTAATAAATGGAATAAAATGATAATAAACTAAGAACATTTTAAAAAACATGGCTCTTTAAAAAAAAAGAACATTTTTGTGATAAAATGTTATTGAGAAAGGTCCGGCAAAAATTGCACTGTGCATCTTCGTAATTTCATTCCCACGAGGGATATTTGAAAAACAGTTGAAAAATAAAAAACTTTTTTCGCCCACATTGAGAACGCACATCTGTTCTTTGAAGTTTTATTTCGTCATCGCGAAAGGAACAAATATGTATTTTCCGGCGATGGGGGAAATCGTATATTTTAATTCCACACCAATATCCGACACGGTGTTCAAACACGCTCACGTACACTTCGTATTTGGCTTGGAATTTAATGCGAGTTGAAATAATATCACGCGTTACGATACGAAAAGTCTGTCGATTGAATGAAGGCCCGAACATTTTGTTTTTCTTCCAGGGCTCGGAAATTTGTTCGAAGGCTCGAATTTATTCTTTCGAAGGCTCAAACAAAAATTTGAACGTCTTGACAATTTTATTCGAAGTCTCAACCATTTTTTTGCCAAAGCTCGATTTTTTTCGCGCAGGCTAGAGACTTTTCTCCGACTGGAATTTTTTTCCGAAGGGTGAAATTTTTTTTGTCGGCTCAAAATTTTTGTTTACCCTCAGGAAAGCAAATTTTATTATTATTTACAATAATTTACATAGAATATTCGCTTGTAACGATGTAACAAAATATCGATTATTAACGCGAAAAAAAGTCGAACCGAGATAATTTTCTCAATGTACGAAAGAACGCTCGCGTTGCCCTCTCCGTCGTGCGCAGTTACGTATTTTATTTTTTAAATCCCTCCACGTTCGCGCACCGACACTTTGTATTTGCGGGGCGCGCAAGTTGCGCGCTTTTTTATACAGTTTTGTCGGGCCTGTCGTGAGGAGCGGACCGGGCGAACGCTTTTCCTCTTTCTCTTCACCTCGTCCCCCGCGTTTTCATTTAAAACCGGTTGGCATGGTCGAACAGTAAATTGCACGCACTTGTGAGCAAAATTGTTTTATTGTTTTTTTGCGTTCGAGTGAAAAAAAAATTATGGATACGAAAGAAAAGGAGCGACGGAGAAATCCCCACGAAACGGCTAATCCGATTAGCCGATTATTTTTCTGGTTCGTATTATTTGGATAGGGTTGAATATTATAATATTATATATTATAATATAATATATTATACTAATATAATATATTATATTAATATTAATATAATATATTATATTAATATAATATATTATATTATATATTATATTATTATAATATATTATAATATAGTAATATTATAATATTCGCGTGTAATATTGCTATTTATGCATTCTTTTTAGGAACTTGAAATTCCGTGAAATTCTCAGGGACAATATCCAACGATAGTTCGATTTTCTTATCGCAATGACACGTGTGTGAGGGTGTGTGTGTGTGACATCGACGAAGTTGCATAAACACCTGACAGTCGAAAAAGAAAAAAGCTCAGTCATCAGACCTTCCTGGAGAATTGTAAATCAATTTCTTCCTCAATGGAAAGCACGTATTCTTCGTAGCGTACAAGCTCCTGATATTTAAAAAATCTCATATTTGAGAAGAAAAAAAGTAATAAAACATTGCTGGAGGTCATTGAACCTTCCAGGAGAATTGAAAGTCAATTTTTTTCTCAGTGG
Source organism: Ophion obscuratus (assembly GCA_964007375.1). Classification (NCBI taxonomy): domain Eukaryota; kingdom Metazoa; phylum Arthropoda; class Insecta; order Hymenoptera; family Ichneumonidae; genus Ophion; species Ophion obscuratus. The sequence continues at coordinate 20,461,319 of OZ023319.1, read as the reverse complement.
AAAAAACATACTAGTAGCAAAGAAGCTCATGATGTTTTTTCCCCTTATAAAAAAATAATGAATAGTGGCTGGAGATCATCGAAAATTTTTAGAGAATTGAAAATCGATTTGTTCCTCAGTTAAAGATACGTACGCCTGAGCGAAAAAGTAGCTGATAATTAAAAAGAAATCATTTCTGAGATGGAAGTAATAAAAAGTTGCTGGAGGATATCGAACGTTCCTGGAGAATTTAAAATCAATTTGTTGCTCAATGAAAAATACTTACATGCTATCCTTATCGAAGCAGTTGGCGAATTTTGAAAATATTTGATAAGGAAGTAATAAAAAGTTGCTGGAGATCATCAAATCTTCCTGGAGAATTGAAAATCAATTCTCCACTTAGTAAAAAATACTTACATGCTCTTCGTAGCAAAAAAAAAGCCCTGATATTGTAAAAAATCTCATATTTGAGAAAAAAAATCATTAAAAATTGCTGGAGGCCATTAAACCTTCCTGGAGAATTGATAATCAATACTTTACCTGGTAAAAAATACTTACATGCTTCTCGTAGCGACGAAGCTCCAGACATGAAAAAATATCTCGTGTTTAAGAACAAAGTAATAAATAATTGCTGGAGATCATCGAACGTTCCTGGAGAATTGAAATACATTTTTACCACGGTGAAAAATGCTTGCCTCGTATTCTTGGCGAAAAAGTTACTGGTATTAAAAACAAATCTCATTTTTAAGAAGGAAATAATAAAACATTGCATCAGGTCTTCCTGGAGAATCAAAAGTCAATTTTCTCCCCAGTGAAAAACACTGTCATGCTCTTCCAGGATCCGGATGTTAAAAAAATCTCATATTTGAGAAAAAAATAATGAAAAAATTGCTGGCGGTCATCGAACCTTCTTCGAGAATTGAAAAATAATTTTCTCCCGCGTGTAAAGCGCGTATACATCAATCATAACGAGTAAGCGCAACCGAACGCTTTGTTTGCATCTCAAGAGAAGAAAAAAAAGCCGAAACAACGTCATTTTGAATTTACCTTGAGTCAATATGTACACAGACGAATATAATTTAATTGCATCTCATCATTCGTGCCGATTAAATTATCGTGCGCACTCCCGAGCGCATCAGCTTATCGGGACTCCCACGTATTCTCTCCGCACGTGTCTATGTCACCAATTTCAATTGTTACGCGTTGCAGGTGGACCATGAGACTTTTTTACAAGGGGGCCCGAAGCAACTTGGAAATGGAGGATATTTACGATCCCGTGAGATCTGACGAATCCGAGCGTCTTGGTAATAAACTCGAGAGGTGATTAATTATCGATAAAATTTTACGTCACCAACACGATTCGTTTCTTTCAAATGAAAATTGCATTTTTGATCTGTACGAGTTCATTTTGCCAAACCTCTCCCTTATTTGCAAAATGATAATAGTTACTATAGCTATGACTACTGCTGTTGTAGTTAATCCCACTATAACTACTAGTATAATAGTTACGACTACACTAGTTATCACTATTATATTAGGTGTACAAATAAGTTTTAGGACAGTTTTCAAAAAATTCAAGATTTATTAAAAAAGAAGTTAAACACAGTTATTCATCGAAGTAATCTCCATCGCACGCAATGACCTTCAGCCATCTCTCAGGTAACTCGCGGATGCCTTTCGCAAAGAAACTTTCGTCTTGCGAGGTGAGAAATTTAGCGACCCATTTTGCCACTTCTTCAAATGTTTTGAATCGCACGTCAGACAAATCGTTCTGCATTTTCCGGAATAAATGATAATCGGATGGGGCTAAGTCTGGTGAATACGCCGGGTGTGGTACAGCTTCCCATCCAAGCGCTAGTAACGTATCCTTGACCGGTTTACCCACATGAGGCCGCGCGTTGTCATGGAGCAGTTTTACTGGACGTTTTCCTTTACCAGAAAATTGACGTTTCTTCTCAATTTCTTGATTCACTTGCATCAATTGATGACAATAGCGATCGGTAGTAACTGTTTGACCAGGTTTGAGAAGTTCATAATACAGTACGCTTTTCATATCCCACCATATGCACAGCATTACTTTGTTACAATGAACATTGTGCTTTGGCGTGGATGTTGTTGGCTCGCCGGGGTCAACCCAATGATATTTGCGTTTCGGATTATCAAAATAAATCCACTTTTCATCGCCGGTCACAATTTTCCACAAGAAAGACTTTCTATGTTGCTTGTTGTAAAGACTCACACAAATGTTGAGACGGCTGTTTTTATTTTCTTGAGTCAGAAAGTGTGGTACCCACTTTGTTCCTTTTCGAATCTTACCCATTGCTTTTAAACGATAAGAAACAGTTTGTTGAGTTACTCCAAGCTGTTCCGAAAGTTGTTTCTCCGTCTGACAAGAGTTTTCATCCAGCAACGCTTGCAGTTCCTGATCGTCCACCTTTACAGGAGGCCCCGTGCGTTCACGGTCACTAACGTCGAAATCACCTTTTTTGAATCGCTTATATCAATACTCACATGTACTTTTAGATACAATGTTGTCTCCAAGAACAGAACATATCGATTCACGCGCTTTCCTAACACTTTTTCCTTGATGGAATTCATAGCGAATGCAGTGTCTAATAAATAGCTTATCGGTCTGCATGTTTAATTTACAGAATTTATAGGTTATGTTTGTGACTCCTTTACGTTTCGATACTACATATGAAGCGCCATCTATGATAAGTGAGCGGGACCTTTGAATTAATTTAGAATAGCTGTTATGATACAAAATCGAAGTGTCCTAAAACTTATTTGTACACCTAATATTATACCACTATATATAGTAACTACTATGCTACTATATATAGTAACTTTTATACTACTATATAGTAACTATTGTTCATTACGTAATTCCTACCACCACTACTACATCCGAATCAGCGTTTAGGTCGGTGCTGAGCATTAAAAAAAAGTTGTTCAAATGATTCGTGTGGTAGCGCTGAAAAATATCGAGCGATTACGAACAAAAAACAACTATACATAATCTTTAGGCGTTTACGACGATTGAGCGTTCTCGTTCTTCACGCGTGATACAAACATTGAATGAATAGTTGCCTAAAAATCGCAAAAAGATCGTTCGAGGAATAAAACGGATGCTTTTGATGTTGGCGAACAGGCAATGGAACGTCGAGCTCGAAAAATTGAAAAACGCCGAGTACGCTTTAAACGAGGAAGGCAAGAAGATAAACGTTCAGCGTCCCAGTCTGACGAGGGCGATATTTCGTGCCTTTTGGCTCAATTATCTGGCGGTCGGTTTGTTCATGTTGTTGCAAGCGGTTGTGTTGCGTACGATTCAGCCGATCCTTTCGGGCTTGGTGATAGAGTACTTCAGCGAAGGTGACCCGGGCCAGATACCGACCCGGAACGAGGCGTTTGGGTACGCGGCTGGCCTCGTACTGTCCACCCTCGGCATCGCTTTCATAACACATCACTCGAATCTCGACGCCCAGCAGATCGGTATGAGAGTAAGGGTCGCCTGCTGTTCTCTCATCTACAGGAAGGTGAGTCCGTTTTTTACGAAAATGGCGAAAAAATCGCGTACTGGGGATTTATTTTCAATAGATTTATAAAATAATAAAGAAAAAATAGAGCGAAAGGGGGAGTTGGGAACGAAACGTTAGGAATCAAACGTCGATGGGACTTCCCGATAGACGGGCATTCGGAAGCACTCGATAGATTTGAGACAATAGCCGATAACGCGGTGCCCGAGCAGTCGCTTGAAATTTTTATCATTTCGATAGCGCGGACCCTATCCTCGTGCACTGGTGATAACGACCCGTCGGTTATTTCATTCGTTTCTACTGTTCTCTTTCGCTTTTGTTCGCTGCCCAACTTGCTCTCTCTCTCGCTTTCTTTATCAACGGACGGATATCTTTGACGTTTTCTCAAGACAATAGTTTTGGTATTTTCACGCCAAGGACGAATATTTTAGGCGTACGGAATTTTGCGTTTTGCCGAGGTAGCAGGACTCATGACATTAGTGTCGTCCTCGAAAGACTACTAAGGAGTTATATATGGAAAATTCCACATCTTTTTACCTAGCCCGTGAGCCCGACCATTTTTGGTTTTCCAAATTTTTTTTTTTGTAAAATTGTACCCCTTGAAAGGAATATCCGCACCAAGTTTTACATTTTTAGCTCTTCTCTTTTAGGAGTTATAATTTTCAAAAAAAAAGTCAATTTCGACAGTTTTGGAAACGTTCAAACGCTGATAATTCCTGAACTAATTGAGATATCGACAAATGTCACTATATATATTTTGTTCATTTTGAAGCATACTTTCGTTAAAAAATATGAAAAAATATGGGTCATCGAGTTGTGGCCAGGTTCATCCAGGTGGAGGCCTGGAGATTTCAAGGTCACCTACATTTTTTTAAATGCCACCACCATTTTTTCAGAATTTTATCAAGAAACTAAAAATAAGTTCACCTGGAGGGGGGTTGGGGTGAACTTATTTTTAGTTCCTTGATAAAATTCTGAAAAAATTGTGGTGGTATTTAAAAAAATGTAGGTGACCTTGGAATCTCCAGGCCTCCACCTTGATAAAATCCCTGCTGTACGATTTTTTATGCTAAATCTTGATCGATCATTTTGAAAGAGGAGGGGGAGGCAGGGCTATTTCACAATGATCGATCAAGATTTAGCATAAAAAATCGTAAAGCAGGAATTTCAATGTCTATAGCCTAGAATCGATTAATGAAAACGGTGCAAACACTTACTTCTACAAAAGGTGCTCAAAGCGATAGCCACTACTTTCAATGCACGCTTGTAACACGATTCGCTTTGATTTTGTTGTCTCATTAATCACGTCAGTCTGTATTCATGAACAGGCTCTAATTATTCTTCCTTGCATATCTTGTGCAATAGCACTTCTTTGTACCTGGATTTTCCTTATTGTTAGTATCGAACTATTGAAACCTCGATCAGAGCCCTTTCGTTAAGGGGCCAGTCCACTTTGGAGCCACGAAAAAAGGCTATTTTCGCGATTTTTTTGAGGATTTTATAAAAGATATGAATGCAAAAGTTGTTGGGCTTGATAAATAAAGTCTCGAAATACATTTAAAAAAAAATTAATTCATTTTTATTAATTTTTGAGTACAAAAACTATAGTTTAACGTAACGCCTCAAAAATAGGTGGGCTAGGTAGCTCCATTACAACTCGGCAACGGCTTGTTTGAAACAAAAATATCAAAGTTCATAACATTCACTATGACACCAGCTACAAAATGACCTTCGGATATCAAGTTTTATGAAGAAAAAAAAATTTAAATAGCAGATGAAAAACGAAAAAAGTATATTACAAAACGCGTTTTTTTGCAGTTTTTCGCAAAAAAAAATCAAAATTTCTTCACGATTTCTTCAAGTCTTGCTTGCTTTCGATTTTTTGAAATTATCAAAGTGGACTGGTCCCTTAATTGTAACAACTTTTATATCAATATCTATAATATAAACCTAGGCAAAAAAATCATGAAAACAGCCTTTTTAGCGTCTAAAGTGAGAAGGCCCCTTAACTTGAACCCTGTAACTCAAGCCTAATCAGCAACGCTCCGTTATTTTTGTCTTTTTCTTATCCTCGCAAAAAAAAATGGATAGAATAAGAACGAAAAGCAAAGGCAAATGGTAAACGCGTTGTGTGCACTTGAAACACACTATTTTTTATTCACACAGTCGCTTCGTCTGAGCAAATCGTCACTGGATCAAACGGCAGCCGGGCAAGTGGTGAATCTTCTGAGCAACGACGTTAATCGCTTCGACATGCTTCCACTGTTCCTCCATTACGTGTGGATTACGCCACTTCAGGTATGTACGAGAAAAACGGCAAAATGTTGTCACGTGTATTCCTTCTGATTTTAGCCCGCTCAGCAGAACTTCGAATAACCTCATTGCAAGGGAATAATAGACAGATCGTACCACTGAACATGTCTCGTGCTGTATAGTTGTTTTTTTTTTAATTTTTCGCAGTGTTGTGCAATAAATGAAAAAAAATGAGAATAAATTTGTTTTTCGAGGAAACGAACGAAAAAAACCGCTTTCTATACAGGGTGTCCCGTTTATCTCGAGACGTCGAAATAACTCGAGAACGACGAAGGAAATCGAAAAATCCCGCGACACGTATCGAACAGATTCGGACGAGAAGAAAATTGCCAAGATAACTGTTTTTTAATTCGACGTTTTCAATGTCATTTCAAGGTCAATTAAAAAAGTGGAAACTTTTGAAATGGAACTTTTTATAGAGTTATTTTTTTATATGGAACGTTATTTTATGTTGAAGAAAATAAGGTAAATGTCCCAATTATTGAACACTATCTTGTATTTTTATTATTTCTCATTCACCTGCATGCATTTGCTTATTTATAAAATTTCATTACATATATGGAACTTTTAGCTATTGAAATGTTACCTTGCTTGTGCAAAAAAGCTTTCATTAATAGAGAAAGAAATTATTTAATCAGCAACGGTGACTCGATTTGACGTCTCGTGGTCACTGCTTATCGTTTTTGCTAAGACGCGCCGCTTCATGCGTAAGGGCATAAAAAATTCGAAAACTGTCGCATCTCAAAAAGTAAAGGCGTTTCAGGTTCCTCAGAAAATTTCTTACAAATAACAATTTTTATGAAAAAACTTTATTTAATTATTTGTTAAAAAAATACGGTGTCCGATCATTGGGACATCGAAAATGCAGTGTGTCCCAATTATTGAACACTCGAATTCTCCAAGTTGGCGTCATTAAACCCATCAAAACATCGAGACAGTTAACGTGTGACAGATCGTGTGAATCGGATTTATTCAAATAAAAACTGTAAGTTCCTGAATAAACTTACCTTTATTCTTTCAACAATAACTCTAAGATCGTCAAATATATTTTTTATTTGTACTTTCGTGCAATAAACATAAAAAGGAAAGTAAAAAGAGAATATAACCTAAACGAACCTAAAAACACGAACGTACTGTTCAATATTTTTTGCTCTCCGATATTTCAGGGAGCCAAGCTGCGACAAAATCAAATAAAGACAGAACATGAAAACGAGGAAGCTGAAAATAAAAATAAAATAAAGTTCGAGTTGAAAAGCAAAAATAAACCAAATGCGAATGAACCAAAAACCTGTCAAAAGAGACTAAATATATATTTTTGTATTTTTACATGATTAACAAAAGATTATTTAAGTGTTTGATTTTGCTTTTATTTCTTAATATTGTACCCAAAATAATATTTTTAGAACAGAAAAAGAATTCTCGAGAGTGTTCAATAAATGGGACATGCCTGTTCAATATTAGGGACATAGGCACTTCCAGTGTTCAATAATTGGGACATTTACATTTTTCACATTATTATTCCTTTTGTTCATTTGAAATCATTTAAAAATAATTTAAAGGGTGATTTTTCGAAAGTAAAAATATCAAAGTATCATTTGGACCTGAAAGCGATGGTTTTTTCTTGATTTTATATTTTTTTTCTCACCGAATTCATTCCCCCAGATCCTTAGCTGTTCAATAATTGGGACATTTACCTTATATCTATTCAAAAAATAATTTTTTTACAGCGGCATCTTATTCTACGTTAAAAAAACAGGTCACTTTTGTCTGAGACATTTTTTCATTTGGCCTTTATTGCCGTCAGAAATTACGAAAGGTGTTCAAAATGATGGCCTTGCAGTGCCAAGCATAAATTAATGCAGCGAGTAAATCATTGATAAAGTAAAAAGTAAACGTAATTCTCTCTGTGGATACTGAGACAAGCATTTCCGAAGAGTGCCCATCGTTTTCATTGTCGAAATAGTGACGAACGTAGCCCACGTCAATATGTGCCAAATCGCTTTGCGTTTGTTAAACATTATTTTTTTTAAATATCCGAAAATAATGGGCAATTGAAAAAATGTTGCAGACGAAGGTAACCTGATTTTTTTTCACGCACAAGAAGATGCCGTTGTACAAAAATATATTTTTAAATAAATATTTTTTTTGATAAAATAAAGTTTTATTCAAAAAACAAAATTAATAAAATAACGGGCTAAAAAATTCCATTTTCAATTTTCCGATTCAATTTTTTTTAAGTTGACGTTGAAATCACCCTGAAAACGAACTCTAAATTTAAAAAAGTAGTGTTATTGTACTCCTCCATTGAATGCACTCGACACCTGTCACGGGATTTTCCGATAAACATCGTTGTTCTCGAGTTATTTCGATTTTTTTTCACCCTTAGACCCTATATCCTGTGTCACGATAATTGAGACATGATATTTATTCGTTTCTCATAAGGTAATCATATCGCCAGGCTTCAATCAATAGGATTTTCATAATTTTTTTGTTGAGTTTTACTACATATATTAACAATCGTTTCTGTAAAATTTCAGGGTCGTTTATCGACCTAATTACAGAGAAAGGAAATATTAAAATTGCGAATTTTTGTGAAGAAATTCCGAGACGACATACAATAACCCAATTTCCGGTCGCTACAAAAGTGTACATAACAGTGGGAATCCGTCAGATTGTTAAAAATAATCAGATTTACATACTTAACACTTGTAATAATCCAATGCTCTTTGAAAAAATTACGCTTATTGACCTAATTTTTATGTAATATCAAGTTTAATTTGAACTTCCGGTATCGGATTTCTTAAGGCCTGCATAGACTACGACACTTATTGCGACACAAATGTCTGACACTAATGTCCGTTCTGTTCACACATAAGACGGTTTCGGTGTCCCAGAAAGTGTCTGTACTGTGATGTCGCTACACAAGTGTCTCAGGTGTTCACACACAAAACTACTGACACAGCTGCAGTACCCGCTCGGACGCTATGGAGAAACGCCGTGCGGCGGCAGCCGTAATTTCGTGCGCTGTTATTAAGGCGCTACCAGTGCGACACTTTAAAAAGATCGATTTTTTTTGCCTTTTTCGGCAGTTTATTCTTTCAAGAATATCATTATCATTTAAATTATATATGTCAATATCATTTTATCTTGCAAAAATCGATAGTTAAATCTCTAAACGCATTTTTCTCGAAATGAGATTTTTCAAATATGCTGACAGTGTAACTCAAAGAGATCCGATTGACTTGAAATTTGAACTGAGTACTCTTGAACATATTTACTCTACAATGACGTAGGATATTTTTAATTGGATGAAAATTGACGATTTGGCATTGAAAAAAACGACCACTTTATAGGCAAGAAAAGAGACTTTTTTCATAACTACGCTATTTTGTTAGATTTTGATATTTTTCAAAAATCCTACGTTATTGTACAGGAAATACCTTCTAGTTTAACGACCTTTTTTTCCTTTTTCGGTTTCAGCGACTCAATCAGCCGGAATCATGTCAGCGGTGGAGGAACTTTTTTTTGCGCCTGCGAAGGCAGCGCATTAGTCGCTTGGATCTCAATATTTACCTATGAAAAAATTATTTAATATAGGTCAAATATATTTTTAATTTTCCAAAAGATTTAATTGAGTACTTTTCGTCCAAAAAGTCCTGAAAATCACCCAAATTTCCAGCGTTCACACTGGTATAGCCCCTTAAGCTGTGTTCTTAAATTATGAATTTTTCTGCCAACTTTAGCCGATATTGTGCCAAACTGTTCTGCCAAGCATTGAAGTGCTGCCTGTTTTTTTACGCTATTTTTTATAATCAGCACAACATATTTGCCAAAGTTCAGTTCAAAAATATCAAATTTTTAATGCTCTCCTTGCTCCACGTAATGGCCATTTTGATTTAACGCGGGTCGCGAGTGTCTGGATAATTTCGCGCCGGTTCGAAAACTTGGACACTGCCGCGGACACTCCGACACAACCTGTTCACACGGCGCTCGACGCGACACCGAGCGAGATGTCGCAATAAATGTCCCGAGATCAGACAGTGGTGTTCACACACAGACACTCGATGTATACATTGAGTGTATACACCAAAGTGTCGTAGTGTAAACCTACCTTTACCACTTGCTACGATAAAGAGACGTGACAGCAAGGCAACAGCTGACTGTAGTTCTAACCTCATCTCACTCATTCGAATTTCCACACATATTTCATTTTTAATCGACATGTTTCGCCGACAAAAATATTCCGCGCTTTTTACCAGTCGTGGCCCGAATACAATGCTTTATATTTACCGCACCTGACATTGTCTCGACAGATCGACGTTGAAAAGCATGGAGGTTAAACTCGCCTGGTTGAGTAAAACGAGACGGAGATAGAACCAATGTTGCCAAATATGAAAGCCTAGAAATACTGCGCGAATCGCTGGAATAACTATTTATTCATTTTGCTAATTAAATGTGAACATTCATTAAACAGTTGACCCATGAAAATTTTTAGTTATTACAGCTTATTTTTTTTGCATGTGATAAAAAAAAATAAACTCCGCAAGTCCAAAGTATAATCAGCGGTATGACTAGTGTGAAGCGATAGGATTGCCTTAAAGGGTAAGGCCACTGTAGCGGGGCAAAAAATGAGTATATTTCGGGATTTTTTTTAGCGGGACAATGGAATAAATCAAAATTCTCAAAACGGTTCTTTATTGGACATATCATAAACTGTATAAACTATTTTTTTCAAAGTAATACACAACAAAATGGCGGCTGCACAGCTTTTCTTCGACGAAGCCTTTTTTTCATACGCGCGCGGCCGGACCTACGGCACCTGCAATTTTTAATTTACAGTGAATGAATTTTTTTTTTCGGTTATACATATGAATACCTACAGAAGTACGTAGGATTTGTTTGATATATCGATTCTTGCAAAAAGAGCGCGTTTTTCAAATAAAAGTACAAAATTCTCAAAAAAACATCGTCCGATAATTGTTTATAAAAAAAAACTACGTAATATATCGAGAAAATCCGACGTACTTCTATGCAGAATGTAATTGTGAATATACAGTTATAATTTCAAGCCAATCGGTCAAGATTTGTTCGAGTTATACAGGGTGTCCCAAAACTCAACGATAATCTGAGACCGGATGAAAGGCCAAGTTATACCAGTTCTGGGAAAAATATTTAAAAAAATCCATATCACTCAGTTCAGCGATAATAGACATTTAAAAAAAAAAGTTGAAATTCGACACCCTTGGTCGCATTTTCAAGTCCTGTGATCACCAATGTCACAATTTCGCTGTGATTTTTTTAATTTCGTGATCTTCATTAACGATGCTATTAATCGCAACTACAAATTAATGCAAAAAACATTGTTAATTTAATAAAATAAGTTAAGTTTTAGTGAGTCATGGTTCACAAAAATATTGTTACTCAACTTTGACACTTCATTTGGAAAAAAAATGTACTACACTACCCTTGGCAAGTTGTTTCAAAAGATGGCGCATTTAATCAAGATTTCAAAATGGTGCAACACTTGCCACTTTTCTTGCCATTAAAAATTTTATTTCTTATTTTTTTCAAATTGAGCTCATTTTGAACAACTCTACATTAGGAATTTTTGTTACTAAAATTTGTTATTTTTTGTTTCTGGTCTGAAATAAAATTATTATTTTTAGTAAAGAGGTAATTGAGTCAGTTAATAACCAATTTTTATTGTAAAAAACATATGTTTTTTACAATAAAAATTGGTTATTAACTGACTCAATTATCTCTTTACTAAAAATAATAGTTATTTCAAAAGATGGCGCATTTAATCAAGATTTCAAAATGGTGCAACACTTGCCACTTTTCTTGCCATTAAAAATTTTATTTCTTATTTTTTTCAAATTGAGCTCATTTTGAACAACTCAACATTAGGAATTTTTGTTACTAAAATTTGTTATTTTTTGTTTCTGGTCTGAAATAAAATTATTATTTTTAGTAAAGAGGTAATTGAGTCAGTTAATAACCAATTTTTATTGTAAAAAACATATTTTATTAAAAAACATATTGTAAAAAACATATGTTTTTTACAATAAAAATTGGTTATTAACTGACTCAATTACCTCTTTACTAAAAATAATAATTTTATTTCAGACGAGAAACAAAAAATAACAAATTTTAGTAACAAAAATTCCTAATGTTGAGTTGTTCAAAATGAGCTCAATTTGAAAAAAAAAGACATAAAATTTTTAATCGCAAGAAAAGTGGCAAGTGTTGCACCATTTTGAAATCTTGATTAAATGCGCCATCTTTTGAAATAACTATTATTTTTAGTAAAGAGGTAATTGAGTCAGTTAATAACCAATTTTTATTGTAAAAAACATATGTTTTTTACAATAAACATTGGTTATTAACTGACTCAATTACCTCTTTACTAAAAATAATAATTTTATTTCAGACCAGAAACAAAAAATAACAAATTTTAGTAACAAAAATTCCTAATGTTGAGTTGTTCAAAATGAGCTCAATTTGAAAAAAATAAGAAATAAAATTTTTAATGGCAAGAAAAGTGGCAAGTGTTGCACCATTTTGAAATCTTGATTAAATGCGCCATCTTTTGAAACAACTTGCCAAGGGTAGTGTAGTACATTTTTTTTCAAAATGAAGTGTCAAAGTTAAGTAACAATATTTTTGTGAACCATGACTCACTAAAACTTAACTTATTTTATTAAATTAACAATGTTTTTTGCATTAATTTGTAGTTGCGATTAATAGCATCGTTAATGAAGATCACAAAATTAAAAAAATCACAGCGAAATTGTGACATTGGTGATCACAGGACTTGAAAATACGACCAAGGGTGTCGAATTTCAACTTTTTTTTTTAAATGTCTATTATCGCTGAACTGAGTGATATGGATTTTTTTTTGTATTTTTCCCAGAACTGGTATAACTTGGCCTTTTATCCAGTCTCAGATTATCGTTGAGTTTTGGGACACCCTGTAAGTCCGGCCGACTTGAAAAATGTAGTTATGAGAAAAACGCGTTTAAAGTTTTCGATACAGATTGCATCGGACTGAGACGGGCTGCGCCAAAATTCAAAATATAAGTATTTAGACATTTTTCCCAGCTTAATCCTTTGAGTATGTCATTTTTAAGATATTAAGGTATCTTTCAAGAAAAAAAAATCAATTTTTGAATTTTCTACAGTGGTCTTACCCCTTAAAGTACCCGAAATTTCGCCTTTCAATCGTCGTAACTTTTTTTCTTTTGTGCTTGCAATAGCACGAAATACTTTCGTTGTATTTTGCAATGTATGTTTATTATAAATAAATCATTATTCGATACAATTGGTGTCAAGAAAATGACTCGTGAGCTTCCAAAGTCTTAAAAATGTGTAATTCTTACGATTTTCAATTCAGCTGATCGTCGTTGGCTACGTGATGTGGCAGAGCGTCGGTGTGAGCGCGGTAATCGGCATTGCCGGGCTTCTCTTGCTCGCGATTCCGGTTCAAGGCTATCTGAGCAAAATCAGCGGAGAACTGCGACGCCGAACGGCACAACTCACCGATCGCAGGGTACAACTGATGAGCGAGCTCATCGCCGGGATTCAGGTAGCTAAAAAGATGCCGAAAAGAACATTCACGAGTGAAGAGGCTTTTTTCCCATTTTTAATTGAACTTTGGATTATTGGAGCAGTTTTCCTTAGAATTATGAGACGGCAGTTTGGAAGTTGCCACAATTTTGGCTCGATCGTTTTTCGAGGGGAAAAAAAGAAAAGCGATCTGCAAGGGCCTGTCTCTCAGGAACCAGAAATAGCGAACGAAAGATCGATGAAGCCTGCAAGGGCATACGAAGGACCATTGAAAATAGAACAAAAAATTAAAGTCTCGAAAGTTTATTACAGTTGTTTTAATGGAAAATCTCGAATTAAATGATCTCATAATTATCTGAGATAATCAATTATCTTTTAATTATCTGAGTTGACAAATGAACTTATAATTATCTGGGAATTACCGCAGAATTGAAATTAGTTGAGTTTCATTTTGAATTTGAATTTTAAAAAAATCAGCTAGTAATTATCTAAGATAATAAATCAACTGATAATTATCTCAGATAATAAATGATCCTGCAACTATGTGAGATAATAAATTCGCTTATAATGATCTGTGATAGTAATTATATTAATTATCTGAGACAATGAGTTATCTGACAAGTATCTGAGATGATAAATCACATTATAATTTTGATATAACGAATTAGGTGTAATTGTGCCCGACTTTGCGAGCTACAAACCTCGGAGAAATCGCACCTAGCTTACAGTGCCCCGTGATACATTGTACCCCACTCTCCCCTACTTCCATCTTCACTTTCTTTTAAGCTCCTAAAGTTTTTAATCAAGGTCTCCCATAAATATAGGAAAATATCGACACACAAGTTCATTCCGAACTTTGAATGAACAGAACGCTCAAAACTCCGAAAGAATTTTACAGGAAAGACCAAAACTCCGAAAACCTGAACACCGTCAAAATAATTCGGCTATGGAAGTTTAAAAACTTTCAACATTTTCCATAAATCGACGAATTATTTTAAGATTTTTGATTTATTAAGAAGTGATTTTACGTAAATTTTGAAATTTGTCTAGGCAAAATTATACGTTCCGCATCATTTACAGTCAACTGTGTAGACTTTCGCTGGCATGATCTTGACGAACCTTGTAATTTCGAAACATTGAGGTAGGTCTGTAGTTTTGGTCAAATCTTCGGAATTGACTAAAATCTAAGTATGGTGTAGATATAACCTTCATGGAATGATGCCCAAAAATTCAATTCGATTCGCCGTTTAGTTCATGTGATAATTGCAATTGAATATGGGTACTTTTGTGCGCGATCCCAATACCTAACACGTAAACCGATAGGAGTTTGCTCGCATTTCTCGATATAGGTTCTAAACTGATCTTAGGATTTCAAAATAAAAACACACGTGTACGCAGTACTATTGTGGGATTGATTTTAAAAAAATGACAAACTTTGACTGCTTAGTTTCGGAGATATCGACTTATGAAAAGTGGTAATTTTATTCCGCACCGAACTCGGGCCCCACCGTCTGTAACGGAATGGCAACAGTGTACGCTGCAGCCAGCTGATCGGCGCGTAGTCTGGGAACTCGAAACTTGTTTTTTTCCCCCGAGTTCTAGTAATTCTGAGACGCAAGTGAAATAAATTAATTCTGCAAATTCAATTTGTTCAATTTATGCATCTTTGTTACAGCGAATACAATTTAAACTGTCGGCAAGATGTTGTAAATCCACGATGCGACGTCCTTCGACAGTGAATTTTTGTTGCTGATCGTTGAGGTTATGGTTATTCTCATCGCGTTTAGCCGCATTTGCTTGACACATGGCTGCCACAGCTTTCAGTCTTTTAGCAAGCGCCTTTTTCCTTGTAAACTTTCCTTTGTATCGCATTTGGGTTGACATTTTCACGCTTTTTTTTTTATTTATATAAAATATTTCGCGAAAGACGAATCGTAGGAAGCTCAACGCTATGACTGCAGAAAAATCGCGCTGATGCCACGATTACAGCGCCGCTCTCTCTACGAGTATGGTCGTGTTCGTTGGGTCTCATCATTTTTATTGCGCATGCGCATAATGATGCGCATTTGATGATGCGCACGTTTCGTTGCGCAGTTGCGCGTTGCGCATCATTATGCACATGCGCACTTGTTCGTATCAAAATGATGAGACCCAACGAACACGACCTATGAGACCTATCTATGCATGAGGTGCGCATGTGTGGGACATATAGAGGGTACAAACTCTGTCAAAAATGTACAACCAACAGCATCGTATAGGCCACGGTCTTACATACAGGTCTGGAAACTCGATGAAATTCGGGTGGTGGGGGTGGTTCCACTATTGAAACAGAAATCGTGGTGTCGCTAGTATCCAGGAGTCAGTTTTGACAGCGAACACATTACCTGTATATGGTCGTCGAGTAACCGCGAAATAATGCCAAAGTCCTGCGTAGTACCAGAGTGCAATAAGGCTTACTGAAGCCTAAAAGTGAAACTATCAATGTTTTGCAGCTATATAAACTGCTATCAGTATATAGCGTGATTAAGCCTCCAAAATATGGCAATTGTACCATTACAGACCGATCTGAGCCACAGATTTTTATATCACTAAGCGATCTGAAAGCTTTGAGTGGGGAAAAATCGGAACCCAAAATGGTCAAGCATCGTGACGAATTTCGACGAAAATTAGACGCCGTTTCAGATCAAGAAGGATGGGAGGCTGACTATGTCATCGAGTACCCTATCGATCACGATTATGCCCTTCCTCTGGCTATAGACTATATAGTTTATTACGTGACAGGTTTTTTATTTTAACTAGTTTTTTATGAAGCAGGCTTCTTATTAACTCAACGTAGGTAGCCGTAGAATAAACTAACAACTCTCATAGCACAATGGTAGAATCGTCGAAACCATCATCCCAGTACAAAGAATTGTTTTTAATTCATAATATTCATAAATTTTAATAAATAATATATATTTATCTAACATTATCGGTTTTATGTCTATCACGTTTGATGCGTTCCTTTTTACTGGGACGAAAGTTAAATTTAAATAGAATCTTAGATTTGAATGCAATTTTTTCCACTTCGCAGTGTTTATGTTCTGTGTTTGGCAATAAATTAATCAAATCACAAAGGTTCACGTGTTTGATTTAACACTCGAAGATGTATTAACGGGATATAAGTTTTCCTTTCCATGTGAAAAACATGGTTCGGATATTTTATCATACGCGATAATTTATTACATAAGGTTGCACATGAGGCCTTTCAAGAACATATGAAATTTAAAAAAAATGTCGTAGAAAAAAGATGTCTAAATTGACAAACCAATAACCGAACGATCAACAAAAAGGAAATAACGTTTTGGTTTTTTCGTTATTTTTTACATTCCGCCAACGGACAAATCGTCGGTAATTGCGAACGAAAAACGAATGTTAAATTAAAACGGTCGCAATTCCGTCGAGAATGAAAATTTCGAAAAAATCGTACGTGGCGAACGAGAAAAACTATCGAAGAATATTCTATTCAAATTTGGACAAAATCGAACAAGCCGTTTTCGAGATACATCTGGCACCGACTTTGAAAACTATGTTTCGAGATAATCGCGTTTGAATCACTTCCAGTCAACGAGTTTATTTTTGAAAATCCCTAAACATACCTCAATGCACATATTTTCCAATTTTAAAAAACCCCGATCCAATCGAAACATTAGTTTTTGAGATAAAAATTCCCTAAGTTTACCTGTTATTCTCGCCGTTTACTCAGGTACCTCCCCTTAAAATTAGGAATTTTAAACCTTCGGCGCATTTAAAGTTCGAAATTTCAACCCGGCCCCGCTGTCAAGATCATGCCAGCGAACATCTACACCGTTGACTGTAAATGATGTAGAACGTATAAGATTGTCTAGACAAATTGCAAAATGAACGAAAAATCACTTCTTGATAAAATAAAAAAAAGTTCTTGAAACAATTCGTCGATTTATTGAAAATTTTGAAACTCTTAAAACTTCCATAGCCGATTTATTTTGCCAGTGTTCAGATTTTCGGAGTTTTGGTCTTTCGTGTAAAATTCTTTGGGAGTTTTGAGCATTCTGATTATTCAAAATTGGGAATTTTAACCCGGCCTCATCTTGAATTTCGGAGTACTAAATTTCGAAATTTTAAGCCGTCGGAGCATTCAAAGTTCGGAATTTCAACCCAGCCCCAGTTCAAGCTCCAGCCCCAACGTATTTTTCGTCCGTCATCAAAGGAATGTTCATTCAAGTGTTCGTTATTTTTCTGCGCAGGTGGTGAAGATGTACGCTTGGGAAAAGCCCTTCGAGATGATCGTATCTCGTACGAGAGCTCGCGAGATCGGCGTTATCTTGACATCGTCGAACATTCGTGGCCTCTATTTGGGCATAATGGTCTTCACCGAAAGAACAACCCTCTTCCTGACCCTCGTGTCTTTCGCACTGATGGGCAACATTCTCACGGCCAATGTCACGTACGAAATCTCGACGTACTTCAACAGTCTTCAGTTGTCAGCCGCCATATTTTTCCCTCAAGCTCTGATAATGGGCGGAGAGACAATTATTTCCATCAAGAGATTGGAGGCAAGTACAGTACACTCGTGTATACACTATACACAAGATCACGTGAAAATGAAAGATTTATTAACCCGCAAGTGCGAGCGGTGTGCCGCGATGATGATACGTGCGACGAACTTGACAGGGAAATAATAACAACCTGATCAAACATGGATCAAGCTGATCAAACATGGATCAAGCTGATCAAACATGGAAAATAATAACAAGCTGATCAAACATGGACGGAAAAGCTCGAGACGAGGAAATTTCCTCGAAATACGATAATAATTTTTTTATTTGGTCATCCAATTGCCCGAGCGATCGCATGTGGTAATTTATAGGAGGATATCATCTCGCGGCGATATATGTGCTGTATACAGGGTGTACAGGGACGAAGGATCCCGAGAGGGATGAATTTTGGGGAAAAAATATTCCGATCTAAAGTTTGATTTTTTTAAAAATAATTACGCTGGTTGATATATATTATTTGAGGACAATTTTCAAGATTATTCCAATGTCAACTGAGTTTTTTTTAATGCGAAGAAATGTTTTTTGTTGCGGAATAATTTTTTGCGTAATAAGATACGTAACTATTGTGTGAAACTTTTTTTTTCGTCGCAATTTTTCAAGGTATTTGGAATATTTGACCGAATAGATGCTCGATAAATCAGTACGAAATGTTACGATTATGTTTAAGGCCTTAGTAGTACAGTCGTGCTGTATATTGGAATCGGAAAAAATGAGAAGAAGGCTAGTTTTTTGACAGGTGATTTTGTAGGTGCCACGGGTGTTAAAACCAAGTTTGCCTAAAAATAGGGGTGTAGGGTTTTTTTTAGGGGTTGGGGGTGTATTAATTCCAAACTACAACCCCCACGAGATCGGCGCCTGGAGACAAAATGTTCAGAAAAATCCGGATTTTATTTTTGTCCATAGCGCGCGAAGTCGTCGAAGTTCATTTTGGGGGTGAAATGGCGGGGTGAAATTTTGAAAAATCAGTTTTCATTCGATAACTCTTTAGGACAAATTCATACAATTTTTGTTCAAATGGAAACGTTGTAGCCCTTGAAAAGACGCGTCGATCGAGTATTCGATCAACCCTCTCCAATAATATCTTCACGACCAAAAGAATTGTTGAAGAATTAACAAAAAAATTTTTTATTGAATAACTCAAAAACAATCGATTTTTCGGGGATGGTTCAAATGTACGAAATGTAGAGAATAATTTTCTCTACATTTTCGTTCCTATGGACAACCCTTGAATTTTGCATTTTCGAACCCCTCTCAGGGGTTGAAAATTCAAAATGAAATTCTGGGAAAACTATTGACCGAAACTAAAGAGATACGAGTTTGGCGCTTTGGACAAAAATGTAGCTGAGGGTTCAAGCTACAAATTCTTCCACGGCGGCGAATTCGTGCGGTCAATAGTTTTCCCAGAATATCATTTTGAATGTTCAACCCCCGAGAGGGGTTGGAAAATCAAAACTCAAAGGTGGTCCATAGCAACGAAAATATGGAGAAAATTATTCTCTACATTTCGTACATTTGAACCATACCCGAAAAACGGATTGTTTTTGAGTTATTCAATAAACAATTTTTTTGTTGTTTTTTAACCATTTTTTTGGGGGTGAAGATATTATCGGAGAGTGATGATCAAATACTCGATCGACGCGTCTTCTCAAGGGCTACAACTTTCCCATTTGAACAAAAAGTGTACGATTTTTTTAAAAGAGTTATTGAATTAAAACTTATTTTTCAAAATTTCACCCCACTTTTTCACCCCCAAAATGAACTTTCACAACTTCGGCGCTGTGGACAAAACTAAAGCCCGGATTTTTCTGAACATTTTGTCCCACGGCACCGACCTCGTAGGGGTTGTAGTTTGGCATTAATCAACCCCCTTCTCCTTTCATCCCCTAAAAAAGAACCCTACACCCCGATTTTTAGGCAAACTTGGATTTAGCACCCGCGGCACCTACAAAAACACCTGTCAAAAAACTAGCCTTCTTCTAATTTTCTCCGATCCCGGGCTTTTTCAGCGACAGCCCGACTGTACTATAGGCCACAGTAGCGGGTATAAAATCATGTGCGAATTTAACCATTTTTTTCACATGCAAAAGTGATTCACTCATAAATTTAATTACACATCTATTTAGTATGAATATCAGGCTGTTAGAAAAAAAAATATATATTTTTTTTTTTTATGTACAAATTGGCCTACTACTAATATTTTATTTTATCTTTTTTTTAGGCGCTCCGCGGAGTGACATTTAGCATCCACAATTTTTTACCTAAAACAAAAAACAAAAATTCTCGTCAATCTACATTAGAATACCTAGAGAAGTACGTACGGAATTTAAAAAATATTGTTTTGTTCAAAAGTTGTAGGTATTTGAACTTAAGGGGAGATATACACCTAGGAGCTGAAAAAAGGTCACTTTTGTGAATTTTTTCAAGGAAAACTATTTGAAATTTCGGCTTGGGGTTTTAATTATCTAAAAGTATGTACATTCAAAAATATGTTTAATTTTCTTTATTTAAAAATATCAAAAATATACAAGGATATTGTATGATCCTTGGAGCGTCGTAAAAAAATCTGCGTATACCCACTGGTGTTTCTTCAAAAATCATCCGAAAAAAAAAACCAAAAAGATTATTGAATTAGATACTATAATCTTGTACTTGTCATAGCCGATTTTGAAAATATCGATTTATGACAAAATGGCGGAGGTTTCAACATAAATAGTGATTTTTGGGCCAAAAATTAGTTATTATTTTGCCTATAAAACAAAGACTAAGTAACGGAAAAAAAATCCTTTGACATGTACTAGATAATGGTGTATAGAATAACCACCAAAAACCTCAAGGCAATCGGTTCATTGGTTTTCGAGAAATTTTGGGTACCGACTTGAAAAACGTGGTTTTGAGAAAAACGCGTTTGAAAATTTGTGAATGAATAAATCATGAAATTTGTCAACTTACATGGAATCATCGATACCAGGCCCATAGTGTAGGTCTTCCACGGTCGACGGAATGTTCACAGCTTCCAAATCGTCGACCTCGACCATCCAGGTGTATATCTCCCCTTAAGAAATGAATTTTTAGTGAAAAATTTCGTCATAACTGCTCATAAACTGCTAATAAAATCTAAAGTTTTCGATTAATCAGAAATTCCGTACGTATCCCGGAAATAATTCATCGAATTGACTGGAAATTTTCAGGGAATATTTTCGAAACATCGTACTTCAAGAAAATGTTTCTAAAAAATCGTTTTTTTTTAAATTCTCACTGCATCTCACTCCTTAAGGGGTAAGGCCACTGTAACGGCCCAAAAAAAAAGGTTTTTTCACTAATTTTTTGCTCCCGAAATTGAAGGTATTTGAAAAAAAACTTTTAATAGTGTTATCGGGCATACATTAAACTTTATTATAAATTTTTTTTACAGTAAAAAAAAACAAAATGGCGGTTCCACAGCTATCTTCCCGGGACATGTTTTGCTTCCAGGGCTCCGCGGCACGCAGCACCACTGGTGCACTTTTGAATCTAGAACAAAAAAAAACCATTAATCTAGAGGGCTATAGCTAGAGAATGTCGATCGGATTTTAAAAAGTATCAATTTTTGTGGATTTGGCGTGCGTTTGAAAAAAAAAATTGATTTTTGACGAAAAAAACGGCAAGTTTTTTGTTAATAAAAAATCAATAAATAAAGTTCTTGAAAATTCCGATCGACATTCTCAAGATAATGTAAATGTTCACATCTGGTTAAAATTTCAAGTAAAAAAAAAGAAAATTGTTCGAGTTATGCTGCGTGCCATTTTGAAAAACCATGTTTCGAGAAAAACGCGTTTAAAGTTTTGCGAATAGTTTTTTATTGGAAAAAATTAAAAAAAGAAGTTCTTATTTTAAGGGGTCTTCTTATTCTAGAGGGTTTAAACTATTTTTTAAGCCAATAAAAAAAAATCGATTTTTCAAAAAATTTACAGTGGCCTTACCCCTTAAAGAAGCCACGTTTTTTTTTCAAAACACGAATTAGCTTTGACCACGATATTCCAAAAATGCGTACAATTTTTACGGCCCATTGATAAAAAAACTAACATGGAACAATAATTGTAGAATTTCCTGCTGCTCGCCGAGGTGGCGAGGCCGCCCGATGAGAACGACAAGAGCAGCGATGCCATCAAGACGAAGAAGCCAGTGAGCGAAGAGTCTCGGGTAGTGGCGATAACCGAGCCAAAGACGAAGCGACCGGTGTCCGTCGAGTTGTACAGAGTATCGGCAAATTGGATCTCGGGTTTTTTGCCCCCGACCATTTGCGACGTATCGATGAAAATAAAGGGCGGCGAATTGTGCGCCCTCGTTGGTCACGTTGGTTCCGGCAAATCGTCCCTGCTCAATATTCTGCTGCGCGAGTTGCCGCTCGGCGCTGGAACCGTTAAATTGCTTCAGTACAACGACAAAATGGCCGACGGCTCGATCGGCAAGCCTGGCTTTGTCAATGACAATCCGGCATTCTCGGTGTCGTACGCGAGCCAGGACGCGTGGCTTTTCGTCGGCACGGTGCGGGAGAATATTTTGTTCGGTCAGCCATACGATAAGAAGCGTTATCAGGAGGTGACAAGCGTGTGCGCTCTCACTCGAGATTTTCGACAATTCCCCGAGGGCGACATGACCATCGTCGGCGAGCGTGGCGCCGTGCTGTCCGGCGGTCAACGGGCGCGCATCAATCTCGCGAGGGCGGTCTATCGACAGGCTGACTTGTACCTACTCGACGATCCGCTCAGCGCCGTCGACGCGCGCGTCGGACGTCATCTCTTCAGAAATTGCATCCTCGATTATTTGCACGGCAAGACGCGCGTTCTCGTCACTCATCAGCTGCAGTTTCTGAAACGAGCGGATACGATTGTCGTCATGAATCGTGTGAGTGCGCACTTCATAGCCGGTGTCTTTATTGGGGTCCAAAAAAACAGATCGATTTTGGATATTTTTTATCACGAGAGATACATCGTCTTGGCAAGTTGAATTTGGGGGGGGGGGGGGGGGTGTATCGATAGACAATGGAGTTATTATTTGAAGAAAGTGTAGGCTGCATGGGCCAATGGACGTAGGTGCTTTTGGCAACTAGGACCATCTCAAATGAACAATTTAAAAATGTACTTTTAGGGTAATAATTAATTGTACGACCGGATACTTTTTTAAATTTTCAAAATTACGGATATGTATTTAAAAAACCATTTTCGACAAAAAAAATGGTTTTTTTGTCAACCGTAGTTTTGAAAAATAACGGGGTAATCGCCGTGGAGCGGTACGCCGCAGCGGAGTGGGCGATCTGAGCATTTACGATTTTTTACATAATCTTTATTTCAAATGGAAACTAAGATTCTCGAATGTAAAACTATGCAAAGAAGAGAGAATCGTATTTTTGAAATTTGAGGTTATGAAGACTCCTTAACGCCTCTAATATAATGATAATTATATACCGATAATTGTCAATATTGATATACCGATTATTGCCGATCAATACCATACCGATTATTTATCATACCGATCATTATCATACCGATCATTATCATACCGATCATTATCATACCGATCATTATCATACCGATCATTATCATACCGATCATTATCATACCGATCATTATCATACCGATCATTATCATACCGATCATTATCATACCGATCATTATCATACCGATCATTATCATACCGATCATTATCATACCGATCATTATCATACCGATCATTATCATACCGATCATTATCATACCGATCATTATCATACCGATCATTATCATACCGATCATTATCATACCGATCATTATCATACCGATCATTATCATACCGATCATTATCATACCGATCATTATCATACCGATCATTATCATACCGATCATTATCATACCGATCATCATCATACCGATCATCATCATACCGATCATTATCATACCGATCATTATCATACCGATCATTATCATACCGATCATTTACCATGCCGATCATTACCATACCGATTATTTATCATGCCGATCATCACCATATCAATCATGATCATACCGATCATTTACCATGCCGATTGTTTATCATACCGATTATTTATCATACCGATGATTATCATAACCATTATTATCATGTCGATCATTAACATACCGATCATTACTATACCAATCATTTATCATACTCATCATTTATCATACCGATCATTACCATACCAATCATTATCATACCGATCATTTACCATGCCGATTATTACCATACTGATTATTTATCATACCGATCGTTAACATACCGATCATCATCACACCAATCATCATCATCGTCATGCCGATCATTACCATACCAAGCATTTATCATATCGGTCAATAAGACGCCGATTATTATCATACCGATCATTTATCATACCGATTATTACCATACCGATCATTATGATGCCGATTATTATAATACCGATCATTTATCATACCGATAATGTATCATACCTATCATTGCCACGCCAATGATCATCATCATGCCGATCATTACCATACCAATCATTTATCATACCGATCATTTACCATGCCGATCATTACCATACTGATTATTTATCATACCGATCGTTAACATACCGATCATCATCACACCAATCATCATCATCGTCATGCCGATCATTACCATACCAAGCATTTATCATATGGGTCAATAAGACGCCGATTATTATCATACCGATCATTTATCATACCAATAATTACCATGCCGATTATTACCATACCGATCATTATGATACCGATCATTTATCATACCGATCATTACCATACCGATAATTTATCATACCTATCATTGCCACACCAATGATAATCATCATGCCGATCATTACCATACTAATCATTTATCATACCGGTCATTAACATGCCGATTATTATCATACCGATCATTACCATCATGCCGATCATGACCATACCAATAATTTATCATACCGATCATTATCGTACCGACCATTCCGATACCGATCATCGTCATACCGGTCATTACCAATATCAATATAATACCGCCATTATCAACATGTCTAAAATACCCTTATTCGACAAAACAACCCACCTAGTTGCGCAGTCCTCGAAAAGTTTCTTTCGCTCTCCTCCAGGGCGCAGTGAAGCACCAGGGCACGTGGAACGAACTGGTGAAATCGAGTCCGGATTTCAAGGAAATGGTCAACCGAATGGCCGAGCAGAAGAAGGAATCAGACGAGCTCGAGAAAACCGTCGACGAGCATGGCGACACGACGCTACCGGAAGTGCCGCCTGACAGCGAGGAAAGCACCGAAACTAGCGCGTCTAGAAGACCTTCGAACGTGCGCAAGTGGACGAGTTTTCGCGGCCCTCAGGATACTCCGCACGGACCGGTGTTCGACGAACCGAGGCGCGATGGTGTCGTCGGTGACCGGAAGTACGCTCCACCGACTGGTGAGCACCGAATAGCTCCCGCAACACCGGAAACGCTGCGCAGAGTTTCCGTACGATCGCAGGACAGTCTTTATTCGGTAAGTAGCTTGGAATATTCGGAAGACCGATGCCCATACCGGAAGTCGCTTCGTATCTCGCTTCCTACACTGAGAAAAAAAAATCATTGATGTTATTGAATGAAATTTCGTTGATTCAATTGTAAAATTGTTGGTGTAAATAATCGGATTTATTAGTCCAACCAAAACGCTATTGACTTTAATAACATGACAAAAGTAAAAGTTGTTTTCATTCAAAAGATATATTGTTAGCCGAGAACAATATGTTATTGAAACGATCTAAAAAATTATCGCGAACAAATTATATAGTTTTGAATCCATTTTCTGCAACGAACAAAAAACGCGTTTCAATTCATAACATGAATATTGTTGATTCGAGTACACAAGAAATATTGAATTTCGAGATGTTGAGGAATCGGCTTCGATTCAATATTTTATCATCCATAACCACACACATCAATTTTTAAACTCGTGACTAAATTTTAAAACTCTTGACATAACACTTAGCCTCTTAACATGACACGGGCACCCTCAAACTCTTGACACAGCACTGACAAAGGATCATTCTCCCTCTCTCCAGAAACATTAATTCCCCACTTAGTCTTTCTTGAACTCTCTTAGACGTCACTACTCGACATGTAGAGCAAAGAAATTTTTTTTTCTAATTTTCTTTTTTTGTGCTTGCGAGGATATATTTAGTTTACATTAATAGGTAATTACCATTTTCACACAACAGCTCATTAACCTCATTAATCATGACAATAGATCGAAATAAAGTCTCTTTCACCATACCAATTTTTCACAGATAGTACAATCGCCAAAAAACGGTTACACCTATCAATTGAATTTACAAAAAAAAAAAAACGGCTGTGAATCAATCTTGTGAATCAACCTCACGAGACAGTATTTCATCATCAAATATACTGTCTACATCAACCATCCTCCAAGCATAAACCAAAAAGAAAACTAGAAATATCGACAATATTCAGGTTCGTTATCTAACATAATTCTTATCGTTTCTTATAACATCACACTCTCACACACCACCCTTGTTACTCAAGAATAAATTAACTTGTTATAAATAATCACTCATACAATATCACCACGATTGAAAAATTATGTGAAAAAACTAACACAAAATTTACACAAATCATTATATCACATCTAAAAATTATTCATTACACAAAATACAAATGAAAAAATCTGTAAACTATATTAATATAATTTGTATCGCGAAATTTGTAGAACAAATAAACTTTCTGAAGAGGATCCGAACCAAGGATCGAAACGTAAAAAGAATCGAAGCCGATTCCTCAACATCTCGTATTATCAACACGGCCGCACACTACTCATACTAATATTGAATTTCGCTCGTTTGATTCAGATAAAATTTCTATTGAGTAAATATATTATTTTATTGTCTTCACCATATCCGATATTGATTTTCAAGTACATTATTCGTTAAAATATTAATATTTTATTTTGACTGAAAAATATTAAGCAAATGTCTGAATTGGTTAAAAAATTATGCGAAAATAAAATTTGTTTCTTGCGCATTTGGTTGAAAAAATTCAACCAAATCATGGCCGAGCGCCAGCGAAATTATAGGTGTGAGGAAACCCGTAATTCTCGGAGTAACCGCTAGAAGCCGCACGCGCGCTCGTTTCTCGTAAGCGTAGCGCGAACCGAAAATCTACTTAAACGCCGGAGAAACTCCAAAGAGTATCACTTCTTTGCCTGTGGCTAAGATCAAAGTGTAATATCTGTTCTTATCAGTTGAATATCTGATATTATCTCCATGGATATTCCATTGGATATCTGATATTCTCTCCACTATTATCGTTGATGATCATTCTAATGCTCACTTTTTTATTTAAGATGTTAAACAAATTGAAAAACTTACGTCTCATGGCATATTCGTTTCGATGTGGTAAAGAAATAATTCATTCTGCTGATTATATTTTGTGTACGAAATAAAAAATGTTGCAACAACCGCTTAATTATTTCATCCATACATCTACGGATTGTATATAGAATGATTTCAATAGAATATAATTTTATTTGAAGGATAATGTATTAGGAGTACAACTTTGCAGTGACTGTTTTTTTCAAAAGTTTAAGGCTTTATTATAAAAAAGTGGCTACATATTTTTTAATCAAAGTACTGCCCGTCGCTAGCTACGACCTCGGCCCATCTTTCAGGTAGCATTCGAATCCCGCGTCGATAAAAGTCTTGGTCCTTGGAGGCAATCCAGGAATCGACCCAATTTTTGACTTCTTCGTAAGTACCGAAGTGCTGGTCAGCCAAATCGTGTGCCATTGACCGGAACAAGTGATAGTCGGAAGGGGCAATGTCTGGAGAGTACGGCGGGTGGGATAAAACCTCCCATTTCAGCGTTTCCAAGTACTTTTTCACGACATTTGCAACATGGGGTTGGGCATTGTCATGCTGCAGTATCACCTTGTCATGTCTTTCGTTGAATTGTGGCCGTTTCTCTTTGAGTGCCTTACTCAAGCGCGTGAACTGACGTCGGTAGAGTTCCCCTGTGACGGTTTCGGATGGTTTGAGCAGCTCATAGTTCACAACGCCCAGCTGGTCCCACCAGATACACAGCATCACTTTGGATCCGTGAATATTCGGTTTGGGCGTCGATGAACCACCGCCGACACGTTTTCTCACTAATAGAATCCTCCCCGTAAGCATCTACAAGCAAACGGTGGGCCTCAGCCGCAGATTTCTTGATGTTGAAGAAGTAAATCATAACTTCCCGCAAATGCTGAGAATTCGGCTCGTAGGTTGCCGTGTTTGAGTGCCTATAACTTTATAATGCATACACGTATCCGTTAGCTTTTTTAAATTCTTTACATTGGCAGAGCCTCTAGTTTAAAATGCCACTTTTTTTATTGAGCTAGGGCCATTACTTCGGCCGCAGTGGCTCTCTAAGTAAAACGGTCACTGCAAAGTTGTACTCCATAGATATTCAGAGAACAGAAGAGATATTCAAATAAAATAATATGTTATTTGAATCAATCACATTTCCCAATACTTTATAGCATTGTAACAATCTCATATATCGGTGGCACTCCGCGATCATACATTTATTTGAATCAACCAATATATTTTTTTTTATTCAATTCGTTTTTTTTTCTCAGTGTACACCAAAAAAGCACGCGCGTCATTTTGGCAATTTTCAATATCTCACGAAGTACCGGGAATTTTAACGTCAATTTGATGATCCAATTGAATTATTGCAAAAAAGGCAAACTTGATCGTCTTGTTTCCTCGTCACTCAGCAGGCGTACGAGGACGAGGCGATGCCGAGTGGACCCGGACACGAGCAGGGTGAATCCAAGGCGACGGGGCGTCTGGCCAATCGCGTCTACGGTTCCTACTTTCGCGCAGGCGGTGGAATTTTTTTACTCACTCTGATGGTCGCGAACATGCTGCTTGCTCAAGTGGCAACGAGCGGCGCCGATTACTGGCTCAGCTACTGGACCAATGTCGAAGCCGCGCGAACTGGTCTGCACGCTTCTCGTATGCACCATCAATCGAAGGAATACCGTGGCCTCGTCAACGACACGCTATTCGCGTACTTCGATATCCTCAACGACGATGGTCTCCTTCCAACCAACTACGCCATCTACATCTACACTTTTTGCATCGCCGCCTGCATCCTGCTGAATCTCACGCGGAGCTTCCTGTTCATGAGAATCTGCATAGTGGCCGGGCGGACCCTGCACAACACCATGTTCGCGAACGTGCTGCAGGCCACGATGGGCTTCTTCAATGCGAATCCGTCCGGTAAGCGGTGGATCTGTGAAAACAACCGTACATGCATCACACTTCTAGACGGGAGATACCTCTGCGAGGAAAAACATATGCCGATTTTAATTATTTTTTCCAAGGCACCACACCACAGTAGTATTTTTCGTAATTATTTTCAAGCAAACGATAAATGGAATTCTTTTTATCAATACTATACTCGTAGTCAATACAGTACTACCTCCCTAAGAGAGCGGTCTAGGGCGGTTTGGGGAAGTAATTCTCGAGAAATTCGTCGCCGAAGCCTTCCCCCACCGCTAGGTTAGCGCGCTCGAAAATCGCGCATGTGGTAGCGTGTATGTGTTTTTCCACTCGACCTCTATGAGAGAGCGCGAACGAAAGTGTTGAGAAAACTGTAAACAAGTTGCGGAAAGTGTACTGGCGTTTCGTCGTTTCATGCGTAAGTATATCTCATTGAATATTGATGTGTAAATCTTTCTTTTTCTTCGCGTTTTTTTTATTCTGCTGTTTGGTATATTTTGTTGTTGCAATATTATAACGCATATGAAGGAAACATTTGTAAAACTTTCAATAATTGTTGAATTATCTTATTGTTCGCAAAAATATACGTAGTATATTCGTTATCGAAACTCGAACATATACAGTAGAACCTCGATTATCCGAACCAATTGGGACCGAGACTAGTTCGGATAATCAAAAGTTCGGATAATCGAAACGTGGGTTTTTTGGGACCAGATCATAAACAACACCTTTTTATATAAAAACAGTACATACATATATATTATAATTTGACATATATGTTAACGTTGAAATATATATATATATATATATATATATATATATATATATATATATATATATAATGTATTTGAAATACCTGAAAAAAGTCCATTTTTAATTGACGAACGGCTGTAACGCGTTTTTGAGCGGCTAAGTC
Organism: Ophion obscuratus; assembly: GCA_964007375.1. NCBI lineage: Eukaryota > Metazoa > Arthropoda > Insecta > Hymenoptera > Ichneumonidae > Ophion > Ophion obscuratus. The sequence goes on along the minus strand of OZ023319.1, from coordinate 20,431,171 downwards.
TCGCAGCCGTTTGGGAAGGAGAGATTGCGTTGGGTTGCTCATTGTTGCTCACGGCGGTGGCAGCGAGCAACAATGTATCTTTCGCGCCAACGTTCGGATAATTGAGAGTTCGGATAAACTAAGTCATCGTTCGGATAATTGAGGTTCTACTGTACAGTGTACAAAAAAAATGTAACTAACAATTTATCTTGTGTATATACTTCAAGTTGAAATATACAATGTATATATATGTATAAATATTTCATTTTTAGATAAAACGGGATGGCTGAATCGAAAATATATTTTACTTGCATTAAATTACTACTTGAAATTTAATTATGGTGCATGTTTTTTTCTCCGACTTTACGGCTTAAACGTATATATTATTATACAAAGGAATATTATCCATTTGACAATCGTGCGACGTGCGATTTTCTGAAATCGCTCGCGATCTCTTATGGAGTTGTCCGCGACAAACTCGGGAGGCCTCGGGTACACTGGACAGCTCGAGCTAGGTGGGGGAAGCCATAAAATGCGCTCAAGCGGAACGGCGGGGAAATTCTCTCTTAGGGAGGGCTCTCTTAGGGAGGTAGTACTGTATATACATATAGAAGGCTGTATACAAATTTTTGTACTCGAATCTAAAGTATAGTTTGCGGTGTACGCCACTTTCAAGAGGACACTCCGACGAAATTGCTGCTCGGTTTACAGCATCACGTAGGGGAATTTCGATATCTAAAAAAAACATGGCGGTTCTGCGAATTTTATTTCCGATTTTCATGGAAAATTTTCATCGGAAAAAATATCGAAGGGGGCCCTTTATAAAAAACAAATCCCTACGTGGTGCCATAGAGACTAGATTTTCGAACGGTTCAAGACTTGGCTCATGCAAAATTTGGTTAGAGCCTTCTTAACAAATGTATCTCTCAGAAAAAAAATGACAACACTTTTTTTTTACCGCCGTGTGATGCCTCAAAGGAAAGATTTCTTCACCATTTTTTAGACTTAAGGAATGCTTTATTACGACTTTTGACTGTTACATCCTATTTGTTTAGCATTGCAAATGCTTTCAATGCCCAATCCTAATCTTATTAATTTAAAAATTATATTATAAATATATTACTAAAATTATAAAGGGTGTTCGGCGCATAGAACGTCACAATTTTTTGGAGGGTTGGGGGGGGGGGGGTAATATGAGTTTTTTTCATAAAATGTCGACACAATATTTCTGAATGTATGTACTTTCGAAAGCAGTAAAAAAAAAACTCGATTTTTGAAAATTTCAAAGTGGCCTAGCGCCTTAAGAAATAAAAATCGATTTTTTGAAATTTCTACATAGGCCTCACCCCTTACGTGTACATTCACTTTGCATGTATCCGATTTCTCGTTCGCCAGAAGATTGCTCCATATGAAAATTCTACCCTACGCCGCGTTTCTCTCCCGCACAGGAAGAATCCTGAACCGATTTTCGAAAGACGTCGGGGCGATGGACGAGTTGTTGCCGAAAGCGATGCTGGAGGCTATCCAAATATTCCTCGTCATGATAGGAATATTGGTGATGGTGGCTATCGCGAATCACTGGATGATCATACCCATGATCATAATCGGAATTGTATTCTACTTCGTCAGGATTTACTACCTCAGTACGGCGCAGGACATCAAGCGCCTAGAGGGCGTCGGTGAGTGTTCCGAGAGCTGAGAAAAAGTAATTTTCGCCGCTTTCTCGAGTTTGTTCCTCTTCTTGGCGAATAAATATCCCCCGGTTGTTATGCATCTTTGGAGATTATTCTTTCATTGGATTTTCTTCGGGTTTCTTTGGTGCCTGGAGAATATAAAATGGCGTTGAAAATGGGCCCGTTTGCGATTGCAGCTAAGAGCCCGGTATTTTCACACGTGAGCGCGACTCTGAACGGGCTGACGACGATAAGAAGCAGCGGCAAGGATATCCAGGCAATGTTGCGCAAGGAATTCGACCGAGCTCAGGACACTCACACCGGGACGTGGTATTTGTACCTCGCGACGGCCTCGTCCTTCGGTTTGGTCCTCGATCTTGTTTCCTGCCTGTTCGTCACGTGCGTGTGCTACTCGTTTCTTCTCATCGACCCAGGTTCGTACTCACCATGAGAGAAAGAGTCAGAGGGAAAAATACCGTTAAGGGGTTAGGCCACAGTAATGGGTATAAAATCACGTGCGAATTTAACCATTTTTTTTCGTATGAAAAAGTTATTCACTCATCAAATTAATTACACATCTATTTAGTATGAATATCAAGCTGTTAGAATTTTTTCTTCAATGCCCAAAATGGCCGACCACTAATATTTTCTTTTGTTATCTTTTTTTAAGCGCTCCGCGACGTGACATTTAGCGTCCACAATTTTTGACCTAGAACAAAAAACAAAAACTGTCGTCAATCTATTGGGAGTACAACTTTGCAGTGACCGTTTTTTTCAAAAGTTTAAGGCTTTATTATAAAAAAGTGGCTACATATTTTTTAATCAAAGTACTGCCCGTCGCTAGCTACGACCTGGGCCCATCTTTCAGGTAGCATTCGAATCCCGCGTCGATAAAAGTCTTGGTCCTTGGAGGCAATCCAGGAATCGACCCAATTTTTGACTTCTTCGTAAGTACCGAAGTGCTGATCAGCCAAATCGTGTGCCATTGACCGAAACAAGTGATAGTCGGAAGGGGCAATGTCTGGAGAGTACGGCGGGTGGGATAAAACCTCCCATTTCAGCGTTTCCAAGTACTTTTTCACGACATTTGCAACATGGGGTCGGGCATTGTCATGCTGCAGTATCACCTTGCCATGTCTTTCGTTGAATTGTGGCCGTTTCTCTTTGAGTGCCTTACTCAAGCGCATCAACTGACGTCCGTAGAGTTCCCCTGTGATGGTTTCGGATGGTTTGAGCAGCTCATAGTACACAACGCCCAGCTGGTCCCACCAGATACACAGCATCACTTTGGATCCGTGAATATTCGGTTTGGGCGTCGATGACGGAATATGACCAGGCAGTCCCCATGATTTTCGGCGTTTAGGATTATCGTAGTAAACCCACTTTTCATCTCCAGTCACAATCCGGTGCAAAAATCCCTTCCTTTGTTGTCTTTGGAGCAGTTCCCGCAAATGCTGAGAATTCGGCTCGTAGGTTGCCATGTTTGAGTACCAATAAATTTATAATGCATACACGTATCCGTTAGCTTTTTTAAATTGTTTACATTGGCAGAGCCTCTAGTTTAAAATGCCACTTTTTTATTGAGCTAGGGTCACTACTTCGGCCGCAGTGGCTCTCTAAGTAAAACGGTCACTGCAAAGTTGTACTCCTAATACATTAGAATACCTAGAGAAGTACGTACGGAATTGGAAAAATATTAATTTATTCAAAAGTTATAGGTATTTGAATTGAGTTGTAGGTATTTGAATGAATTTTCAGTGAAAAATTTCGTATAAAACTGCTCATAAAATGAAAATTTTCGATTAATCCGAAATTCCGTATGTACTTCTCTGCGAAATGCAATTAGGAGCATAACGTTTAAATTTGAAGTACATCAAGTGAAAATTGTTGAAGTTATTTGTGACGCCAATTGGAAAAAAGGTGTTTCGAGAAAAACGCGTTTAAAGTTTTTGGTAGTCTATGGCCGTGCCAGAGGTAGGCTTACGAGGGTGGGGTGAAAAGTTTCCGGCCTGACCGAGAAAAACGATGTTTAAAAAAATTTGTTTGCTTTATTTTTCAACATAATCTCCATCAACACTGATACATTTCTCATAACGGTGTTCTAATTTAGTTATACCAGTTTTAAACGTAGATTCGTCAGGCTCCTCAAAATACTGATTTGCAGCTTCGATAACTTCTTCGTTGCTCTTAAATCTTTTTCAGGAGTGTAGTGGTGGACCCATGTCTCATCAACAGTTATGAATCGACGCAAAAATTTGTTTGGATTACGCCTATACAGCGCCAAATTGTCGGTAGAAATGGTTTTTCGAAGCAGTTTTTGGTCGAGCGTTAGCAAACGCGGCACCCACCTTGCACACAGCTTTTCCATGTTCAAATGGTTGTGCAAAATATTTCGCACACGTTCAGCTGACATCCTACAGGTCTCAGCTATCTCATGCACTTTCAACCTGCGGTCTTCCAACACTATTTTATGGATTTTTTCAATCATCTCTGAAGTTGTGACTTCAACGGGCCATCCTGAGCGAGGCTCGTCAGAGGTGCTCACATGACCCATTTTAAATTCAGAAACCCACTGCTTAATAGTTGAATATGATGGGGAGGAGTCTCCTAGTGCTGAATCCATCTCTTCTTTTATTTGTTTTGGTGTAAAACCTTTCAAATGGAAGTATTTAATGACAGCACGTTTTTCCAATTTTTCCATTTTTACGAAAACAACAGAAGCGTCTCGCGCAATGTGCTCTCAAACGCAAACTAACGTAGCGATTGGGCTGAAACTGTACATACAAGCTCGGTAGGAATGGTACTGTAGGACGCCGCTCCAAAACTAGACCTAGTGGCACCATCTCTTGGTCAGGCCGGAAACTTTTCACCCCACCCTCGTACATCCCGAGTAAAAATGAATTTATATAATCATATATAATTGTATACAAAAATTGGCCCGATAGAATTGTATACAATTGTATATGATCAATTAATATACAATTATATATGATTATATATATATATATATATATAATCATTATATATATATATATATATATATATATATATATATATATATATAATCTTATATAATTGTATATTAATTGATTATATATATATATATATATATATATATATATATATATATAATCATATATAATTGTATATTAATTGATCATATACAATTGTATACAATTCTATCGGGCCAATTTTTGTATACAATTATATATGATTATATATATTCATTTTTACTCGGGATTATAGCTCAAAGTCGGGGGAAAAAAATGTTCTTGCTATAAATCGAATAGTAACTTATTCTTATGATGATAAAACACCGTTTTAGGGGAGAAAAATCGATTTTTTTGAAAATTCTGCCTGTGGTCGTACCCCTTAAGGGGGGGTACCTGAGTCAACGGCAAGAAAAACAGGTAAACTTCGGGAATTTTTATCTCAAAAACTAATGTTTCGATTGGATCCGGGTTTTTTTATTGGAAAATATGTACGTTGAGGTATGTTTAGGAATTTTTGAAAATAAATTCGTTGACTAGAAGCGATTCAAACGCGATTATCTCGAAACATAGTTTTCAAAGTCAGTGCCAGATGTATCTCGAAAACGGCTTGTCCGATTTTGTCCAAATTTGGGTACAATATTCTTCGATACTTTTTCTCGTTCGCCACGTAGGTTTTTTTTTGAAATTTCCATTTTTGACGGAATTCCGACCGTTTTAATTTAACATTCGTTTTCCGTTCGCAATTTCCGACGATTTTGGATTGCATACACATTGCATAAAAAAGCAATGGTTCAATCAAATGAAAAACCCCTACGTGGCGAACGAAAAAAACCGTCGAAGAATATTGTATCCAAATTTGGACACAATCGGACAAGCCGTTTTCGAGATACATCTGGCACCGACTTTGAAAACTATGTTTCGAGATAATCGCGTTTGAATCGCTTCCGGTCAACGAATTTATTTTAAAAAATTCCAAAACATACCTCAATGTACATATTTTCCAATAAAAAAAACCCGGATGCAATCGAAACATTAGTTTTTGAAATAAAAATTCCCGAAGTTTATCTGTTTTTCTCGCCGTTTACTCAGGTACCTCCCTTTAAGCGAGGAAAAAATTGCCGATTTTCATGATTTTTTTTTAAAGAAAAGATTTCTTCGCCATTTTTGAGACTTACACCGACAGAAAAATTCTATTGATATTAACTAACCGCGTCTATTTGATTTTTTGTAAATTTGAATAAACTAGAGTTTTCGTAGAATCAAATTTTTCTATTGCATTCCATTATCGGAATTATTTATTTTTAATATAGTCATTTATCCAAACTAAAATCTATTTAATATCGTCCAATAAATAAATATTTTATTTAATCCTAATAAATCTGTGATTCGGTTTCATCTGTTCAAAGAACAATTTAGTTAAATCCACTAAATGTACATATTTGATTTTTTTATTTAAATTAAATAGACTTTTCCTAGAGTCAACCATTTTTCTATTTGATTGAACTAATGGTCTGTCTGTATTGCAACACACATACCAACGGGGAGTGGGGATAGAGAGGGTGGAGAGAGAGGAATTATATATATATATATATATATATATATATATATATATATATATATAGGTTTGAAAAGTCTATAGCGTGTTATTCGATAAAACTCTCTAATGATCACAATGATATTAACTAATTGGTATAGTTTATTATGTACAACAAATAATTATAGGAATTCATTTGGTGTCTTATGCCATATCTGCGACCAAAATGTTACAAGCACTCGGTAACAGAGGGGCAGCGTGCGTAGCTATGAGTAGGTAGGTTCTAGGTTCGATTCCACGTACGTGAAATATTTTCTTCGACAAAAATCATTTCGGAAGGCCAGGGAATGACGAATTAGGATACAAAATCGTTGTGATAAAACTGTCAATTAAAAGTGTTTTATTTCATTTTGGATATTATGAAATACAGTCCGACCTCCGAATAAGAAACCAAAATCCCCCAAGGGGAAGAGTTTTTCTTTTATATCGCATACCCCCACCAGGCGCGCGCTCCGCGCTTACTACCTCTGTCTGTCTCTCTCACTCTTTTCCGCATGCGATCCTCTCAACAAGAAACTCGCTCGAACGAGTTGCAACTTAGTATTCACATCGCCCATGCAAAAACGTTTTCGACTGCGCGTGAACATTTATTCAGCGAACTTTTGTTTCACGTTCACATACACACTATGAATATTATTGTGTACTACTGTATCTGAATTACTATTAACTGTTATAAAATGATCGAAACTGTAAAGAAGCGTAAGAGATCAGACTGTAGTATACAAGTCGAAGAAAATATTACAGAATCTGCGCCACAAGGTGATCATTTATACGAAGAGCTTTATGTCCGTATTGTTTTATCCCATTTATATAAAAGAAGAAGTCAATATCTCTGAGGATTCATCTTCAATGGCAGAGTTCGACTCTCTCAAAAATATTCCACCGTCAGTTGAGTGCGTTGTGGATCAAAATAATACGCAAGACAAAAATGCTTTTCTTTACGTCTCGGAAACTTTAGCTGTTTTATGTGAAAGTCTTTAAACGCCCTTATCTTTGTTTTTATTTTATATGAAATCTTGGCAACACATATATGTATCTTTTTAATGAATACAAAAAATTTCTAATAAACTTGTAGACTTTTTTGTTACATTCACACACGCATACACGCATACTCATGCACGCATGCACACATCAATTTACAGTACTACAACGTTCACTCTATTTTGCTCAAATAATCTCTCCCAGACTGGTTTCTCAACCAGAGGTTCCGCGCACAAAATTCTCGAGCTCGGAGTTCGAGTCGGAGTGGGGGAAGCGCTCGAGTGAGGAACTGGGGAAAGTTTCTTATTGCCGGGTTTCTTATTCGGAGGTCGGACTGTATTCCATGCATACAGTACACTTAGATTTACAGTGTACATTGTAAGCAAATAAAGATTTATTTGAATCGAATCTTCATTTATTCAATTTGAATATATTTAATATTTAAATCGAATAGGTGAAACAAATAAAAAAAATATCTTGGAAACGAATAAGATCGTAGTAGGCCGTGAGACACGGAAAAAACCTATTTAATTAAAACAGATCCTATTTAAATTAAATATATTGGTTATTGGCAGTGTATAGCAATAGTCGCAAAGAAAATTCGCCAAAATTCCTTACAGGCGTGCTCGTTAGAAAAAAACCTTGAAATAAAACAAACCCTCTAGTCAACGAATAAGAGTGAAGAGCGACCTAAAAAAACGTCCAAACTCCGTTACCGTCGACAGGTTCGACTTCCGGCGGATACGTCGGTCTGGCGATCTCGCAATCGCTGATTCTCACGGGAATGCTCCAGTACGGTATAAGACAGAGCGCCGAGGTCCAGTCGCAGATGACGGCCGTCGAGCGAATCCTCCAGTACACGGATTTGCCGAAGGAGGGCCCGATGACGTCGCGCAATCCTCCGCCGCCCACGTGGCCCCACAGCGGACGCCTGGAGATGAAAAACGTTTCCATGCGATACAACGCTCACGATCCGCCCGTGCTCAAGGTACTCGTTTTCTGAAAAACTTAAGGAGCAACATCTACTCAGAGGCCCGAAAAAAAAACGGCAAAACTCCGAATCTTATTCTGGGAAACGGTTGGTGAAAAATGAACGCATTTTTTTTTAACACAAAGGTACTTATTTGAGACTAAAAAAAATCACAAAAAAATACAGAAAAATAACAAAAACATGGCCGTCGGCATATGATGACTTTTTTTGCGACGTTTGGCGGTGGACACTCTCCCGCTTAAACGATCCATCCGAAATCTGAAAACCAAACGGGTTACTCAAGTTAACATTAAATACGAGTCGTTGACGATCGTCGATTTTTTTTATAATTTTTTTTTAACAATGTGGCGACGATTTGTAACTTGAGCATACAAAGTCTATGAAAAAAGTCGTCAGTTGTACGCAACTATTAAAAAATAAAGATGGATTGAAAGAAAATGAGGTCGTCAACTACCTTTAAATATTTGTCATAGTATTTCCTGTGAATTTGGAAACAATCCATCGAGTGGTTCGCGAAATACGAGGGTGGGGTGAAAAGTTTCCGGCCTGACCAAGAAAGACGATGTTTAAACATTTTTTTTTACTTTATTTTTCAACATAATCTCCATCAACACTGATATATTTCTCATAACCGTGTTCTAATTTAGTTATACCAGTTTTAAACGTAGACTCGTCAAGCTCCTCAAAATACTGATTTACAGCTTCGATAACTTCTTCGTTGCTCTTAAATCTTTTTCCGCCAAGCCATTTTTTGAGGTTAGGAAACAGGTAATAGTCGCTGGGGGCTAAGTCTCGAGAGTAGGGAGGATGCGGCATCAATTCAAACTTCAATTCGTGGATTTTGGACATGGCAACAATCGACGAATGCGCTGGTGCGTTATCGTGATGAAACAAAACTTTCTTCTTCGCCAAATGAGGTCGTTTAATTTGCCCCTCGTGCTTCAAACGTTGCAATAACTCTGCGTAGTATTGACCAGTGATCTTACCCTTTTCAAGGTAATCAATGTATATAATTCCTCTCGCATCCCAAAAAACAGCAGCCATAACCTTGTTTGCCGATAAAATTGTTTTTGCCTTCTTTGGGGTTGGTTCCCCTTTTCCAACCCACTGTTTTGACTGTTCTTTATTTTCATGAGTGTAGTGGTGGACCCATGTCTCATCAACAGTTATGAATCGACGCAAAAATTCGTTTGGATTACGCCTATACAGCGCCAAATTTTCGGTAGAAATGGTTTTTCGAATCAGTTTTTGGTCGAGCGTTAGCAAACGCGGCGTCCACCTTGCACACGGCTTTTCCATGTTCAAATGGTTGTGCAAAATATTTCACACACGTTCAGCTGACACCCTACAGGTCTCAGCTATCTCATGCATTTTCAACCTGCGGTCTTCCAACACTATTTTATGGATTTTTTCAATCATCTCTGAAGTTGTGACTTCAACGGGCCGTCCTGAGCGAGGCTCGTCAGAGGTGCTCACACGACCCATTTTAAATTCAGAAACCCACTGCTTAATAGTTGAATATGATGGGGAGGAGTCTCCTAGTGCTGAATCCATCTCTTCTTTTATTTGTTTTGGTGTAAAACCTTTCAAATGGAAGTATTTGATGACAGCACGTTTTTCCAATTTTTCCATTTTTACGAAAACAACGGAAGCGTCTCGCGCAATGTGCTCTCAAATGTAAACTAACGTAGCGATTGGGCTGAAACTTTACATACAAGCTCGGTAGGAATGGTACTGTAGGACGCCGCTCCAAAACTAGACCTAGTGGCACCATCTCTTGGTCAGGCCGGAAACTTTTCACCCCACCCTCGTATTATGTCCACCGACTTTGAAAACAGTGTTTCGAGAAAAACGCGTTTAAGGGGGAATATACCTTAGTGAGGACAAAATCAGGGGTCAGTTTTGACTATTTATTCAAGAAAAACAAAATAATGTTCTTAAATTCGGTTTTTTGTCGTGGTAGTACAAGTCTTAAAGTAAAATATATTTTTTTAAAAATTATTTTGAAATAAAATGGCGGCGCAGTAGTCGATGAAAGAAAACTCCTTTTTTCATAGTCCTCTACGGGCGTATTCGCACAAGTCATAATTTTCAAACTAGAACAAAAAACGTAAAATATTTTGGAAGCAGATATGCAAAACTAGTCCGGTACGTAGGGGTTTTTCGAAATAGTGATGTAAAAAAAAATGAGGTTAATATGATTTTTTTTCGTAAAAAAATCGGTCGAATATCAATCATAAAATTTTTAAATTTCAACTCATCGAAAAAATCCTACATACTGGACATACTGAGAAAATGTTGTCAAGAAGCTACAGTTAAAATTTCAAGTCGTACAAAGTACGATTGTTTCGTCGTACTTTCTCGTCGATTCAACGAAGTTGGCTGCACATCATTAGCGTTATCCAGAATAAACCACGTGGAGGTGTTCTGCATTGGTATTATTTTGGCCCTCAAAAGGGCTGCTTGTTTGAGTTTGTTTGTTTGTTCGGGTTCAAGGGGCTATACCAGTGTGAACGCCGAAAATTTGAGTGATTTTCGGGAATTTTTTGGAAGAAAAGTACTCAATTAAATGTTTCGGAAAACTAAAAATATATTTGGCTATATTTCACCTATATTACATAATTTTTTTATAGAAAAATATTGAGATCCAAGCGACTTATGCGCTGCCTTCGGAGGCGCCAAACAAAAAGTTCTTCCACTGCTGACATAATTCCGGCCGATTGAGTAGCTGAAACCGAAAAAGGAAAAAATGTCGTTAAACTGGAAGGTATTTCCTGTACAATGACGTAGAATTTTCGAAAAATATCGAAATCTAACAAAATGGCGTAGTTATGAAAAAAGTCTGTTTTCTTGCCTATAAAATGGTCGTTTTTTTCAATGCCAAATCGTCAATTTTCATCCAATAAAAAATATCGTACGTCATTGTAGAGTAAATATATTCAAAAGTACTCACTTCAAACTTCAAGTCAATCGGTTAATTGCTCTTTGAGGTACAACGTCAGCAAATTTTTTAAATCTCATTTCCAGAAGAACTCCTTTAAAGATTTAACTATCGTTTTTCAAGATAACATGATATTGATATAAATTATATAAATGATAATGATATTCTTGAAAGTATAAACTGTCGAAAAAGGCAACAAAAAAAATCGATTTTTAAAAAGTATTACACTGGTATAGCCCCTTAATACATACAGTAGAACCAACTAAAACGTAGCTTTCTATTTATTTTTTCGATTTACTTGTTACGGAAATATTCTGTTCTTGTTTTTTTTCTCGACATAACGCATTCCGCAGAAAGCTACATTAACGTAAACCAGTTAAATCGCTTAATAACGAATAATTCGTAAAACGTCATGTATCTACTATAAAGGAAGCCAAAATCGCGATTTTCTTATTCTTTAAAAAGTGTTTCTTTTGGGCCAAATATGAATAATCCACGGTCAAATTAAGGCGCCAGAGATATCGCAATCGTGTCCGATTTTGTATTGTAATTAGTCATTCCTCGGCCTTCCGAAATGATTTTTTTCGAAGAAAATATTTCACCTATGTGGAATCGAACCTAGAACCTCCCTACTCATAGCTACGCACGCTGCCCCTATGTTACCGACTGCTTGCAACATTTTGGTCGCAGATATGGCATAAGAAACCAAATGAATTCCTATAATTATTTGTTGTATCACATAAACTATATCAATTAGTTAATATCATTGTGATAATGAGCGAGAGTTTTATCCAATAAAATGCTATAGATTTTTCAAACATAACCTATACACACACACACACACACACACACACACATATAATTATATATATATATATATATATATATATTAGACTGATTCAAAAAAAAAATTTCCTTCTGGATTCTCGTGCTATTGTTGGGCACTGATAAAACAAAATTTCTCGAAAAAGATGGGCGCGGTCACTCAATTTTTAGAGGTGGCTATCTCGACTTTTTTGTATTTGAATTTTTTTTAACGAACGTATTGCATTTAAGCATATTCATGGCTTCGGATTACGGATAAAAATCACATCCAGCAGCTTTTTCGTAACAAAAATAAACTCTAACAATTTGAAAAGGGTGCAATATTCACAATTCAAATTCAGGTAGATCAATAATGGCGTCTATACTACTCTCGTTATTCATGTAGATTTATTTATACGCATTAACATTTCGCACTTTTTACGAAAAATTAAATTATAAGCTTTTATTCATAAATCGTATATTTACATTTTCAAAATGCTACGCTTATATTATCTTCAAACTCATTTACATGTCTTCCCAGCCATTCTCGAGTTCGTTAACATTTTGGGTAGAACGAAAATGTGCAACGTTGAACAGTTTGTCCAAATCTCTCTTAAATTTACGCTCCTACGATATTTGTGCCGGCAAATTCTTTTTAACTCGATTTTTTAAAAGTTGTTTCCAGACTAGATGGAGTTTTATTGATTTCAAGATTGCGTTATTCAATCGACGCGTTGGAATTTCAACACATTTCCATTGTTCGAAAATTTCTTTCATCGTTTCGTGTGCACTTCGACGTATGGTCAGTTTTTCTCTGTTATGTTTGTAAAAGAACAAACTCAAAACTTTTCCGATTTTTATCCGTAATCCGAAGCCATGACTATGCTTAAATGCAATACGTTCGTTAAAAAAAATTCAAATACAAAAAAGTCGAGATAGCCACCTTTAAAAATTGAGTGACCGCGCCCATCTTTTTAGAGAAATTTTGTTTTATCAGTGTCCAACAAAAGCACGAGAATCCAGAAGAAAATTTTTTTTTGAATCAGTCTAATATATATATATATATATATATATATATATATATATATATATATATATATATACACACACACACACACACATATATAGAATTCCCCTCTCTCCACCCTCTCTACTCCCACTCCCCTTTGATATGTGCGTTGCAATAAAAACAGACCATTAGTTCAATCAAATAGAAAAATGGTTGACTACGAAAATTCTATTTAATTTAAATAAACAAAAAATCAAATATATACATTTAGTGGATTTATCTAAATTGTTTTTTGAACAGATGAAACCGAATCACAGATTTATTAGGATTACATAAAGTATTTAGTTATTGGACGATATTTTTATTTGAATAAATACATTTATTTGAGATAAATAATTCCAATAATAGAATGCGATAGGAAAAATTTGATTTCACGAAAAATCAAGTTAATTCAAATTTTCAAAAATCAAATAGACACGGTTATTTAATATCGATAAAAATTTTCTGTAAGTATAGATAGATGTAGCCCGTTAAATTTCATTATTCATTACCAAAATACGACGCTCGTGATTGTCTTGTCGCAGAATTTGAACGTGATGATAGAGCCAGCCTGGAAGATCGGCGTAGTCGGTAGAACTGGAGCGGGAAAGTCATCCCTCATATCGGCTATCTTCAGGCTGACGGGTGACGGTCTCGAGGGTGAGATAAAGATCGACGAGTGTGACACGAGTAGCATTGGCCTCCAGGAATTGCGTTCCTGCATATCCATCATACCCCAAGAGCCCGTGCTCTTCTCCGAGAGCCTTCGTTACAATCTCGATCCTTTCGGCAAATATCCGGACTCGGATCTTTGGGACGCGCTGCGCGAGGTCGAGCTCGCCGACGTCGCGTTGGATCACAAGGTCACCGAGGGCGGTACGAACTTCAGCGTTGGCCAGAGGCAGCTCATTTGTCTTGCGCGTGCCATACTGCGGAACAATCGGATACTCGTCCTCGACGAAGCAACCGCCAATATCGATGCTCGGTGAGACGAAAAATAAAAAAATCATTATTCAATTATTCTCCGTACAATGAGCGACGTTTTTTCCACAGGTTTGTCATTTCGTCGGAAGTTCTACTCTTGCAATTCTTGCGTCAAAAAAAGATCTGAAATAAATTTGAAACCTTTCTAATTCAAAATTTGTAAAATTAAGTTTTTAATAAAAATTAAAATTAAATCTTTAAGAAAAAATTAAAACGTTATTTCAACCTTCTAGTCACGAATTGAAAAATAAACAATTCCTTTCCGCAATTCCGTTTTCGTTAAATTTCACAATTATAGTTTGTTTGGGATATTAAGGGGTGAGATGCAGTCAGTGGCGTGAAAAAACGAGCGTTTTGAATAATTTTTTTTTTATAGTAATTAAGTTTGTTTTACAAAAGTGGTTGCACAGACTTTTTATGTTTTATTTCAACTTGACTTGGACAAATTTTCAAAGAAAAATATTGATTATTTATAAAAATATTAGGCATGTAGTGCTTTGCGGTGACCATCATACAATTTTACTGGATCATCTGAAATTAAAAAAAACCGAAAAAAACATTAGTTTAAGGAGGGAGGTCTAGTTAGAATTTTCAAAAAACCGATTTTTTTTCATTTTCTAAAAGTATAATATCTTACGAGTATTTTTCGACCAATTGAATGTAAATCAGACCATTATTCGCCGAAATACATAACTTTGAAGGACGCCGTGTTTGAGCCATATAAAGTAAACTCAAAACTTTAAACTCGTTTGTCTCAAAACCATGTTTTCGAAGTCGGTGATCAATGTAACTCAAGAACGGCTTTACCGATCGGGTTGAAATTTATATCACTTCTTCTATACATAGTTTTCCTCCGGATGAACGAAGGATTTTTTTTTAGACAATTATTTTTTTTCATAGCCAATTTTTGTAAGTGAAATTTTGGTCAAAACAACACTTTTGACTTTCAACGTCCGCCATTTTGTGAAAAATGGAAATTTTTCAAAACCCTTCGTTCAACCGGAGCATTATATCATTAACTAAAGATTCCCCCCTGTTTTGTTGGTTTCGGATAATCCGTCACAGCGTGAGAGTGATCACCGCAAAACCTGTTTTTTTTGCAGCGTCCTCGGCCATTGATACGTATCGGCTTATTTTGAAACATATTTCTTAAAAAAAAATTATAATGTTGACATTAAATATATATCTTTTAAATGGAAGAACTTTTGTTGTAAATTATTTTATCGTTTGGCCGAAAAAAAATCGGAAAAAGGCCTTTTTTAACGTTCCAACTAGATCTCACTGCTTAATAGTAAATCTAGTCCTTGATCGAACCTTTTTTTTTAAATAACAAAATGGTGGCTTCCGACTGATAACTTTCGATTTTTGACAAAAAATTGCTCGTTTGTTTGAAAAAAATTGAAATTTTCAACAAAAATGAAAATCCTTCGATTAAGGACTAATTTTTAACGCTATCAATAAGCACACCAAATTTCATCAAAATCCATCGAGTGGTTTTTACATTATAGTGGTCACCGACTTGAAAAACATAGTTTCGAGAAAAACGCGTTTAAAGTTTTTCGATGTGGATACGGTATTATATGTTCGTAAAATGTTGAGCTCCATGGATGAAGTTGAACTTTTTTTATGTATTTTGTTCCGCTGAATCCGAATATCACAATTTTTGCCGAAATGTCGAGCATTCAATTGTTAAAACAATCTTTAAAAAAATTCAAGTTTTTCGGGATGAATTATTTTTTAAAAACATTGGGCAATTTTAAAACGCAAGTGTTCTTTATAAAATTTTGCTAAAGTTCATAGTTTCTGAGTAATAGATATTTGAAAATTTCTGAAAGAGTTTTCCCGTTTTACACTTGATTTATGTATAGAAATGCTAATTAAAAAATTACTTACATCGAATCATCAATTCATGGCCCATACAATGGGGCTTCTGCCGATGTGGAAGCTTCCAAAATATCAATTTGTTGTTGTCTTCGAAGTATTCTGTCTTCCCGGGTATTATCGTTTACGCGTTTGTGAGCCACGTCTATGCGTTGAGAACCTGCCATGGGGACCCGACGCCCTTTCACTAATTGTGGGATATCCTGGAAACTATTCATCGGACTTGAAATTGTCAGGGAATATTTTCGAAACATCATACTTCAAGAAAATGCCAAAAAAAATAGATTTTTTGAAAATTCTGACTGCATCTCACCCCTTAACTAAAAAAAACGTGTCCCACTTCGTATTGTTATCATTTTGTTTATTTTTTGTTCACTTTTTTGTTATTCTTGCAATCCTTTCGAAAAAAAAAATCTTAATTAAATTAAAAACCCTTCCGACTAAAATATTGCAAGATTAAATCTTTCATAAAAAATTATAAAGATAAATATTTAATAACAAATTGAAAAATTAACGAAACTTTCTAGTCAAGAATTCAAAGATACACTATTCCTTTTTTAAGGTATTCCTTTCACGAACCCAAATATTTTACACTTAACTGATTTTCGTCTATAATGAAGTAAAAATACATCCCAGTATACTGGTAAAATTTCAAGCCAAGTTACCGAACCTTTAACGAAAAATTACGGCCCTAAAAATCGTCTCACTTATACGGCGCTTTATGGACATGTCACGCTGGCCACATGTCTTTCTAATAATTTATACACTAAATAACTCTAGATGCCTAATACAAACTGCTCACAGGTGTAAAAAAGTCTAAAGATTCCGTAACAACAATAAAAACGGAGGGTTACCGAACGTTTAAAGAAAACATTAATGTTAAAACTTGGAAAATTGTGGTTAGCAGAAGAATTTTTGTAGCCGTGACGTTTCAAATAAATGTAAAAATGTCTCAATCTACTAAATTTGCGCGAATTTTGTTATTCTAGTTTATCGTTGTGTATAATAATCCATTATAACTTGTTTTTTTTATTAAGCGCAATTGTAATTTACCGACGATTCAGAAGGCCCTGCTTATGCCCCCACAAAATACGGCCCTCCGCGAAAGGAATACCTTAAATTCCGTTTTCGTTAAATTTTACAACTATAGTTCGTTTTGGTTATGAACTCGAAAAAAAAAACATGCCCCACATCGTATTGTTATTCTTCTGTTTGTTTTTTGCGCACAGAACCGACGAGTTGATACAGAGAACGATAAGATCGAAATTCGCAAATTGCACGGTGATTACGATAGCACATCGTTTGAACACGATCATCGACAGCGACCGGGTGCTCGTGATGGGAGACGGACAAATTATTGTACGTAGAAAAAGTTGACCGATCGATCGATCAAACGATCAACGTTATTATTATATTAATATAATATCATTGTATCAACGCTGCTCACGAAAATCAGCATGTTTCAGAATTCTTACGAAAACAAGCACGTTTGATATCACCGCGAAAACTAGCAAGTTTCGGTTTTCGCCACGAAAACTGGCACCTTTCGATATTTAACGCGAAAACAAGCACGTTTCGGCTTTCACCACGAAAAGAAGCAGATTTTGATATTCACCGCGAAAATTAACATGTTTCAGTAACACTGGAATTGTTTACGACTTTTCTTCCATGCTTTTTTACGCGTTGCCTCTATTTTTTTACTCCAATTCCTTTAACCGCATTCGAAAATTTACGATGTTTTAGACCTCGCAAAAAATGTTAATTGGACTTCAATTAAAATTGCAAGTATTCGGGAAATATCCATTCAACCTTACGTCGTTACAATCCACGTTAAATATGATTTTGACCAAGAAGGACGAGAGATGAAAATCTTTAAAAAAACCAAAAACATGGATGACGTTCGAATGTTCCAATTAAAACAGACGTCGGATAAAGAATTTCCTCCTGCACCAACAAAAAAAAAGATTTACAGGCCGTGCTTGACAGAGTTTTAATTCCAATCGAACATCAGCAAGATTTTTCAAACATATTCGACGATAACCATCTGTAAGATTACAGTAAATTTGTTGAATGATATATTCAATGACGTTATTTTTTATAGAAAATCACAATAAATGTTTCATTATATTCACAATTTCGATATTATTTTTTAATGAAAATTACTACTATCGGTTTTAATTGATAACTATTATCAAAATGTTAATAAAAGCAACGAGTATAAAATCAAACTGTCATTGCGCAAAAAATTGTCATATTAAAAAAAAATACTAATGGTTTATTTTTCTAGATTTTTACCTGAGCACGAAGGACTTTAAATTCTCAACAAAACTCTTTTTGGTTAGATTGTACGAGCGATGAGATCCTTAAGGTTTTAAACTTACTCCTGATACACTAGTTTTTACAGTGAAAATGAAACAAGCTAGTTTGATTTTCATGCGGGTTTTCGACGGCTTTCGACATGCTCGTTTTCGCGGTGAATATGATGGAAACGTGCTAGTTTCCGTGGCGAAAGCATAATCATGCTAGTTTTCGTAAGAACTTTGAATCGTGCTACTTTTCGTAAGCAGCGTCGATATTGAGTATTATATTATAATAAAAATCAATATCTTTTATTATTATTATTTTATTACTATAACATAATTATACTGGGCATCATATAAGTATACTTATAATCAATATAATGCAAACTATCATTATTATTGTTAGCTTCAATTTATTATTATTATGCATTATTATTTTTCTCAATTTATTATTTTCTTATTTATAATTATAATAATAGTAATTCTTATTATTTATTATTTAGATCATTCCCCACGTATACCCTTGCGCGTTTTTCCAATCTCCCGTCCGTTCTTCAGTTTCCTTTTTTACATTATATCATTTACAACGGTCAGTTTGTATCTGGCCTTTCTTCACTTTCCATGGTTCCACTTATTCTTTCTATTTTCTATTCCTTATTACCAGTGGTCTTCTCGCCCTCTCTCCTCGACCCTCGTCCTTGCTAGCTTCTCAAACTGTCTCACTACCTCACCCTTCAACTATTACCGTCCCTTTCAACGTTCTGATCCATCCCGTTGCTATTCCGCCCATCGTTGAAATTTCTTTGTCGCTTCGTCCTCAATTTGCGACTTTGCCTCCGCACATTCCCATATGTGCGCCAGTGTTTCCTCTTCTCTAATGCACACTCTGCATCTCGCATTCCTGAAAGCCTTCTCCTGCTTCCCCACATTCCCACACCTCATCCTTGCCCATTAGGGTGGTTCAAACGCAAAATGTTACTACGTTATGAAAAAGTAATTCATACAAAATTTGAGAGGTCTAAACATTTTTTTAGATAGTGCTCAAACGACTTTTAATTTTGTTTTCGATTTTTCGTCAAATTTTTTCCCCCGCCAATAGACATAGTAATATAATTCAAATAATTTATCGAACTTATGTTGAAAGAGATTTTCGCTAAACGATTGAGTTTGATTTTTCCGTAAATAATTTTTTTTCAATGCTGCCCACTCGACTCGTAATTTTTGTAACCTTTTGAAATTGATGCAAGGTTGGGAAATTCCTATTCCGGTTTCGCTCCAAATATTCGTTATTTTGTCGAGAACGTTTTGTGTACTCTCACGAACGGAAAATTTAAGAGTATTATGATGGTGAAAAAATAGACTTACAAGGGGACAGTACGGCAGTCGGATTTTTGTAATTTTTCGTACTCATGGTACGCGAAGTTCAGAGCTCGAATATTAATATCCCAAAGCAGTTCGACGCCATATTCAGAAATTTTCGAGAAAATTGACTTTTAAGTTTTAGAGCGCACTCTTATCCCACAAATATGCAACGATATTCGAACCGGGCTCGTGGCGTACCCGGTAGCGCTCGAGTCTAGTAATCGCGGGGTCGCTGGTTCGAGTCTCAATTCGATTTTTTTTTTTTTTTTTTTTTTTTTTCATTTTTTTAAAATGAAAAAACGCAAGTCATATTTTTAATTATCTCTTGATTATAAACATACATTTTCAAGTATCAATATTTATAACCGACAACATTTTTAGGATGAAAATGAAAAACGTCGGGTAAGGAATTGAATACTTTATTATTCGGTCTGTATTCGTTTGTTTTATACATCGGGTGTAATGTTACACGAGCCAGAGTGATAACCATCGTAAAAACAAGGAAAACAGTAATTTTCACGGCATCTCGCACACCGTACAAACGCTGCATTGTTACATTCACAATTTTTTTTCAATACATCGATCGGAAAACAAACTTCATTCACGTTCATGAAGATTTCTCTTGTGCACAAGCAGCTGTGCCCGCTTCGCAGGTAGTTGATCAGGACAAAGGCAAACGATGTACGCAGAACTGTTATTCACAATATCGACGGTTGCCAAAGCAAGCGTTATATTCACATATTTCAACATTTATTCTTCTATTTATATTCCTATTAATCTACAAGGGAGTTTATGTAAATATTATTACTGGATATTTTTACGTCGCCTATTCGCAATTTCAAGCAAGAGATAATCAAAAATAAGACTTGCATTTATCATTGACAATTATAATTATATACATGTGAATTAGCATAGATTTTATGATTTTTATCCCGGGATTATTTATTTTTTTTTTTACAAATAATCACCTATTGTTATATATAAATAATATATGATCATATATGAGAAAATATATAATTATGTATAACTATAATGGATATACAAAACAATTATTTGATCAGATAAACGTGCGCCCGGTGGAAGCCGCGATAAGCGAGAGAAACCGAAAGTTTCAAAGGTTCGAGTGAGATAAAAACAATAGAATAAGGAAAAGTGAGGTGTGGGGAGTGAGTGGAGTATATCGGAACAAAGCGAAATAGGAGAAAAGAAACATAAAAAGAACCCAAAGGGGCAGGAACGAAAAGTGAGGTTAAGTGAAAACGACGTCTAAAGTGAGATGCAAGACCAGGAAAAGAACGACGAGAGCGCCAGCAAGGAGGAGCGGCTCGAGGAGGAAGATAAAGCAGACGTGGAAGCAGCAGTCGGTAAAAAGAAGAGAGGGAGACCACTTGGGGCGCTGAACAAGAAAAGGCTGGGAATGGCTACAACGAACAGTCTGGACAAGTTTTTAACGCCAAATTGGACAGACAAAGAAGGAAAAAACGGGGAGCCGGAAACGGACGATCCAGACGACGAACTGGAGGCGGGACATGTAAACGAAGCCTTCAAGTCAAAAAGTAAGTTGATGAGATCACCAGAGTTCAAAATGGGAATGGGTAAAAACGAGCATCGACAAGGAATCAGAGAAGAGGAGGAGGAGAGAAATGTAGTGCCAGAAGACTTCGTAGAGGATATTACAGAAGCTAATGAGGCAAGAACAGGGGAAAAAAGGGCAAGTGAAAGAATGACAGAGCAAGAGTATACCGGCAATAAAAAAGGAGGGGAGCGGACGGAAAATTCCGTGACGTCACCTAGGCAAATTCAGGAGGACGGGTCGAACGAAATTGAACGTAGAATTGAAGAGACTCTCCTTCGGTGGAAAAGAGAGTGGGAGATTACCTGGAAAGAAACGCTGAAAAAGGAATTAATGGAAGTAGTAGAATCAGTGAAAGGAATTATGGACGAAAACGAGATACAAAAGGGGAAACTTGAGGAAGAACTGACCCAGATGCAGGCCAAGCTATGGCTGGAACAATCCAAATGGGAAGTGCAGTGTATGAACAGAGACTTAAGGATAGGTGCTCTGGAAAGGAGAATTGAATTTCTCCAGAACGAATTGATGGTGGAAAAATTAAACAGGAGTACGAGCAAGCAGGAAAGAGACAACGCAAAAACAAATGACAAGAAGGAGGATGAAAATGGACATTTGGGAGGAGAGATGGATAAGAATAACAACAACAACTACGAAGTACACGATGCAAGTGCCGTGAGTCTCATCAGTAGCACGGAATTGCCATACACAATAATTGAAGAAGGAAGCGGCAGCAAAAGGAAGAAAGAAGACGGGAGGTTCCCAAGTCAGCAGAACGCGGGATACAGGAAGCACCCGGGTAGGATGAGGAAAGACGAATGGGAACAAGAAAAAGAAGAAAGGAGGAGAAGAAGAGCGAACATTATTGTTCAAGGAATAAGAAGAGCAAACAGGTACACCGAGTACGAAGTCACAACAAGGATCCACCGACAGACAGGAATAAGACCGATAATAAAGGAGTGGAGATGGATACAAAAAGGACTACTTGTGACCCTGGGTGGAGTGAAAAATAAAGCGGCGATTATGAAAAACAACTATAAAAGAGGGGGAGGAGAACTGTACATCATAGACGATTGGACCCCCAGGGAGAGGGAAGTTCAAAGATGGATTGAGACAACGGCGGAGACAAGAAGAAGAGAAGGAGAGGATGTACGAACGGGACACCAAAAAATCAGAACCGAAGGAGAATGGCGACGGTGGAACGAACTGAAAGGCGACTGGGAAGAAGAGCACAGAAGATTCGACGGCGAAGAGAGAAGAGAGCAAAATAGAAAGGGGTTTCGTGGGTTTCGCGAAGAAAAAAGGGGGTGTAAAAACTACGAGAGGAACGATTAAATTAGTAGCGTGGAATATTGCGGGGGCGAGAAAAATGAACGAGTCTTGGGATTTCCTGAAAAAATATGATATCATTGCAATACAAGAAACTTGGATAGAGGAAAAGAATGAAAAGAAAATGATAAGTGGGCTAGATAAACAGTACAAATGGTATACGAAACCGGCGACAAGAATTAATAAAAAAGGAAGAGCGATAGGGGGGCATCTAGTGGGAATAGAAAAGAACCTCGGAGAGGAGGTGACGGTTACAAGGTGGAAAGAAGGCTTAGTAATAAAAGGGATACAAGTAGGCAAGAAGGAGGGGAAAATGACGATTATAACAATTTATAACAACTGTGGCATCAGGAAACTGATTCACGAATTGGAAGAAGTGGTGAAAGTAGCAGAGGAGGAGAGTGAGAATGTGATTGTAATCGGAGACTGGAATGCAAGAACGGGGGAAGATGGCGGTAATTTGAGGGAAGAAGATGACGAAAGAGGGGAAAGGAATTCCAAAGATAAAACCAAAAATGCAGAAGGCCGGAAACTTGTAGATTTCTGTGATAACAACGGCTTAATAATAATGAATGGTAGATGTAAAGGGGATTGGGAAGGGCAGTATACATATGTGGGGGAAAAGGAACTAGAAGGGTCGGTAATTGACTACCTTATTATTAATGAGGATAAAGACCACCTAATCACGGAAATGAAAATAGAGACGAGAATTGAATCGGATCATTTGCCATTAACATTTAGCATCGACTCACAACAGAGAAAGAACGAGATAATAAGAGAAGCGGTGGGGAACAAAAATAAAGTAAAAGTACTTAGGTGGAAAGAAGAACTAACAACAGAATATGCAGAGAAATTTAGTGAAAACTGGAGGAAAATAGATCCAGTACAAGGAGGGGAAGAAAAGTGGGAAAGATTAAAAAGAATCATAGAAACAACAGCAAAAGAAATAGGAATGACTGCGAGGATAGGTGGAAACAAACAAGGACTAAAGAAAATCCCGGTAGAAATGAGAGAACAACGAAAAATAGTATGGACATGGCTGAAAAAATACCTACAGGGGAAAGGGGAAACGGAAAGAGCAAACTTAAAGGAGGCAAGGAAAGAGCTAAAAAGGATTAAAAAAAGAATACAAAGACAATGTTTGGAAGAAAAATGGAAGAAAGTAGAAAGTTGCAGGAATGTAGGAGACCTATGGAAAGCAATCAAGCCCTTTAGACCGAAACGAGCCAATGTAGGTAGTCAGGTTAGCAAAGAAGACTGGATGAGTCATTTCAGCGAGTTATTAGGAGGAGGGGAAAGAGAGGGAAGAGAGAGAGGAAGGGAGGAAAGGGTAGAGGAAGAAGAGCTGGAAGAGGACATATGGACTACAAGAGCAAACCGAGAAATTGATTTAAAGGAAATCAGGAAAGCACTAAAAGGCATGAAAAGTGGGAAAGCCGCCGGGGAAGATGGGATAACAATAGTTTTTTAAAGCCCTGCCGGAGGAAGGGTACGAGGAGTTAAGAGAAATCTTGAGCGAGTTATGGGATAGGGGAAAGTTAGCTAGGGGATGGGAAGTAGGGAGAATCTTCCCACTGCACAAAGCAGGAGATGTAAATTGTGCCAAAAATTACAGGGGAATCACACTCCTGAACACAGGATACAAACTCCTAGCTAGCATAGTCACCGGGCGTCTTAGATACTGGTTGGAAGGAAAAGGAGTACTAAAGGAGAGCCAAGCAGGCTTCAGAAGCGGGAGGGGGACAAGAGACCACGTGTTCGTTTTAAATGCTCTGATAAACAACAAACTAAAGAAAAAAGGCGGGAAATTATTTGCAGCATTTGTCGACTTTAAGGCCGCCTTCGACACTATAGATAGGGACCTTCTCATAAAGAAAATCAAGAAAATAGGAATAAGAGGAAGACTGCTCAAAATGATAGAAAGTATGTATGAAAAAACGATAAATGAGGTAATTGCAGGGGCAGGAACAACCGAACGTTTTGAGACAGTAAGAGGGGTAAGACAAGGGTGCCCACTCAGCCCTTCACTCTTCAGTCTCTTCATAGAGGATATGGACGACATATGGAGGTCAAGGAATGAAGGGGGAACGGTTATAGGAGGCGAAAAAATATTCGCGCTTAAATTCGCGGACGACATAGTGTTGGTGGCCGATGAAGAAGAGGGCCTACGGGAAATGTTGAAATCGTTAGAAAAATATGTAGGAAAAAATAAACTGACAGTAAACATTAAAAAGACAAAAATTGTAAGATTCAAAAAGGGGGGGCGGAACAAGAAAAACCAGAAATGGAAGTATAACAACCAGGAATTGGAAATAGTGAAGGAATACCGTTATCTCGGGGTAGTCTTTTCGACAGGAAACACTTTCGAAAAACACATTAAAAATATAACGGAAAAAATAAGAAGAGCCACAAATGCGACATGGGGAACATTTAAAAGGGCCGGAATAAATAGTTTGAAAAAAAGACTATATCTGATGGATGCGATTGTTAAAAGTGGGATACTGTACGGGAATGAAGTTTGGGGGTGGAAGAGACGGGAGCTAGTGGAAAGACTCCAAGGAGGATATGTGAAAATGGCCATGGGCCTTAATAGAAACACGCCAAGCTATATATGGCGGATGGAAGCGGGATGTAGGGGTATAACGGCGGAAATATGGAAGAGGGTAGCAAACTATTTAATAGAGATAATGAAGATGGGGGAGGAAAGGTGGCCGAAGAAATGCCTCAAAGAGGAGGCGAGAGGAGTAATAAATGGAAACCCAACAAAATGGGGAGAGGAAGTCAAAGAGGCAATGCAGGAAGTAGGAGAGGGAAACCTATGGAGAGCGATAGCAAACGACGATGTAAGGGAAATGGAGAGAATAGTAGAAAGGGGGGCGAAAACAAAAGTGGACCAAGAATCCCAACAGGATTGGAACAAAATCGAAAAATCGACATATTGCGCACAGTACAAAAGGAGGAAGTGTACTATAGGGACAGAGAAGTACTGGGAGGATGTGAATATAATGGGCGAAACAAAGGAAACCTGGGCGAGATTGAGATGTGGGAATGTGGGAAAGGAAGGAAACAAGGGATATAGTGACACCAAATGCAGGGTTTGTAAAAAGGAAGTGGAAAACTTAGTGCATATATGTACGTGCGAGAAAGCCAAGGAAAAAATAAAAAAAGAAATAGTAGAAGATCTGGAAAAATGGATAGGGGACAAAGAAGGAGAGCAAATCGATAGAAAAATACAGACGGTGCTTAGAAAGGAGCCGGTAACTGAACTATGTGTGTACATAAAGCACTTCGAGAATCTGATTAGGAAATTGGTAAACGAGGAAGCGAATGCGAGACGAGACGAAAGGCAAAACGGCAATAGAATATAAGTTAGAAATAAGAAAATGTTGTAAGGGGGAACGTGTATGCAGGGGGGGCCTTCTATGTGTAAACACCCCGAAGGGGTATACCTGAAATAATAAATCACACACACACTATAACTATAATGAATTTTGTACATAAATTACTATATATGGATTTTGTCCATATATAAACATATATAGATATATTATATTAATTATATATAATTATATGTGATTATATACAACAAAAATTTATCGGGATATTTAAATGACGGAAGTATGCGAATTTAAAAAAAAATGAAAAAAAAAAAAAAAAAAAAAAAATTTCGAAGTGAGACTCGAACCAGCGACCCCGCGATTACTAGACTCGAGCGCTACCGGGTACGCCACGAGCCCGGTTCGAATATCGTTGCATCTTTGTGGGATAAGAGTGCGCTCGAAAACTTCAAAGTCAATTTTCTCGAAAATTTCTGAATATGGCGTCGAACTGCTTTGGGATATTAATATTCGAGCTCTGAACTTCACGTACCATGAGTACGAAAAATTACAAAAATCCGACTGCCGTACTGTCCCCTTGTTAATGCTTCTCTATTCGTAGGTAATTTTCGCTTCACAAATTCTTCGATTTCCGACCCAATCAGATAAATTTCGGCACTTTCACTATCGTCCAAACCCGCGATCATTTTTTACATTTTTACCTTTACGTTTACTGTGACGTACCTCAATACAGCAAGTACTGGAAACAGTCAAATAAATCACGAAAAGAACTCACGGACAGTCAGAGAAACAAAGATGAAGTAGCGTCAACAGCGCCGCGGTTTGTAACTCTCGAATCCGTATGACTTTGTTTTCTCACTCCAAAACAACATATTACTCCAAAAAGAAACACGCATACTTGTTAGACGTTCAGTGATGTAAACACCGTGTTCTTGTTCATCAAGTAGTTGATATAATTTTCACAACCGAATTACATATATTGATTCTTAATCTGCAAATACAAAGTGTTTATGGTAAAAAAAGTATTTAAACAAAAATTGTGTATTGTTACAGAAAAAATTAAATCAAGACTTCCATTGGATCACACACTAACATTTTCTGCATCGAGATAAAACAAAATTAATACTCCGATAATCATGAAAAAAAAAAATGAAAAAGGCGTTTGAGCACTAACTAAAAAATGGTTTATAACCCTCAAATTTAGCAAAACTTTCTTTTTCTTAACACTTCAATTTTCCGTTGAGAAAAAAAATCGATTTTTTTAACCACTCTATTTTCTATATTTCTCTGATTTCTCCCCCTATGCAGAGCCCTGATCTCTCAATTATCTCCCAGTTCCTCTGTAATGCCCGGCCCGTCATGTTTTGCACTGTCCTTCCTGTCTTCATCGCCCATTCCTCTTTGTCACTCCTCCTTGTCTCCTATCTGTCCCTCTCCTGCACTGGTTCATGGCTTCTTCCACTTCTCTTCCCCATTTCGTCGCGTTCCCGTTTTGCATCCCTCTCGCCTCATCCCTCGGACATTTCTTGGATCAACGCTCCTCTTCCATTCCCATGATCTTTTCTACGTAATCCGCTGCTCTTTTTTTTCATCACAATCCCTATTCCCTCGCAGCCGCCTTCCATTCCCCTAATAATTCTCATTATCATTATTGCTTCTATTTATTTATTTACCCAAGTTATATATAACCGTAACTATTATTGTCATTATTTTTTTATTCTTTTAATTCTCCAGACGATTCAATTGATCATTCGTTTAAATTTATTTCGCGATACTTTGAAGTCTTTTGATTTATTTTGTTTTTTTTTTCCCCCGTATATTGCTTCGACAGGAATACGGATCCCCGTACGAGTTGCTCTTCGTCAAGGAGAACGGCCACTTTGCCCAGATGATACGTCAGACCGGTGAAGCGATGTCGAAGAATCTGACGAATTTCGTGGGAAATTCGCACAGTCGAAGCAACTCCCTGAGTCGAACATCCGCCCTGTAAATCCAAGCTGCGACTTTTCCCGCAACGGATCTTCATTGTCACTGGTAGTGCCGAGAGCTCGAGAATCTTTTCGAAAGTACAAAAAGCGCTCGAGCCAATTTTCGGCGACTTTCCACGAGGGTGAAAAAAAAAGACAACAACGAAAGAGGAAAGAAAGAGCCGTGTCTCGACGGATTTGTTCACGCGTACAAAGGAATCGAATTAGAAAAATGGCCTTGTACAAAATGTATTTATTGTACTATCTATATAATTAAGTCCGTAACTTACACACGAAATTTGCCTTTATAATTGTACCGAAGAAAGAGGGCGCGAGAGAATCTTCGAAGCTTCGTATCGCCAGTCGGGCGGGCCTCGACCTTTCCTCGCGCCTCGTGCAGTTTTTACAATTGACCAATTTGGATCATAAAAACGTGTGATCGTCGACCGGACTGAGCGATCTTTCCATGCTCGACGATTGTTGAGTTACAAATACACTTGGTGGCTTCGTCGAGGGCGTGTTTGCCTGGTGACAGAAAAAAGCAAACGGATTCGCGTATTAGGTACGTTTGTATTTATGTGCCTGTGTTTGTGTGCGTGTGCGTGCGCGCGACGCTTTCAGCGGCTCGGGGACTGTCGAGGCAAAAATGTGAAAATTAAAACTCTCGCCACCTCCGAGCGCCTGAGAGAATTTCGTTCCCGAAAGCAAACAAATTGTTTAAAAAGGAAGCAAACGAGACTGGAGAAAAGGTAAAAACGCCTTGCCAGCTAGAGAAAATAAATTTCTGAAAGTAAAAGGAAAAAGAGAACTTTACGACGTCGACGGAAGCAAAAAGGGTTGAATAGTAGAAAAAGATTAGAAAAATGAGGTAGCGCACAGAGGAAAACTATAGCGAGTGAAAATACGTCACAAGGAACGTAAAAAGTTCTTAAGGTGAGAGAATGAAAAAGAAGCGCAGATGAGAAAGATATTAGAAAGGAATTTTGAAAATTTCAAAACGTAAGAAAATCGTGGAAATTTATCAAAAAAATTGACAGCAGAGAAATATGATAGATAAAAGGTGAAAAAATGTAGAAAGCGACGTTTGAGAAGACACTGACTGAATTCTGCAGGCATTAACTGAATTCTTCGAATGTCACTTTTGAAGGGAATAAAATTGCTGACATCTTCGAGTATATTATTTTTCTCTCGTTGCTCTCCCACAACATTGCCCCCTCCCTAGAATTCACGAATATTACTTACGTCTCCCACTAGGGAGCGTTACGCAAAGCTCAGCGCAGATGGCGCCACGTACACGCGCGGTACAATTTCACGGTGTCTGTCTTGTACTAAAATGATATGAATGGACATAATGGACAATAATTACGGATATTTTACTATACCGGCATTGAAAAATCGTGTGCGAATTTAACAATTTTTTTCGTATGAAAAAGTGCTTGACTCATAAAATTCATTACTCATCTATTTCGTTTGAATATCAAGCTGTTAAAAAAGATAATTTTTTTTTCTATGTACAAAATGGCCGACTACTAATATTTTCTTTTATCTTTTTTCAGGCGTTCCGCGGCGTGACATTTATTTAGCATCCACAATTTTTTCACTCAGAACAAAAAACAAAAATTCTCGTCAATGTACATTAGAATACCTAGAGAAGTACGTACAGAATTCAAAACATATTGTTTTATTCAAAAATTGTAGGTATTTGAACTTAAGTCCAAATACCTACAACTAACTTAACTTAATAAAATGAAAAGTTTTCGATTAATCAGGAATTCCGTACGTACTTCTCTGCGAAATGCAATTAAGAACACAACTTTTAAATTTGAAGTAAGTAGAGTGAAAATTGTTGAAGTTATTTGTCGCGCCAATTGAAAAAAAGCTGTTTCGAGAAGTTTCGAGTAGTCGGCCATTTTGTACATCGAAAAAAATATATATATATTTTCTAACAGCTTGATATTCATACTAAATAGATGTGTAATTAATTTGAAAAGTGAATCACGTTTGCATAAAAAAAAATGGTTAAATTCGCACATGATTTTATACCCGTTACTGTGGCCTAAGGCCTTAAAGTTTCTCTTTTGCTCCAAACAAACGAGGAAGGTATAACCCCTTTTTTCAATATTTTCCGGCTCAGTTACATCCCCAGAATGAAAATGAGCTAGGTAAGTATTATGTAATGAAATAGTACCAGAAGGTTAAAAAATGCAAATATTTCAAATAGAAATGTTTAGGTTATGATGATTAACTACTTTACGATATACTTTTAGGAGTGAACAGCATCGAAAATATTATGTTTGTACACTGAGCTGTAACAAATCCTTCATTTCTATAGTCTGCAGATCTAAAATGATCAGAATATAGCCTCGAATGTTTTGTGCCTGTAAAGTGCTTGCGACGGATAGCAATTTCCCATTGCTTGCGAAGTTCTTCGTTTTTAGGCAATAAATGAGGGCCTTCGTGTCCGCATAAAAATGCACAATTTCTTTACAATTTATTCACGATAAACGGATTATTCAAAGAAAATTCAACAGTGGTCGCAGAAACACGGGCAAAACCATAGAGAATCTCACTAAACGTCATGTTCTATTTACGTTATAACACAATGTCCCCTCTAGCGGGAGAAATTGGCAGTGAGGTATCGACAAAAATTCACCATTTTGAGAAAATGGTAAATTCGAAATTTCCAGACGATAAAATCAATATATGAAAGTGAAACAAAAATGATTTTTCAAAACATGCTTTCGAATTTATTCGAAAAACATTATAAAAAATGTATACAAAAATGATTATATAATTTTATCCGTCTGTCTCACGTACGACCGACAGTGACGAGTTAATTGACTCCCCTCGGCCCCAAGCACTTGCAACCTCGCACGTTTAAGGAAAGAAATACCATGAGAATTTTCAAAAATGTTGAATTTTGTTTTGGTTTTCATAAAATCTTAGTATAGCATCTTAAAAGTATGATATGAAAGCTCTACAACAAAACTATTATAGCCCTGAAATCGCAGTGTAGCTGGTAATGTACTGAACTTGAATTTTCATTTATCGAAACTCAAAACGCCTTTTTCCTCAAAGCGGTATTTTTTTAATAGGCGTAAGCATTGAGTGAAAAAAATACGATCGATCCCATGCAAATATTGAACACATTTCAATAATATTACTTCGTCTTCGTACAAATTGTCAATAATCATTTTTAAAAAGTATTTATTTATTGCCATTTCTGCGATTTTCCTGTTTTCTTTACTTTTTTGATTACCCATAGATGTTCACAACAAAAAATTTCGCTGTTTTGTTTCTCATCGATGCAATTTTTAATTATTAGTCAATTTTTTTGGCGAAATACTCAAAAATGATATGTAAAATACGAACTATTTTTTAAAGGCGTGCTATTTCTTTGATTTCCCATTTTTATTTACATTTTTGGTTGGACCTAAATGTTAATGACAAAAAATTTCACTGTTTTGTTTCTCATTGATGCAACTCATCGCCATAACTCCGGAATTTTCAGTTATTAGTAAAAAAAAAAAAATACGTCGTAATAGTTCAAATTGATAATAAACCCGCAAAGTTTCAAAATTGTAAAACAACGCGTACTTAAAAAGAATCGATTGACTTATCTCCAGCTGTTTAAAGGTATTCCCCCTTAAGGTAGAACGCGCGCGCGCTCTTGATTTCTACAGATTTTGTTCAAATTTTACCTGGACATTGTTCATATCATTGTGCACGTTTGAGTGAAAATTCAGCAGTCGACTATTTAGATTGGGAGATAATGGGTTTTAAAGTTGCAACCTTTAACACTGCAGGGTCTGCATCACAATTTAGACTGAATAATTTTCCTTAAGAAATATTTGTCCCCTATAATAAGAAGACATATGGCAACACCGCATCGTCCCGCATATCCAATGACGTAATTTTGCGCGGCATATTTAAAATAATACTGCAACACAAATGTTTATTTGGAAGTAATTTTTAATAGAACACAGCTTTTAATTAATTATGAATTAACCAACACTTTTATTTGTTAATGAAGATAACATAAACAATATAAAATATTAATATTTATAACGCAATTATTTTTTTTCTCGAAATATTGAACAAAACTGTTCTGCGGTGTTGCTATAGGTCTTCTTATTAAAGGGGACAAATATTTTTCACGGAGAATTATTCTGTCTTTCCTGAACGTTTTTAGCAAAACTGAATAGTAAAGACAATCCAAACTTTTTTCACTCTTTCCCAACTAGTTCGCTATCTGAACAAAAAAATTTTTCAACATTTATAAACACAATAAAATGCATAATAAACACAATAAACGTGCATAATGATATGAATAATGTTTGGTTAAAATTTGAACAAAATGTATAGAAATCAAGAGCACGTTCTACCTTGAGGGGCCAGTCCACTTTGAAAATTTCAAAAAATCGATTTTTTTACTGTTTTCGAAAGTACATACATTCAGAAATATTGTGTCAACATCTTATGAAAATCCGAGCTCTCTAAGTATTTTTTTTTTACCTGAACGTCAGGACCTCATTTCGTCTACCTGAGCGTATAGCACGCTCGGCCGATCATAGTATAAACTTCAAACGCGTTTTTCTCGAAATTTCAAAATCTAGCTCCATCGTATCTCTCAAACTAATAAACCTATTCTCTTGAAATTCGAACCACATATCGTGAACATGATTCGCAACAAGATGATCCTCGATGGTTTTAAAATTTTGATTTTTACTCTTTACGCGTTTTACTAAATGCGAAAAAAACGCGTTTTTTTAAATTTTTTTTTGTTTTTCATCTGCCATTTTTTTGTTTTTCGATAAAACATTATATCCGAGGGTCATTTTGTAGATGGTGTCATACTAAATCTAATGGACTTTGATTTTTTTTGCTTCGGACAAGCCGTTACCGAGTTGTCATGGAGCTACCTAGCCCACCTATTTTTGAGGCGTTACGTTAAACTATAGGCTTTGTACTTAAAAATGAATAAAAATGAATTGAAATTTTTTTTCAATGTATTTCGAGACTTTATTTATCAAGCCCAACAACTTTTATATTCATATCTTTTTAAAAATCCTCAAAAATCTCAAAAATCGCGAAAATACAGTAAAACCTCGATTATCCGAGCCTCGATTATCCGAACCCTCAATTATCCGAACGATGGCTTAGTTTATCCGAACGCTCAATTATCCGAACGTTGGCGCGAAAGATACATTGTTGCTCGCTGCCACTGCCGTGAGCAACAATGAGCAACCCAACGCAATTTCTCCTTCTCAAACGGCTGCGAGACTTAGCCGCTCAAAAACGCGTTACGGCCGTTCGTCAATTGAAAATGGACGATTTTATAAAAAAAATATTAAAAAAGGCATTCGACTTTTTGCAGGTGTTTAATATATATATATATATATTATCACCTGATATATGTATGTACATAAAAACAGTACATACATATATATCAAAATTTGACATGTACTGTACTGTTTTTATGTAAAAGGTGCTGTTTATGATCCCGTCCCAAATAACCCACGTTTCGATTATCCGAACTTTTGATTATCCGAACTAGTCTCGGTCCCAATTGGTTCGGATAATCGAGGTTCTACTGTAGCCTTTTTTCGTGGCTCCAAAGTGGACTGGCACCTTAATGGGCCACGAGTAAAAGAAAGTATCAAGCCTTCGCGTTTTTACCTGGGACACAACAGTCGTGTTGGTATGGCTGTTGTTCGCGACGCAAACTACGACCCTCTTCGGTGCGGTGGTTGGCTGTTGTTGCGGTGTCGAAAGCGGTTTCGCCGGTTGAACGGTCGCGGCTGGGGCGGCTTTGATCGGTTGTTGCTGTGGCTGCTGTTGTTGCGGCTGCGCATTCGTGGCAGGTTGGACCGTTTGTGGTGTCTGGATCGGTTGTATCGTGCTGTTCGGGACGGCGGTGCTCGTCGGTGTCTGCGAGCGCGACTGGAGTATGACGAATTTTTGTCCACCGGCAGTGTTCGGTGTGACAGCGGGGTTCCTTCCGGTCCCGAGCATTATCGGGCGTCCTGCGGGGTGCTGCGGCGAGGGGCTCGGCGTCGTCACTGTAACGTTCTCTAATCAGAATGTCTTAGTAAACCATTTCCGCCCTAGCCGTCGGGGACATTTTACTTTCTCGGATTGAATAAAAAATTGATTTTTTTGCATTTATGAAATAATTTTTTGTCTTTTTGAAGAAATAAAAAGATTTTTTTGTCTTTTGGAAATAAAAATTGATTTTTCTAAAAAAAATCGATTTTTTTGTCTTTTTGAAAAAGAATTGACTTTTTTGTCTTTTGAAAAAATGATTTTTTTGTCTTTTCGAAAAAGATTGATTATTTTGTCTATTAGGAGTATAACTTTGCAGTGACCGTTTTACTTAGAGAGCCACTGCGGCCGAAGTAGTGGCCCTAGCTCAATAAAAAAGTGGCATTTTAAACTAGAGGCTCTGCCAATGTAAACAATTTAAAAAAGCTAACGGATACGTGTATGCATTATAAAGTTATTGGCACTACAAAATGGCAACCTACGAGCCGAATTCTCAGCATTTGCGGGAACTGCTCCAAAGACAACAAAGGAAGGGATTTTTGCACCGGATTGTGACTGGAGATGAAAAGTGGGTTTACTACGATAATCCTAAACGCCGAAAATCATGGGGACTGCCTGGTCATATTCCGTCATCGACGCCCAAACCGAATATTCACGGATCCAAAGTGATGCTGTGTATCTGGTGGGACCAGCTGGGCGTTGTGTACTATGAGCTGCTCAAACCATCCGAAACCATCACAGGGGAACTCTACCGACGTCAGTTGATGCGCTTGAGTAAGGCACTCAAAGAGAAACGGCCACAATTCAACGAAAGACATGACAAGGTGATACTGCAGCATGACAATGCCCGACCCCATGTTGCAAATGTCGTGAAAAAGTACTTGGAAACGCTGAAATGGGAGGTTTTATCCCACCCGCCGTACTCTCCAGACATTGCCCCTTCCGACTATCACTTGTTCCGGTCAATGGCACACGATTTGGCTGACCAGCACTTCGGTACTTACGAAGAAGTGAAAAATTGGGTCGATTCCTGGATTGCCTCCAAGGACCAAGACTTTTATCGACGCGGGATTCGAATGCTACCTGAAAGATGGGCCGAGGTCGTAGCTAGAGACGGGCAGTACTTTGATTAAAAAATATGTAGCCACTTTTTTATAATAAAGCCTTAAACTTTTGAAAAAAACGGTCACTGCAAAGTTGTACTCCCAATACTTTGGGAAAGAATTGATTTTTTGTCTTGTTTGGAAAAAATTGAGTTTGTTCGCCTTGTTTGGAAAAAAATTGTTTTTTTTTGTACGTCTCGTTTGGAAAAAAGTTTCCACGAGAAAGTAGAATTTTCCCTCGCGCCGGTTCGCGGCGGAATGTTTCGCTCACCCGCTTGAACGATGCTCTTCGCGGTGGTGGTAGTCGGGCCCTGCTGGCTGGTCGTGAGACTAGCGCTTGTCGAGGGTGTCGTCGTCAGGGCGGTCGGTTGCGTTCGCGCTTTCGCGACCGCGGTACAGAGCATCGGTCCTACGTAGCCGTACTCTTGTTTGTACTCCTCAACGTAATCGGGCGGTGATCTCAGCGTTCGCAGCACCGGGGCTACGCATTTCTGAAATTTACAACGTACCGTTACTCCCCGTTTGGATCGTCGCTTCTTTTTGGTTCCTAATCAACATCCGGTTACTGGAATAAAAGTTACTAGAAATACAACGGTGTTCCTCCTGGAGGACAAAACTTTTGGTTAGTGCCCAGCTAGATGTTACTGGAAATAGATGCGGTATTTCTTCGGAAGAAAACTTTTGGTTAGTTTCTGTCGAAAAGTTACTAGGCGCACAACGGTACTTCTTCTGGAGAAGAAAATTTCCAGATAGTTCCTAGCTAGAAGTTACTAGACGCACAGCGGTGTCTTTTCTAATGATAGAAAGTTCCTGTAAATTGCTGACTAGAAGTTACTAGAAATATATAAAGTTACCAGAAGGAGTTCTCTTCGAGAAAAAACTTCCGGCTAGTTCTTAGGTAGATTTTACTGGAAGTACCGCGACATTTCTTCAGAAGGAAACATTCTTTAGCAAATTCTCAAGTAGAAGTTACTAGAAGTACAATAGTATCGCTTCTCATGAAGAAAACTTCCAGAAAGTGCCTGTCGAAAAGTCACTAGACATACAACGGTATTACTTCTGAAGTTTTTCGACAAATTCCTAACTAGATAGTGCTAGAAGTACAACGGCCTTTTTTCAGAAGATAACGGTTGGTTAGTTCTTGACCTAAAGTTACTAGGATTAGAACGGTATTTCTTGTAAATATTTTTTGTGCAAATTCGTAACTAGCAGTTACTAGAAGTACGACGGTATATCTTCTGATAAAGAAAACTTCCGGTCAGTTCTTGACCAAAAGTTACTAGAAATAAAACGGTATTTCTTCCAAAGATTTTTTTTGGCAAATTCTTAACTAGACGTTACTAGAAGCACGGCGGTGTATCTTCTGATAAAAAAAATTTCCGGTAAGTTCCTGTCAAAAAGTTACTAGATACACAACGGTATTTCGCCTGAAGAACTTTTTTGGCAAATTACTAACTGGAAGTTACTAGAGGTACAACGGCATTTTTTCAAAAGATAACTATCGGTTAGTTATTGACGGAAAGTTACTAAAAATAGGATGATATTTATTCTAAAGATTTTTTTGGCACATTTCCAACTAGAAGTCACTAGAAGTACAGGTATTTCTTCCGATGAAAAAAACTTCCGGTAAGTTCCTGTCAAAAAGTTACTAGACACACAACGGTATTTCTTCTGACGAATTCTTTTGGCAAATTCCTCACTAGTTTTCACTAGAAGTGTAACGGCTTTTTTCAGAAAATAACTTCCGGTTTATTCTTGACCAAAAGTTACTAGAAATAGAACGGTACGTTGTCTAAAGATTTTTTTCCGGAAAATTCCTAACTAGAAGTTACTAGAAGCACAACAATATCTCTTCTGATTAAGAAAACTTCGGGAAAGTTCTTGTCAAAAAGTTACTAGACACACAACGGTATTTCTTCTGAAGAATTCTTTTGGCAAATTCCTCACTAGAAGTTCCTAAAAGTATAACGAAAGTTTTGCAGAAAAAGACTTTCGATTAGTTGCTGCCCAAAAGTTACTAGCAATACAACAGCATTTCTGCGGAAGAAAACTTCCAATTAGTTGATATTTATTGTAAAGATTTTTTGGCACATTTCTAACTAGAAGTCACTAGAAGTACAACGGTATTTCTTGCGATGAAAAAAACTTCCCGTAAGTTCTTGTCAAAAAGTTACTAGACACACAACGGTATTTCTTCTGACGAATTCTTTTGGTAAATTCCTCACTAGCTTTCACTGGAAGTATAACGGCTTTTTTCAGAAAATAACTCCCGGTTTATTCTTGACCAAAAGTTACTAGAAATAGAACGGTACGTTTTCTAAAGATTTTTTCCCGGAAAAATCCTAACTAGAAGTTACTAGAAGCAAAACAATATCTCTTCTGATTAAGAAAACTTCGGGAAAGTTCTTGTCAAAAAGTTACTAGACACACAACGGTATTTCTTCTGAAGAATTCTTTTGGCAAATTCCTCACTAGAAGTTCCTAAAAGTATAACGAAAGTTTTGCAGAAAAAGACTTTCGATTAGTTGCTGCCCAAAAGTTACTAGCAATACAACAGCATTTCTGCGGAAGAAAACTTCCAATTAGTTCTCGACGTGAAGTCACTAGAAATACAAACGTATTTCTTCTCAGAAAGAAAACTTAACCGGAAGTGTTCTTTCTGCGAAGAAAGACGTTTGCATATCTTCGTCATCGACTAAAATTTCCCAAAAAGACTTGTGAACCTTCCATACCAGTAAATAATTTCTGATGTGTCCGGCAGCGTTCTTGTCGGCGTTCGACAGGGCCGTACCCTCGACGCAACCCTCGATGCGCTCGGAAATCGTTTTGATCTTTGGTATGACCAAGGCCTTTATGACCTCGGGCCCGAGCTCGCACAAGCCGGCGATCGCTCCGTAAAGCGAGGCCAGAGGTGTCTGCGATTGAGAACGAAACAAAAATACCTGAGATCAGCTCGAGACGAGAATCGTAACAATGGATAAATAAATTGGATAAAACGAATGATTAATCGATCGAACGAGGGAATGTTGCCTTTTGTTTCTTTTTCCTCAATTCGAAGCAACTCACTTGGCTATTTTTCGCTAGTGCCTGACTGTACATACGGGTCACCCGGGTCTGCACGTTGTTCGTCGAAGTGTTGAAATTGCGACAAATTTGGCTCATCAGACGCGAGGCGAAGTCGCGCAGCGCCCAGTGATTGTCAAGCTCGGGCCTCATGCACAATTGGCGCGACACTATGCACGTCGCTACCGAAGGTATCAACTCGTGGAGCTGCAACGGTAATCGTTATTGTCATATTTTCATTTCTTAGCTTCTCGAGGCTACGAATTTCTCGGGTTTTTCAATATTTCTTCATTTTAGAAGACATTTTTGTATCAAAGCTCTGATATTGGTAATAATAATGGTAAAAAATTGAAAATTTACGCGTCGGGTGATGTAGCACTATTAGGGTTTTCTTGGTGAGCTTAGAATGTGTCATTGCCTGTAAAAAGCTTTTTTTTCGGAATGTCGTGCGATAAAAATTGGCCGAGATATTCGCGACAATACGAATCATACTATTGATTTGCACAAGGAACTTCCGTGTTAGTTTATTTTTATCGACAACGGCAAAGTAAAAAAAAAATTAATTTGTCCGACGGTGAATTCGAAGCGGCGCTCGAGCTGGCTTGCACGTTCCGCGCGTGAGCAGCTGCCGTGCCATTCGTTACAACTTTGACTTTGAACGCGAATATCTCGGAAAAACTTTGTCGCGCGACGTTTAAAAAAAAGCGTTTTCCTCATAATTACGCAAACCCAAACAATCTTGAGGCCTCAGGCCACAGTAACGGGTATAAAATCATGTGCGAATTTAAATTTTTTTTTTGATTCACTCATAAAATTAATTACACATTTATTTAGTATGAATCTCAAGATGTTAGAAAATATATATATATTTTTTTCCATGTACAAAATGGCCGACTACTCGAAACTTCTCGAAACAGCTGTTTTCCAATTGGCGTGACAAATAACTTCAACCATTTTCACTCGATTTACTTCAAATTTAAAAGTTACGTTCCTAATTGCACTTCCCAGAGAAGTACGTACGGAATTTCTGATTAATCGAAAACTTTTCATTTCATGAGCAGTTTATGAGCAGTTACAACGAATTTTTCACTGAAAATCCATTCCTTGAGTTGAAATACCTACAACTTTTGAATAAAACAATATTTTTTTAATTCCGTACGTACTTCTCTAGGTATTCTAATGGAGATTGACGAGAATTTTTGTTTTTTGTTCTAGGTTAAAAATTGTGGATGCTAAATGTCACGCAGCGGAGCGCCTAAAAAAAATAAAAGAAAATATTAGTAATCGGCCGTTTTGTACATCGAGAAAAAAATATATATATTTTCCAACAGCTTGATATTCATACTAAATAGATGTGCAATTAATTTTATGAGTGAATAACTTTTTTATACGAAAAAAAAGTTGTTAAATTCGCACATGATTTTATACCCGTTACTGTGGCCTAAGGCCTTAAAACTCCAACTCAATCTAAACAAACGCAAATAAACCAAACAAACGGTATGTTCACGAAGGGAACCCTGATGTTGCGAATCACCCTGTACATAACTTTGACCCAACTTCTACAAAGTACCTCGAAACAGCAAAGCTATGCAGGTAGAAAGTAAAAATAGGTCCTCAAAGTGCAAGGGAGCCACGCGAAACTCACGTATTTCTCCAAATAGAGGCTGGGATTGTCGAGCAGCGCTTTGACCATTCTCATGAGATAAATGAGCAGCGCGAGATTGTTCTGTACAACGTTGACGCGTACACCTTCCGCGATGAAGGTGCACATTCTGGCGAGCATCTCGTGGAGGCCGGGATCGGCGGACAGGGACTGAAGTGCCTCGGCGCGCCTAGCCTCGTCCGCGCCCACGCAAGCCTCCGTTATCTCCTTATAATACAATTGTTGTTCGACGCTGAGCTCGTGGGTCGCGAGTTGTTTCACGTGGACGGTCTCGACGTTACGAAGCTTCTGGCTCTTGCCGCCGCCGCCTGGCTTGCCAACGCCCATGTTCTGATTCTTCGCCGAGAGTTTGGTGCTGGGATCGACGCTCTCCAATTTCTGGGCATCTGCGAAAGAGAGACGAAAGGCTATTGCGGCAGAACGGAACGCGGAGGAACGTAATGCTTACCCTTGGAGACGGGAGGCGGATTCTCCGGAATCGTAGGCTGCACGCCGTCGATGCAGAGCCAGTGAGCTCTGAGCGTCACCTCCAGCGGCAATTTCGGACAATTCTGACCACCCGCGGTCGACAACATCTCGTAAAGATTGATCTCCTTCTCCTCGACGAAGTGCAACTCCCTGCCGCCGCCGGATGCAAAACGAAACGGAATGTGGTCCTTGGAGAAGAAGCCGTACGTCGGCTCGATGTTCTTTATCTTCAGAGCGTGATCGATGTCGTGAGTCGTCATGCGCTGACGCTTGCCGTGGCGCATGAACTTTGCCGCGTCCTGTCGCCCGGACGAAGATAAATAAAGTAAATGAAAATTCTAAAAGCAACCAGCTTTGCGTTTTGTCAAAATATCCAGTGCAAAGGAAGTTGTGCAGACATAACCTCACTTTCCCACCGGATCGAAAATGTCGTTCAAACGCCTCGAGGTGAATAAAATAGAGAAAAAATCGCATTTGCTTTACGACTCGCATCGCGTCCATTGTCCCGTAGACACCGAGCATTTGAATATCAAAATACCCAGGGCAAAGTTGTGCAGACCTAACCTCACTTTCCAGCCGATCGTCGACCCGGGATATAAATTGTCGTTTAAACGCCACGAAAGGTCGTGAAATGCGGGATAGTTATCGGGGCGAGAGAAAGCGGTAGAAAAATTTGTTTGGAATAATTCATCGTCGACTGGTCAATATTTTTTCCGCGCCGTGATATTTACAAAGGCGCGAAGCGTGCTGCGCGCGTCACACGTACAAGGATTATCGAAACGTTTCCAACCTGTATAATTTCCTTGAGCCTGTAGCTGACGTCCTCGGCGAGATCCTTGGCGGCCTCGTCCGGCAAATTACCAACGCCTATACTCTCGGCGATGACTTTCATCGACTCCTGGGACAGGGTAGTCCCGTAAATAGAATCTCCGTCGCTCATATTGTACGCGTTATTGCCGTTGCAACCCATATATGTATATATGTATGTGTGTATGTACGCCACGTACGTGAAAACTTTAGGTCGCGAATCCCTCTCGTCGCTTGGGCATCAGTCCGAACGACTATTGTCTTTCAACGCACCATCGGCCTGACATCAAGCGCGACCGACGAGATAACCTCAATGTCATTTCGGAGCGAGAGCCGCCATCGCGAAAAAGAACCGCCATATCGGACATACGGGACGCGACTGAAGTCGATCGACGGTCGCAGTTCGTCAGCGCGCCGTTACGCGAGCGCTTACGGCTTCGCAGCTGCGTTCGCGCTGTTTATATGTCAGTTTGCGCAGTTCACGATGGAAATGTTTGGAAACGAGTAATCGTAGAGTTGACGTTACTTTGAGGGTGACGTTTGTCGTCGGGGGCCGTTATGGCCACGAGAATACTGGACGATATTCAAAATGATCTTAAATTGCTCATTGCCGCGATCACCGGCTTCGAGGTTCGTACAGGTTACGGCAAAGTAGACCATGTACCACGTGACACATGAGTGCGAGAGAGATAGCTGAAGTTTTCAAACACAGAGTTCTTAGAGATTAATTACATTTCGAAAAAAGAAAAATCGTCAAGCTCCCCGTCAGGAAATCCTTTAGGGCCTGAGGCTTCGGTTTTTCCTGAAAAACCTAACCTGTGAGAAAATTCAGATCGGAAATTTGTGAGGTTATGTTGACATGCCCTCACGCGCGTTTCAGGGAACGAAGTTACTTTTTGAAATAGCTTATAGAGCTTTTTTTTCGAAATAGTGTATAGAGTTTTTTTTCGAAATTACGTATAGAGCTTTTCTCTCTCGAAATTGTGTACAGAGTTTTTTTCTCGAAATTACGCACAGAGCTTTTTTCTCGAAATTAAGCTCAGAGTTTTTTCTCTCGAAATCACGTACACGGCTTTAATCTCTCGAAATTACGTACAGAGCTTTTCTCTCTCTCGAAATTACGTATAGAGCTTTTTCTTTCGAAATTACGTACAGAGCTTTTTTCTCTCGAAATTACGTACAGAGCTTTTTCTCTCGAAATTACGCACAGAGCTTTTTTCTCTCGAAATTACGCACATAGTTTTTTCTCTCGAAATTACGCACAGAGCTTTTTTCTCGAAATTACGTATAGAGCTTTT
This sequence comes from Ophion obscuratus, assembly GCA_964007375.1. Classification (NCBI taxonomy): domain Eukaryota; kingdom Metazoa; phylum Arthropoda; class Insecta; order Hymenoptera; family Ichneumonidae; genus Ophion; species Ophion obscuratus. Next base: position 20,388,989 of record OZ023319.1, on the reverse strand, counting down.
TTTCGAAATTACCGATTGAGCTTTATATACTTAGAGCTTTTTGAAATAATTTAATTGAATGACAACATAACCTCTACGTTCTACTACAAACAGGTGTTTCTTATTATTGCATTTAGTTAAAAAAAAAGGTTGTTGTAGAAGAACATAGAGGTTATGTTGTTATTGCGATTCCGATATGACTGGAAATTCTCAGAGGCACGATAAACAGTTGTCCGCTCTGAAAATAGAAATGATGGCTGGGAGTATTTGCAATTGCGGAAATAAAAAGACGAAAAAAGAGGATGTGATCACTTTTGTTTGGGGATAGTATTTTGAACGATTGCAATGCCGAGGCAAAGTCATCGAAATGATGCAGGGTCTTTTTTTTTTTAATGGTAGATCGTTGGTTCGCAGATATTGTTGCATTTTTTAAGGCTCCGAATGAGCTCTTCCAAAGTCACGAGCCGAAAAGCACTCTCGCAACCAAGATGCTATATTCGTTCTTTTCCATAAACATCCTCCAGCCCTTTTCCAAGATAAACATTAACAAGCACAACGTCCGTATGTTCAGGAGGGCGAAGAGGGTTTTCGCATATGCGAACGTTTCGTTCTGTCGAACATCAAGCATCACCGTTACCTCTCGGTGAACAAGCAAGCGACCAAGAGAGCCTTGGATGCTGTCAGCGAGAAGTTTTCCATTCACGCAAAGTACGAGGTGGCCAAGAAGTTCGACGAGCTCGTCCATTCTTTCCTCACCAGTTTCGACTTCGAGCATCATCCCCAGTACGATTTGCAATGGTCCTTGCTCTCGCTGCTGCTGAATCTCTCGAGCGAGACGAGCAACTCGGACTTGAGGAGCCTCAGGGCGACTCGGGGAGATTACAGTCTAAACGTCACCCTCGCTAATGAGAGCGAAGTCCCGGAGGAAATCGACTGGGGACAGTACCTGAAGGAGGGCCAGCCCGAATTTTTCAACGATTATCACAGCAGCAGTGAAAGCGTGAGTCGTGAGCCTGCGCCCTAGGAATGTACCGCTGAGATAAAATCGTCAAAATTAGGGCACGATGCTTAAGGCCTTAGGCCACAGTAACAGGTATAAGCTCGTGTGCGAACTCAACCATTTTTTTTCGTATGAAAAAGTGATTCACTCATAAAATTAATTACACACCTATTTCGTATGAATATAAAGCTGTTAGAAAATATATTTTTTTTTCAATCTACAAAATGGCCGACTATAATATTTTGTTTTGTTATCTTATTTTTTAGGCGCTCCACGGCGTGACATTTAGGATCCACAATTTTTGACCTAGAACAAAAAACAGAAATTCTCGTCAATCTACATTAGAATACCTAGAGAAGTACGTAAGGAAATTGAAAAATATTGTTTTATTCAAAATTTGTAGGTATTTGAACTTAAGAAATGAATTTTCAGTGAAAAATTTCGTTATAACTGCTCATAAAATGAAAAGTTTTCGATTAATCAGAAATTCCGTACGTACTTCTCTGCGAAATGCAATTAGGAACATAACTTTAAAATTTGAAGTAAATCGAGTGAAAATTGTTCAAGTTATTGGTCACGCCAACTGGAAAAAAGCTGTTTCGAGAAGTTGCGAGTAGTCGGCCATTTTGTACATCTATATATGTATATATTCTAACAGCTTGATATTCATACTAAATCAATGTGCAATTAATATTATGAGTGAATTACTTTTTCATAAGAAAAAAATTGTTAAATTCGCCCATGATTTTATACTCGTTACTTTTTTGCGAAGTTCGTAGCGCGTTCGAATAAGGTCGATAAATAAACTTGTGGGAAAATAATTTGCAATGAGAAGAGCTTGTGAAAATTATTTTTGAAAAGGTGGTGGTTTTTTTTTTAATTTTGTGGATTTTTAAATTTTGAATTGAAATTTTTTGTGGCTCTTTGAAAAATGAGTAAGCTCGATATATATATATATTTTTGCATTTGTTTGGCTTGGTGGTTGGAATGTGTAATAAAATTGTTGGGAAGTATTTTGAAACTTTTTTGGTTTGTTGGTTTTAATTTATAATAAATTCGGTGCCAAGTATTTTTAAGGGACTACATCTAGAGGCCTGAAAAAAATTCCCAAATTTCGATTTTTTTTCTGGGGAACGGTTGGTGAAAAAGAAATGCATTTTTTTTAACACAAAGGTTAATATGATATATATTGAGAGCCTTTAGGAAAAAATCACCACAAAATACAGAAAAACAACAAAAACATGGCCGCTGACAGATGATGAAATGTTTTTCATGACGTTTGGCGGTGGACATTCTCCGACTTAAGCGGTCCATCCGAAATCTAAGAACCAAACGGGTTATTCAAGTTAAGAATAAATACGAGTGATTGACGATCGTCGATCGTGAAACTCGAGCATACAAAATCTATGAAAAACGTCGTCATTTTTACGTAACCATTAAAAAACGAACATCAATTTTAAGAAAGTGAGATTGGTAACGACCTTTAAGGGGAGGGTAGGGGTTTCAGCGTGAAAAAAAAAACTTTTTTGTGAATTTTTTTCATTTGTATGGATAGAATATATTTATTGAAACCTTTTGTACACTGCTAAGTGTCATTTCAAGAACATACTGTGAAATTTGTACGCGAAAATATCCACGAACAAGCCAGTGACAAAGCTTTTCCAAGAACGCCTTTGGAAAAACACGATTTGCGGTGTTCACTGTATCTCAGTTAGAAATTATCTGAAATCAAGTACCATTAAAATTTTGTCGAAGTATCATCCTCCCCCCAACGGTCTTTGATAATTATTTTTTTATTTCTAAATGTTTGATGGTCATGTAAAGTAAAAAAGTGCCATTTTTCACGAAAAATTCCGCCATTTTGGGGGTGGAAAACCCCCTCAGTGTAAAAAAAAAATCTCAAACTAACCGTTGGGGGGGAGGTATTTCATATGTAGAAAGTGTGTACCAAGTTTGAAATAAATCGGTCATGTAGTTTTCAAATGGCAGTGAACACGACGGACTTTGAAAAAGTGGTTTCGAGAAAAACGCGTTTGAAGTTCAGCGAAGTCGGAGCTACAGTGTTAGAGGAGCGGGACTAAATAGTCAATAACTTCGAGAGTTTTGCTCTGATTGACTTGAATCTTTGGGATTATATTCTTTAAATGTTTAACTATAAGAAAAAAACAAAAAAAATCGATTTTTCAAAAATGCAAACCCCTCCCCTCCTCTTAAGGCGGAATATACATTTAGACAGGAAGAAAATCGTTGGGTCGCTTTGACCCAGTGATTTTTTTCGTGTAAGTACGTATTTTTCAATGTATGCCCCACTTTGAACGAATGTTTTGGCATTTAATTTTCGTTTTCGTCAAAAAATAAATTTAGGGCCATAAAATATGGATAATTTACTACAAAAAACGTCTCTACAAAAATAAAACACAAAATGCATATTTACCGGAATACAACGATTTGAAAAACGCCTTGGGTCAGATTGACCCAAAATGCACTTATAGATTGGCGGCAGAGGTATGCACTCGAAGGGTTAAACTAAGAAATCATTATTTTACAATTATCAAACTTTAGGTATACTTGAATAGTATATTTAAGTATACAAAACAATTTTTTTTATTAATTCATCATCAAAATGGCGGAGTTGTGGCAGAGTGTTACAGCAAGGTCGCCACGGGTGTTGCAAATCGGCGTGCAGTCTAGCTTCCCGTATGCTTTGATTTGCAAAAAAGTTCAAACATTTTTTCAGTTAGAACATGTATAGTTTCTATGTGACGGTAATTAAAATGAAGAAAATGCAAATTTAAGAAAATGGTACGCATTTGCAAAAAGAAATCAACATTTCACGCAACATTTTTGTAAAATTTGGATGAAAAAAGTCGTTTTTTTTTAAATTTTTCAAAAAGAATTCTCGCCAAGTAGAAGGTACCAATATTATCAATATTTCTACCAAGTTTCAACTCAATCGGCTTAATAGTTTATGAGTAATCCTGTACGCCAATTTCGATAATGCAGTTTTGAGAAAAACGCGTTTGAAGTTCACGCCCGCTCTGAATCCGAGCGGTGAGGCACAGCATTGACGGGCTGTAACGTTTGAAGTTTTTCGAATTTCGCTTTGAAACATTAGGAAAGTATTCTACATATAAAGTTCTATCGTTTGAAGAAAAAAAAAAGAAATCGATTTTTTTATCGTTGTAAATGTATATCCCGCCTTAAATGTTTCTCATCGTGTCGCCTGTAAATTTGGAAACGATCCATCAAATGTTTCTCGAGATATCATGTCCACCGACTTTGAAAATAGTGTTTGGAGAAAAACGCGTTTAAAGTTTGGAGTATGGAGCTGCTACCGCTCGCTCGGCCGACGAGAAGCTGTAGCTCGTTCAATTTTAGGAATATTTCAATGAAATTATCAGGGAATGTAGCTAAAGGTGATACTATCGAATAAGAGTATTTTTGAAAAATGCAATTTGCTGACCCACCTAGGTAGATATAGTCCGGTAATTTGTTTGGCTTGGTTTGGGTTGCCGATTTTTATTTATAGTACAGTAGAACCTCGATCATCCGAACCCTCAATTATCCGAATGATGACTTAGTTTATCCGAACGCTCAATTATCCGAACGTTGGCGCGAAAGATACATTGTTGCTCGCTGCCCCCGCCATGAGCAACAATGAGCAACCCAATGCATCTTCTCCTTCACAAACGGCTGCGAGACTTAGCCGCTCAAAAACGCGTTACAGCCGTTCGTCAGTTAAAAATGGACGATATTATAAAAAAAAATATTTAAAAAGGCATTCGACTTTTTTCAAGTGTTTAAAAAACACACACCCACACACACACATATATATTTCAGCGTTAATATGTATCTCAAATTTTAATATATATGTATGCACTGTTTTTATGTAAAAAGGTGTTGTTTACGATCTCGTCCCAAAAAACCAACGTTTCGATCATCCGAACTAGTCCCGGTCCCAATTGGTTCGGATAATCGAGGTTCTACTATAAATTCATTGGCAAGTACCTTTAAACGTGTTTGGGTTTGTTTAGGTCGCTGATTTCAATGTATTATAAATTGGTCGTCAAGTATTTTTCAATATGTTTGGGTTGTTGGTTTCAATTGATGATAAAACCATTGCCAAGTCTTTTTCAAAATGTTTGGGTTTATGGATTCAATTTATAATAAATCCGTTGCCACACATTTTCCGATATGTTTGGGTTTGTTTGGGTTGCTGAATTCAATTTGCAGTAAAATCGTTGCCAAGTATATTTGAAATTGTTTCGCGTCAATTTACAGTAGACTCTTTATCAAGTAATCTTTAATTTGTTTGCGTTCATTTGGGTTATTGGTTTCAATTTATAATGAATCCGTTGTTTCCAACGAAACTACATTTTAATATCGCGACAACTTTTGCCAAAGAGATATTTGTTTGAAGGTTTTTTCCATCGCTATTTTTACAATAGTTATTTTGAGGAAGTGATTTTTTGTAAAGTTATTTTGAGAGGAGCCTGAAAATTTGAATAGAGCAATGAGCAAGCAACGTGCATATTTTCAATTCGCACGATCTCATTTTCCGAAGCCGCACTTGGCGTCACACAGTAGGAGAAAAGCCCAAAAACCTGGCCAAAACCTCAAATGACCTTTGACGGGAATGAAAATTGGCTTACAGGGGTTTTCAAGGTCGCTGATTACGAATCTGAAAGCCAAATTATCGTAAACAAAATGGCCGATCCAATATGGCTGACATGAATGTTAAAAAGTTGCCAGATGTCGACAAAAATTGGTATTTACGGGTTTTCAAGGTCGCTGATTACGAATCCGCAAGCCAAATTATCGTAAAAAAAATGGCCGATCCAATATGGCCGACATGAACGTTAAAAAGTTACCAGATGTTGACAAAAATTGGTATATACGGGTTTTCAAGGTCGCTGATTACCAATCCGATATCTATTGTTTATAACTTGCAACAAAGAGCTTACAGCAAATTGTTATAAACAAAATGGCCGAGTATCCTGCTAAATAGATAAATTAATATATTTAAAAAAATCATCATAATAAAATAAACGTGAACAGTGTATTCTACGCAATTATTATTTTTATTTCCAAAATACATACGGAACGTTTCAAAAATAGAAAATTTTATTCTTAATCAAAATCGTAATCGGAGTCGGAGTCGGAGTCAGAATCATTATCCGAGTTTGTATCTATTACAACTCCCGGCACGGCTTCAATCTCGGCGCAAAATTCGTCTGCTGCAGCAGTCACTTTAGGAGCGATCAACATCGCTACAGCTTCCGGCGACAAACTCTTCAGCTTCTTCTGTGGTAGTCTTCTGACACTTGAAATGTACGGATCAGAAGTAACTAAGAGCCGATGAAAAACATCTTCCATAGTTTTAACCCTGGAACTTTTTCGCGCAAAATCTTCTCGATATCGTTTGATGTCTTTGTTTCGAGCTTCCTGAGCATCTTCGGATAATTGGCCGATTGGTAATAGAGCATGAGTTATTATCACTGGACCATGAATTAATAGTTTGTGCACCGAAGTAGGCATGGAGTACCAAGGGTATAATGCAACGGTCTTTCTTGCCGTTTCAATAGCATACTGTTCAAATCTTTCACAGTTTATCTCGTGGCCACACGATATAACTTGTAGGATTACGTACAAGCGTTTAATAACTTCTTCGTTGACCCCCGTTATCGCAGCGGAAACCGTCGAATTTTCAAAGAATCGCCGAGCTGTGTTGCCATCATTGCTGCTGCCGTATCCAGGCTTTGGGCGATCGATATTTAGACCCAATTGCTTCTTGAATCCTTCTTGAATGGCCCTCTTGCGTTCCTGGGTAATTTTTTTTTCTTCGGCACTTCGAGCTTGCCATTTTTTAATGCCGAGTTTGTAAGACACGTGTAAGCAATACTCGAAGCACCGTATCCACGCATGCAGCGTCGACAATCCGAACTTCAAATTTGTTTCATTGATTTCCCTTTGCAATACAGTGTCGATGGCATTAAAATCTTTGCTGGTTGCTCCACACAAATAGCACCGTTGAGCAGATTTCGTCAATGATACAGCGTTGCAAACTTTACCATCTATCATGGTGAACAACAACTTGTACATTACGGAGATTTCTTTTCCATCTATTACACTTTCGAATGGACGAAGTGACTTTATTTGTTCTTCAACAATTTGGACTTCATTAAGTGTTGACTCTGTGTCTTCGCGTAGAAACAGTAGTCTAAGCGGTCTACAAAATCGTGGAGACGAGGGTCTGGGGTTCTTCCAAACAACTATTTCTTCCTTCGATTGTTGATCATAACACACGAGTTGTAACGGCACGACTGAAGTAAAGAATACATGCGCATCAGATTTGCTGTCATCACTGAACGTCTGCTTATATTCACTTTGCCCAGAACTTCCATTGCAACCCCACTTGCAAATCAAGTCCATTTTACGAACATTATCTGGAGTCAATCTTTGAATGAGTACATTTTGGACGAGTAAAATACGTTCAACTGTATGATCTAATAGTGCCTGTAGTTGGACTTCTGCACTACTCTCTGTAATCCTGATTGCATCACGTGGTGGATAACAACGCTTTTTTGCTTTCATCACTTTTTCGTAAGACGGATATAGCTTACAGTTATTTTCCTTCCCTAATCTTCTCATTCCCTGGTAAGTACTCTTGGAGAATTTATATTCAATCATAGCGGAAAGTGCAGCCTCTTCGGATAAAGTAATTTCATCCGTTGCTGAGTAAGCTTTACGATACTTGGAAGCTCTTAAAGGACTCGTCATTGTTACGTCCTTAATAACTTTTGCGGCGTCGGATTGTCCTGAAGAGCGAAGGCTCATCTGAGTAGCGTATGCTAACTCGACCGAGTTGAACGATGTACGAATATCTTGGGTCTTCCTTCGTTTAGATCTTTCACTGGACATTGTAAACTCAAGGGACGGGCGGCCGCCCGTATTACCCGGGCTTGTTACTACAGTGTCTGTAGGTGCGGCAAAACATACCTGCTTGCTAAGCCATTCACCGTTATTCTTGAAAAATACACAGGATTTTCTGTGAGCTTGTTGCCACCTCGTTCTCATTTGATTGAAGAGTATCGAAAAAGTCTGTTTCGAGTCCTCAGGCACTACAACTGTACGTCCGGTGTCCTTGGAAATTTTTTCTACCATAAATTCGATCAAGGAAGCGAATTTATCGGATAAATGCTCGCTGATTATCAGAAATACTTCTTTCCTTGTCAGCACCAATTCTTTGTAACCGGATCCTGTAATAACGACATAAAATTGTAGAAAATTGGTGTTAAAGGAAAAGATAAAATTTTCAATTAATACAAAAACTTGAACAATGTACATTATTTTACCAAATAAATAACCGCAATAATTGAAATAATTTAAAAAAAATTAGACAGAAAATATTGACATGGATTTGGTTAAAAGAAAGCTTTGCTTACTATATAATATATATATATTCAAATATTTTATTTGAATGTTATAACATTTCATTCATATTTAAGAAATTTTTATGTGGTTGATTTTAATATGTATATATATATATATATGCATACGTATATATCATAATTAAATCACAGAAAATTTATATATATATATATATATACACATACATATATATTAAAATAATTTATTTCAAGCGTATAACAGCCGTCTTGTCCGTTATGATGCTACTTCACCCATTCTCAGGTAGAGGCGCAGAGGCTGCTCAATAGTGCCGCGTGCACGCTCGGCTACCGCACGATGCGAAAAAAATCATAACGGACAAGACGCACGTTTTCCGCAGGTAACTCTTGTAAATTTCGAAAGCTTATACATTAAACTAAAGGCCGAGACTAGGAGCTTTGTAAAATGTGACAAAATATATAACTTTTCGGACCGTTGAAAATATAAGTTTTCAAAATTATTCAATTTTATTTATGCCGAAGGCTATACTACATTTCAATCATTTATACATAAACTTTAGATTCAACCGATGTAAAAACATGTTCTACATACCTCCAGAAGTCGTATCCATGTTGCAGAATTGAAATTAAACCCGTCACTTTAAAGTTATGGGTTTTTGAAGTCAGCGTTATTTTCGTCTGTTCAGCGCGTGACACGTACACTCTTCACGAACACTAACTGCCAACTGACGCTGCGGCGCAGGTATACACTTAAAGGGCTTTCCCTTCCACAATAGAATGCAGTTACTAGTCCTCTACCTGAATGACTACTCAACTGACCCTATTTCGAAAATTTATTTTTTGGGGTTTTGGCCAGGTTTTTGGGCTTTTCTCCTACTGTGCGTCAGGCTGAAAATTTGAGAAGAGCGTTTGTTAGAATCCGTTTGGGTTTGTCTTAATTCCATTGAGTCGAGGAATAATTTTTTTTGTTCTACATAAGTATATTCTGAACGCACAAACAGTCGGGCATTTTTCGTAAAATTCTTTTTGCCGTTTTGCAACCATACTAGCGCGTGTACAATAATATTTAAATGCGTCCCGAAAGGAATGGTCGGAAGACGACGAGACGGGAACAATAGCGGTCGTCCAGGAGGAGAAAGAGTCCTCGAGTGGCGGATCGCCGAAGAATTTGTTACCCGTGAAGAGGACACCGAGTACTTTGGACAAACTGTCGCGATATTTGGCCGAGGAGGTGGACTCGCGAAATTGGCTGAATCGTAACGTTCAGAACACATGGTGGAACGAACTAGAGTGGCGCTGTTGCGACACCGACAGCCAATTTTTACACGCTCATCTGTGCGATTTGTGGTAAGGGAAGAAGATGAATAATCTTTCTAAAAACAAGCTTTTATTTAAAACGTACTGTAATAAAAACTAAAAAATAATATCCAGTTAAATGAAAATCAAAACAGTATGACTACAAAAAAGTCCCTTCCTTGCTCACTCATCATAGGTACAAGTACTTAAAATATACATAAACGTCGATATTTTCAAAATATGAAATATAAATTATAAAAGCGTGAGGATTTTTTTCAGAAATTTTAAAGTAGTGTTAGTACTTATAACGTTTGGTGCATTAAGCTTTTAAAATATAGTTGCTAGTGGCAACTATCTAACAGCAACTATCAACTATCTATCATAGCAACTAGCGTAGCAACCATAGTAGCAACTAGCGTAGCAACCATAGTAGCAACTATTGTGACAACTATAGTAGCTACTATCGTAGCAACTATCGTATCGTAGCAACGTATAGTTGCTACTAGTTACTATCGTAGCAACTAGTAGTAACTATTCGATTAAGTAGCTACTACCATTATAGCACAAAGAACTTACCATCGTAAAACCTGACTTCGAAGACAAATATTTCTTACGACGATAAACGTAAAGAAAAAAAAAAAAATAAGAAACGTACATAGCGAACAACTATTTCCATATTAACAGAGTTGAAACGTTGGAACAGGAACAGAAGCAACTTGAGTACCGAGTTCTCGGGAACTCTCACGGAGTACCAAGCGAGCAGGGAAATCCTCTGGATGTTCCACGTGCCATCGGAGATGGTCGTTTTCGCCAAGGGTCCCGAGACGAATTTCTCCGTTCGGAAGAATCTCTCGATACCGAGTCTCACCCCGGTGATTACGATCAATTAGCTCATTCATGATTTCTTCCTGATGATGGGAGAGGAAGATAAATAACATCGCGACGAAATTCTCGTTCGTACGTTACAAATAATTGGGGGTTGCTTTTTTGTTTCGTCCGTGCAGAACGCGTTCAGCAGTATTCTTTCGCGATATTGCGAGTTCTACAGGATGATAAACGAGCTCGAGAGCTTTGGGAGCGAGTTGTACCAGCGATACGACCTGTCGAGCACGGACAAATTGCCACCTCTCACGTACGAGGAATACAACGCGGCCGTATCGGAACACCTGGTCGAGCTGAGAATGGAACTGCTGGAAATCGAGAAGAAAATCATGAAACAGGGTAATCGATTGACCCCACTTTGACATACTGGGTCATTTTTACCCGGATGGATTTTTAGTAAAATGCTCAGTTTTTCAGAATAGAATTTCTCAATGATTTTTTTAAACGGTTTAATTTGATATTTTCCGATTTTCAATTATGCAGACATATGAAGAAGAGTTTTAAGTGTATCCCTGATTTAGATAAAATAAAAACCGACCGAAGGATTTTTATTGACAGATGGATGCAGTATAATTTACATGTATAATTTATCATCTAAGGGGTTATGCCTAGTAGAGGAATTTGAAAAATCACTTTTTTATATTAAGTATTTTTTTATATCAAGTATTTAATATAAAAAAATCAAAGTATTTTTTATTTTTTATATTAAGTAACTTGGTTCAGAAGGGCATTGTTCACCGCAAGAGACATTTTCGACAGGTGCTTCCCGGACATCGACTGCAAATCGGCTATAATTAAATATTTTTAAACAAAAAATTTAAGTGTTCTTCATATGATACTTTTTCAAATACCTAATTTTTGTAGAAATTTATCGTCGCGATTTTCCTTAAAAAAATCAGCTGTTTTCGATTGTTGCAACTAGGCATGTATCCCGTTGAATAATGATTTATGCCGAGGGCATAAATCATGGAACGTTATCGCCAAAGATTGCGATATGGAGTCATCGAAATCATCGAGACTAATTACACAGGTCGACAGAAAAAATATTTCTTTTCAATTTGTATTTTTAATGAATAAATTTTGATTTCATACATTGAGAGATAACCAAAATTTTCATTAGCTACTTATAAAATTTGCTTTTGTCTTTTTTACGTTGATAAATAAGTCTTGAAGTTTTTGGTTGATAGTATAAGCAGCAGATAGCAGCACGTTTGAATAACAAAAGCAAACTTAATCTGGTAAAACTATTTTTTTTTATTAGTAGCGTGGAAGAAATCAAAATTCAACATCCAGAGCCCAGACTCAAAATTTGTGTTAACCGGTGTAAAGAAAAACAAATCGGGAACAAATTAATTTTGTTATCGGTGGATTGGTTCGTGCATGTCGATTTGATTAAGGCACCACACCACGGTTCGTGCACGAGGATGTATTTTTCGTAATTATTTTCAAGCAAACGATGAATGGATTTTTTTTTTATTTACTACTCATAGTCAATATATACATATAGAAGACTGTATACACATTTTTGTACTCGAATCTAAAGTATAGTTTGCGGTGTACGCCGCTTCCAGGAGGACACTCCGACGAAATTGCTGCTCGGCGGTTGACGGCGATTAAGCCATACGGTTCATTTGAAAAATAAAATAAAAAGATATTTAGAAACTATTGGGAGTACAAATTTGCAGTGACCGTTTTTTTCAAAAGTTTAAGGCTTTATTATAAAAAAGTGACTACATATTTTTTAATCAAAGTACTGCCCGTCGCTAGCTACGACCTCGGCCCATCTTTCAGGTAGCATTCGAATCCCGCGTCGATAAAAGTCTTGGTCCTTGGAGGCAATCCAGGAATCGATCCAATTTTTGACTTCTTCGTAAGTACCGAAGTGCTGGTCAGCCAAATCGTATGCCATTGACCGGAACAAGTGATAGTCGGAAGGGGCAATGTCTGGAGAGTACGGCGGGTGGGATAAAACCTCCCATTTCAGCGTTTCCAAGTACTTTTTCACGACATTTGCAACATGGGGTCGGGCATTGTCATGCTGCAGTATCACCTTGTCATGTCTTTCGTTGAATTGTGGCCGTTTCTCTTTGAGTGCCTTACTCAAGCGCATCAACTGACGTCGGTAGAGTTCCCCTGTGATGGTTTCGGATGGTTTGAGCAGCTCATAGTACACAACGCCCAGCTGGTCCCACCAGATACACAGCATCACTTAGGATCCGTGAATATTCGGTTTGGGCGTCGATGACGGAATATGACCAGGCAGTCCCCATGATTTTCGGCGTTTAGGATTATCGTAATAAACCCACTTTTCATCTCCAGTCACAATCCGGTGCAAAAATCCCTTCCTTTGTTGTCTTTGGAGCAGTTCCCGCAAATGCTGAGAATTCGGCTCGTAGGTTGCCATGTTTGAGTGCCAATAACTTTATAATGCATACACGTATCCGTTAGCTTTTTAAAATTGTTTACATTGGCAGAGCCTCTAGTTTAAAATGCCACTTTTTTTATTGAGCTAGGGCCACTACTTCGGCCGCAGTGGCTCTCTAAGTAAAACGGTCACTGCAAAGTTGTACTCCTAATAGACATCTGAGTTTACAGCATCACGTAGGGGAATGTCGATATCGAAAAAAAATGGCGGACCAGCGAATTTTATTTCCGATTTTCATGGAAAATTTTCATCGTTCATAAAAAAAAATCGAAGGGGGCCCTTTATAAAAAAAAAATCCCTACGTGGTGCCATAGAGACTGGATTTTCGAACGGTTTAAGACTTGGCGCATGCAAAAATCGGATGAATAGTTTTTTTAATATGTTGTCAACCAGGTTGAAAAACGTAGTTTCGAGAAAAACGCGTTCAAAGCCGCACATCTGCCGCTCGGCGCGGTCGTGCGCTTCGAACAGTTTCACATAAAATGCTGTATCTCCGGCAATTTGACAAATTTCTTTAAAAAATCTGGTCAGACCATTCTTAAGAAATGTATCTTTCAGAAAATGAAAGAAAAAAAATGACAGAATTTTTGTTTACCGTGGTGTGGCGCTTTAATCGAGTCTCTGATCGCCTCTTTCCAAAATCCAAAGTTTTCGAGAAAAAATTGACAAATGCATACCGAAGCGATTTTTCTTTTTTTGCCATTACACGAGCCATAATCGTATTTGAAGTGCCAAACGCGACCCTTCGTGTTTTTACGCACAGACGATTGCCACACCTTCCTCACGTTGTCGCGGGACCTGGAAAAATACATGAAGAGCGTGAAAATGATTCACGAGATACATCGCGCGGTGATAACCGATTGGAAAAAGTTCCCCAACTGGATATGCGCTACGAAATTGCTCTCGGGCCTTTACCGACAAGTCCAAAATTCCAGCAGTCGGGAACGAACGAATCTATGCGCCAGTCTCTATTTGTCGAGTTTCACGGTTTACCTGAACATCATAGCGACGTGGCTCAGCGAGGGACGATTGGAGGATTGGCGATCGGAGTTTATTATGGCGAGGTACCTTTTGTTTGCAATCACCTCTATTTTAAGGGCGGGGTAAAGTATTAAATTTTTTAAATGAATGCATAATATATCAAGAATATTGTGTTAAAATTTCAAGTCGATCGGAGTAAAATTGACGAAGTTATGAGTATTTGAGCGTCTATTGCTCCATGCCGTTCTCTTCTCTTCTGCGTTTTTCAAACCGTTTTTCTGAGACTTGTCATATTTGAAGTCCGTGTGCACGATAACTCAAAATCTACTGGACCAATCGCTTTGAAATTTTGCACAGTACTTCTTCACATAATTCACCAGGTATTGTCGAGAGCTTTTTTGTTTTTTTTAAATAATTACTAATTATTCAACAACAAATTAGCCGATTTTTTTAGCGAAAATCGGGTTTTTGGCTCCCAAGTGCTACGAAAAATCGAAAAATCGAAAAAAAAAATCCTCCCGTCATTACCTCGCGAAACATCTCCTTTAACAAATGCATTTTGATTTTTTTGTTTCAAATGATTCTGTTGCGAGTTATGGTGCACACCGCAAACCAACTTTTTTTCGAGGCGCCTCCGGGGTTTAATTTTCACTCGCTCAATTTTGAATATTTTGCAATGCAAATTTAGGAGAATGTTGTTCAAATGTTACTTTATTATATGTAAATTTTTCAATAAACGAACACTCTTCGTTACGCCAAAAAAAAAATCTTAAAAACATGCCTTTTTTCGCCGAATTAACTTTACCCCGCCGTTAATCCTGTTTTATATTTATTATGACTTTATTTCGCCGTCAAAATTTTGATGCAATTTCGTCAAAGCTTAATTTCGCCAGAAATGTTTCACAGAAATTTTAGACATTTTTTAATTGATGATAAACAATTTTTATCGAATTTTACAAAACGTTTGTTTCAGCGTAAAAGCATTTTTCTCGAATTTTCGGATTTTACAGATCACCGGAAGTGACTTGTGAATTTTTACAGATCACCGCAAGTGACTTGTGAATTTTTACATAACACCGGAAGTGACTTGTGAATGTTTACAGAACACCGGAAGTGACTTGTGAATTCGGAGTTCCGGAGCCGATCGACACGACCGACAATTACGAGAAAGGGGACAGTTTCGCGATACGCGAATTGGACGACGTTTGCCTCGGTGATCCGGTGATAAGTCTCTTGTGTAAAAAAGTGAAGCATATGGGACGAAGTATCGATCTGTTGGTCACGTTGGATCGAATGTCCGACATGTGGAGAATGAACGACGAGCGCGAGGGCAAGTAGAACAGAACTTTACGCAAGCCCTGTGCGCGCGGCAATATTTACCCTTATGACTCCTCCCCAATTGAGATTGGGAAACAATCTCTTTTCCAAGACGCGCAAGAGCATAGAGAGTAATAATGAACGAGTAAAAAGTCTACTTTTGGTTTAAACGCTGCACATAGGGCTATTTGATACTAAAATGTGGCCACAATTGTTTTTTTCTACCTTAGCAAAATTACCATTAAAGTCGATCGACATTAAATAAAACACAAAATTAATATAAACTGTTACATTTTTTAAGAGGATTAGGGTAGAATATCCATAAGTACGAATATCCATAATTCGAATATCCATAAGTCGAATATCCAGAAGTGATTATAGAGTAGAAATGAGTGCCAGAAATCGCGGGAGGTAGAGGAAAAGTGAGTATAGAGGGAACCCAAACAAACCCAAACAAACTCACTTATCTGCACCTCCCGCCATTTCTGGCACTCATTTCTACTCTATGCTCACTTATGGATATTCATACTTATGGATATTCGTACTTATGGATAAGGTAAATGTCCCAATTATTGAACAGCTAAGGATCTGGGGGATTGAATTCGGTGAGAAAAAAATATAAAATCAAGAAAAAACCATCGCTTTCAGGTTCAAATGATACTTTGATATTTTTACTTTCGAAAAATCACCCTTTAAAGTATTTTTAAATGATTTCAAATGAAAAAAAAGAATAACAATGTGAAGCATGCAAATGTCCCAATTATTGAACACTGGAAGTGCCTGTGTCCCTAATATTGAACAGGCATGTCCCAGTTATTGAACACTCTCGAGAATTCTCTTTTCGTTCTGAAAATATTATTTCGGGTACAATATTAAGAGATAAAAGCAAAATGAAACACTTAAATAATCTTTTGTTGATCATGTAAAAATACAAAAATATATATATAGACTCTTTTGACTTTTTCGGTTCATTCGCATTTGGTTTATTTTTGCCTTTCGACTCGAACTTCATTTTATTTTTATTTTCAGCTTCCTCGTTTTTATGTTCTGTGTTTGTTTGATTTTGTCGCAGTTTGGCTCCCTGAAATATCGGAGAGCAAAAAATAATGAACAGTACATTCGTATTTTTAAGTTACATTTAGGTTATATTCTCTTTTTACTTTCCTTTTTATGTTTATTGCACGAAAATACCAATAAAAAATATATTTGACGATCTTAGAGTTATTATTAAAAGAATAAAGGTAAGTTTATTCAGGAACTTACAGTTTTTGTTTGAATAAATCCGATTCACAAGATCTGTCACACGTTAACTGTCTCGATGTTTTGATGGGTTTAATGACGCCATCTTGGAGAATTTGAGTGTTCAATAATTGGGACACACTGCATTTTCTATGTCCCAATGATCGAACACCGTATTTTTTAACAAATAATTAAATAAAAAAAATTCATAAAAATTCTTATTTGTAAGAAATTTTCTAAGGAACCTGAAACGCCTTTACTTTTTGAGATGCGACAGTTTTTGAATTTTGTATGCCCTTACGCATGAAGCGGCGCGTCTTAGCAAAAGTGATAAGCAGTTACCATGAGACGTCAAATCGGGTCACCGTTGCTGATTAAATAATTTTTGCTCTATCAATTAAAGCTTTTTTTGCACAAGGTAACATTTCGATAGCTAAAAGTTCCATATATGTAATGAAATTTTTATAAATACGTAAATGCATGCAGGTGAATGAGAAATAATAAAAATACAAGATAGTGTTCAATAATTGGGACCTGTTCAATAATTGGGACATTTACCTTATTCGACTTATGGATATTCGACTTATAGATATTCGGCTTATGGATATTCGTACTTATTGATATTCGACTTATGAATATTCACTTATGGATACTCGACGACAGTGTATTAAGGCCTTAGGCCACAGTAACGGGTATAAAATCATGTGCGAATTGAAGAATTTTTTTCTCATATGAAAAATTGATTCACTCATCAAATTAATTACACATCTATTTAGTATGAATATCAAGCTGTTAGAAAATATATATATATATATATATTTTCGATGTGCAAAATGGCCGACTACTCGAAACTTCTTAAAACAGCTTTTTTCCAATTGGCGTAACAATTAACTTCAACAATTTTCACTCGATTTACTTCAAATTTAAAAGTTATGTTCCTAATTGCATTCCGCAGAGAAGTACGTACGGAATTTCTGATTAATCGAAAACTTTTCATTTTATGAACAGTTCACAAGCAGTTATAACGAAATTTTTCACTGAAAATTCATTTCTCAAGATCAAATACCTACAACTTTTGAATAAAACAATATTTTTAAATTCCGTACGCACTTCTCTAAGTATTCTAATGTAGATTGACGAGAATTTTTGTTTTTTGTTCTAGGTAAAAAATTGTGGATGCTGAATGTCACGCCGCGGAGCGCCTAAAAAAAAAGATAAAAGAAAATATTGGTAGTCGGCCATTTTATACATCGAAAAAAATATATATATATTTTCTAACAGCTTGATATTCATACTAAATAGATGTGTAATTTATTTGATGAGTGAATCACTTTTTCATACGAAAAAAAAAACATTGTTAAATTCGCACATGCTTTTACACCCGTTACTGTGGCCTAAGGCCTTAAGGGAAGTTTCTGCCTTGTTGGGCCAAAAAATGTCCGATTTTTCACCAATTTTTTATGCGAAAAGTAATAAATATAGAATGTTGACATTTGGTATGCTGACTAAGCGGTCTTTTTTGAACCTTTAAGTATTTTTTGAAGTTTGACAAACATGGTGGTGGGAGTAGGAGGAGCCACGTATGTCGGTGCGCGGGCGATGACATTCTTCGCTTGCGGAAGTCCTAAGTCCCGGACAGGTGATCTGAAGCAAAAAAATCAAACATATTTTTACTTAGTACAATATTGTGTATAAGTTCAACTAGAATTATCCAAAAATATCTAACAGTTTGTATTTAATGAACAAATACTGCGAAAATGTTTGGGAAAAAAAACAAAGTTTCTTCCGATCGCTCACAATTTTTTTGTTTTTCATTTTTCTTCTCGATTCTAGTTCAACTTATACACAATATTGTACAAAGTAAAAATATGTTTGATTTTTTTGCTTCAGATCACCTGTCCGGGTCTTAGGACTTCCGCAAGCGAAGAATGTCATCGCCCGCGCACCGACATACGTGGCTCCTGCCATTCCCACCACCATGTTTTGTCAAACTTTAAAAAATACTTGAATGCCTAATATAGACCGCTTGGTCAACATACCAAATATCAACATTCTATATTTAATACCTTTCGCATATAAAATTGGTGAAAAATCGAACATCCTTGCGCCCAACAAGGCAGAAACTTCTCTTTAGAGTTAACCCAAACAATCTTCATTCATCACTATCATTATCACTATATTCATCTTCCGAACTTTCCTTATCCATTGTACTTTCGTTTTCTTCTATTGAAGTCACTCCAGATCCTGAAGGACGAAGGAGTTGATCTCTTTAGCGTTGCTCTCGCGGCCGCGCACAATCCTTCGTGATGAAAAAAGTTCAAAAAATATTTTTTTTTCAACGCGCATCAGTACGTCGACTAACGATGATCAACGAAAATGTCAAATTTTTTTCCACGCCATAGCTAGGAACCCCCTTAATAATTGCCACCGTATCTCCAGGTGCGCGGATCTCGTTGAACGACGAATTTCTGAACGAGGTCACCCGCGAGTTCTCCAAGTACAACATTCCCCCCTCCTCGGACACGACGGACGCCCTCGTGGCGTTCTCGCCGCGACCGGAAGTGCCGACGACGAAGAGCCACCTCGACATCGACGACGACGACATTGATCAACAGATGTTGAAAATGGACAATCCCTTTTTGATGAAAGCTTTCGAGAATTATTTGCCGACCGGCGAATCGTATACTCGTGTCGATACCGTGGACGCGAAAGGGCCCGACGGCGATCGACGCGTCGACTGGGGCAGACGTATCTTTCGACGGCTCGAGGAAATTTCACCGACGGCCGTGTTGCCCTTTCGAAAGGTACTCGAGAACACCCTGGAGAAGGTGCTCGAGCAGCGTTACAGCTGTGCCAGCAAGCTGGTCAAAGACATTCTGATCCAGGAGTACAAGCTCGACGCTCATCTCAAGCTCATGAGGTCCGTTTTCATGATGGAACGAGGTCACGTCATGACACAGTTCTATCGACTCATGTTCAACGAGGTATGTTTTTCACATGGTTACAATCTTTTTACTAACATTTCTTGCCGTCAGGAGTCAGGTTTTAATAGATAGATCGATTCGTTTATTCCAAATGTACAGCTTTCGCTTTTTACAATACCCCTCCTCTTTCCACTTTTTCATCACATGTTTTCTTACTTTAGCGCCACTTAAATACTACTTATGAACTAAATACTAAATACTAATTAGTGCTCTTTCTCTTTCTCTAGCTCTTTCCCTTTGCTCTTATTCCTCCTCTTCCCGGCTCTCCTCTTTTCTCCCCCTTTTCAGCCTTGCGAGCGCCTTCAAATATTCGCAAATCTCCACCACCGGGTCCCCCCTTAGCGTTTGTTTCGTCCACTCTAACTCCTCGCCTTCCCTTCCTCCTCTCCAATCATCCACCCCCCTAACCCATTCTTCTCTTATCTCTCCTCTTGCCACCTCGCATTTCCATATATGTTCTAGATTTTCGACTTCTTCTCCGCAAATTCCACACGACCAGCTATCATATCCCCTTTTCCCAACTTTTCCTACGTTTCCGCATCGCAGTCTAGCCCACTGCTCCTTAGTTTCCCCCCCTATCTGTTTATTATCCCAATACTTCTCTCTCTCAATCCTCACCTTTGTATCCTTGTACCAGGGGCAAAAGGATGACCTGTCCACTTTGGTCCAGTCCCCTTGCACGTCCTGATCCTTTTTCCTGTTCACCCCCTCGCTCAAGCATCTCTCGACCCTCTCCCTGTTTCCCACACCTGACCACAGCAGATCGACGACTTTTCCATCACCTACTTCGCTCATCGCCTTTTTAAACTCCCTCCCCCACCTTGACGGCTGCCCGTTTAAAATACTTCTGACCTCTTCTCTTAAACACACCCTTGGCCACCTCCCCTCTTGCATCTTCAGAATTTGGGCTATGTAACTACCTGCTCTTTTCCTCGCTTCCACCTCCACACTCCTCCTGCCCGCCTCCAACT
Organism: Ophion obscuratus; assembly: GCA_964007375.1. Classification (NCBI taxonomy): domain Eukaryota; kingdom Metazoa; phylum Arthropoda; class Insecta; order Hymenoptera; family Ichneumonidae; genus Ophion; species Ophion obscuratus. The sequence continues at coordinate 20,368,506 of OZ023319.1, read as the reverse complement.
TCCATATGTAGCTTGGGGTGTTTCTTGCCACCCCCAAAGCCATTTTGAGTCAGGTTTTAATAATTAAGTGGTAAATCTTTCCAAATTAAGTGGAAAGATTTCTTCACCATTTTTGAGTCTCGGGGAATGTTTTGTTACTACTTTTGGCTGTTACATGTTATTTTTTTAAAATTAATCTTAAAAATCTAATTTTTCTCAAGGGGCCATTGTGAACGCTGAAAATTTGAGTGATTTTCGGGATTTTTTTTTTAAGAAAAGTACTCAATTAAGTGTTTCGGAAAATTAAGAATATATTTGGCTATATTTGACCTATATTAGATAATTTTTACATAGAAAAATATTGAGATCCAAGCGACTTATGCGCTGCCTTCGGAGGCGCCAAAAAAAAGTTCCTCCACTGCTCACATGATTCCGGCCGATTGAGTAGCTGAAACCGAAAAAGGAAAAAAATTCGTTAAACTGGAAGGTATTTCCTGTACAATGACGTAGGATTTTCGAAAAATATCAAAATCTAACAAAGCAGTAACACAAAAGTTTTCCTACTTTACGTAATAAAAATTTTAAGATGTACAATTTTGCCCTTTAATTATATATTTTAAAAATTAGCATATACAGAATAAATCTGTACCTCGTATGCATTTTTTTTGAGGTTCATTGAAGAAAAAAATGAATAAACCGTCATTTGTCTCAACTGAATCGCATCAACCTCCGTAACTATCGATTTTTGCAAGATAAAGTTATATTTACCATAAAAACGGCTAATCGGCTATATCTGGCCCATACAATGAACTGTCGAAAAAGAGCAAAAAAAATCGTTTTTTTTTTTTAAGTGTCACACTGGTATAGCCCCTTAATCTTAAAAAAAAGACACGTAAGAAGACGGCGAAGGAACGTGATTTTCTTGATTTTTTTCGACGCGACAATAAATGTTTATTAAAAAACTGTGAACAACATCTATTAGTATATATTTTCCTGTACTTGTACAATTTTTTTTATTCAAAAATATTTCAAAATGGCGGAACTCCAGCTGTCTTCCAGGAGCGCCTTCTTTTGAGCATCAGTTGCGGTGGATATGATAATTTGAGAATGGTTCATCCGAAATCAGAGTTTGAAAAAGATTTCATTAGTATATTGCATTAACTTGGGCCTGGACGAAGGATTTGTAAAAATTTTGATTAAAAAAAATGACGATAATTTTAAGGCGCAAAAAAAGGCCTTTTTCATGAGATTTTTTAAAGAAAACTACAAAACTTTTTTAATCGATCAATATACCATCTTAAAGAACACATCTTGAAGACCTTACATTACATTGTTTAGTGGCAAATGGCCGTCAATGAAATAATGTTTTTATATACACGGTTTGCGGTGACCAACATTGCGGCGAAGTGGATCATCTGAAAAAAAAAATGCGGATGGATTTAGTCAAATATAAGTATAAACTAGTCTTTAGTCGAAGGATTTTAAAAAATATTCATTTTTCACAAAATGGCGGACAGTCAAAGTTAATGGTTCGATTTTAACGAAAAAAATCGAACGATTAAAGATTACATTTTTATGTGTTAAATGAGCCTGCAAAATTTCAAGAAGATCGGTTCATTAGTGTTCGAGTAATCTTGTTCACCGACTTCAGAAATGCCATTTTGAGAAAAAGGCGTTTAATGTTTCAATTTCCGGTCGTTTACACAACGGATTCTTCTCTTTCAACGCTCATATCTCAGTCAATTTTGTTCGGATCGACTTGAAATTTTCAGGACATATTCTCAGATACTTATACTTCAAAAAAATGCAATAAAAAAAATCGATTTTTTCAAAATCGCAAGTGGGGGTAACCCCTTAACAAAAAAATTCATTTTTTGAAGGGCCAAATTTTCGGTTTTTTTGTTACAAAATTTTGTTTTGGTACAAAATTCAAAATCCTTTGTCTAGGCCCTAGCTATTATCATAATAAATAAGTGGTATAAATTTGGTATGGATCGGATCAATAGTTTTTTAGTAATCATGTCCACCGCAAAGGTGTTTCTCAATAAAAACGATTCTGAGATAATCGAGTTGAAAATTCAAGCATATTTCTTTTACATTTAAAGTTAATTTATTCATACTAACATGGAGTAGTCGATTCCAGGGGCATACAGTAATCCTTCTGCATCCTCTGCAGCCTGTAATACATTAATTTCATACTGCCTACGAGCCATTCTTCCTTCTCTTGTGGCTGCTTGCGCTCGCTGCTCGGCAAGCGTAACACGGTTCGTGCGGTTGAAATACCTATAACTGCGAATCTAATGCTCCGACCTTTATAAAGTTTGGTGAGAATATTCTTGAGCTATTGCACTTAAAGAATATGCAATTCAAAAATGTTCCATTTTTCCGACCATCACAAGTGTATATAAAACCTTAATATGAAAAAAACCAACGAAGATTTTTCTTTCATTAACACTCATACGCAGTATATGAACTAGAGCATGGATACCGGGTTTTTTTTTTTATCATATCGCAAAACCGAAATATCGGACCAAAAATCCGATATCGAAAAACCAATATTCGACTCGAATAATACCGAGTTTCGATCTCAGAGTTGAAAACATTAAAATATCATTATAATTGTTATTATCTCCGTTTAAGTTACTTTTATTTGTTTTTTTTCTACGTTTAACAGTCTTAAAATATTATTACCTACATTAAATATTTCCGAAGTGTCAACTTATATATCCACGAGTGTGGAATCAGAAAGGGCCTCTTCTCGCGCGGCTTACCCATGCAATAAGATAAGGTTGTTTCTGAAAGACGAAACTTCAGATGCCCTCTGTTTTTTGCGGTCATTGTATCAACAATCTCAATCTCGTTAATTAAAGTGACCATGCTGTTGGCTGCCTGCCACAAGCTATGCCATTCGTTTGCATTCTGGTAGCTACTACTCTGCTGATTTTCATAAAACTTCCTAATTTTAAGTTTTCTTTTTTACTACTCTTTTTATTTGCATTTTCCATTCCTATTTTTTTTCTTGTTTATTGATTTCATGTTGGGTTGGATATATTTAAGAACGTAGCAGAGTATGTTTAGAAATGTATAATAAATGAGGATCTCAATGAAAGATGGTGATTTTTAATAAATCATGTGGTTTCACGTAGCTATACACTGTTCTACAACTGTAATACAAGCTTCTACAACTTCCATCCTTAATTTCAAGCTTCTAACGTTTTTAATCAAGGTTTCCCATAAATATCGGGAAATATCGAAATGCCGGTATTCCGATATTACAACTTGTTCATATCGAAATAATAACGGTTATAGAAAAAGCTCGGTTATAGTCCAAGCTTTAATATGAGCCGAGAAATAGTGAGAAATGTTGAAAATTGATCAAATGTCACGCTTTGAAACGAAAAAGATTGAATTCTCCGAAGAAAAATAGCTGCATTGTGCAATCAAAAATACGTTAAAATTTTTTTCAAAAACATTTAGGTTCATGTCTTAGACAATAAGGTTAGAAAGATTTGTACCAAATTTCATCAGAATCGGTCGATAAGCTTTTTAGCTATACGTCACGCCAGTCTTGAAAATTCAGATTAAAAGACCATGCCATATTTCCGCCATTTTTAAAGATCAACAAATTTTTTAAAATACCATTCCACAGCCAAAAGTAGTAATAAACGTACCCTGAGTCTAAAAAATGGTGAAGAAATCTTTCCTTTAAAAAAAATCATGAAAAACGGCAAAAAATCCTCGCCTAAAGGTATCTTTAAGCGAGGATTCTCAATTGTGATCCTCAATTGTGAAATTTGACTATACATTCAAATTACGTAATGAAATAGGTACTTTTTATCGGAATTACGAAATTAAAACGAAGGAAGTTTTTATTAAAGTTCAAGTTGTATTAAATTATTTCTTTGTGCCTGCTTGGTTGAAACAAAATCAACTAAGTCGATTATTTGAATTTAATTGTTTTGGATCGAATTTTTCTGGAGGGACGGCGTAGCCACCCCGGCTGCCAAGTGTAGATTATCATTATTATTGTATCGCAGATCGAGACGTCGTCAACGTGGAACAACGCGTACTCCCTGACGTGCATTCTGCAAGAGGTATTGTCGCAAGAGTGGCCGGACTCGAGTTCCCGCTGGTCGATCAGCGTCGAGGGTGTGCGAACGCACCAGGTGCTGCAGGCGGCCGATCGCGTGACCCTTCGTTACTCGATCGGTTGGCCGGTGAATATGGTGCTCAGCGAGGACGCGCTCGCCAAGTACAACGCGATATTTCGCTTTCAATTGAAACTCAAGTGGGCCCTCTGGACACTGAATCATTTGCGATTTCGCGATCTCGAGGGGCCGAGCGAAGATTCGCGCCCAATGGACGACGTGTTGCAACATTTTTACGCTCGCAGACTCGAGAGTCTGAGATTTTGGCTGACCCACGCGATTGGCTCGATTCACGCGTATCTCGCTGGCCAAGTGTTGCAGAGCTTCGGCATTGCCCTGGACAAGGTCTTGGCACGAACCGACAATTTGGACACGATCATAACTGGTGCGTGAGAATAATGTCGTTACGAAGTTTGCTTTGGTTTGCGTTGTAAGCGAAGGGAGACAGGATATTCATCGCGTACACACAAATTTTAAGGCGGGAAACCAGTTTAGATCATTCAAAAAATCGATTTTTTTTAAATTTCATAAATTGTTAGTAAAAGTAATCGCTGATTAACCGGTAAGCAGTATAAATAATTCATTACTGCCTTGAATTTTTTGTTTTCGGTCATTTTTTTTTTCAAGCGCGTTGTCTCGAAACGACTTTTTTTTCAATTTGTATGCACTCCAGCTCGAAAAGTTTCTAACCTATAATTTTATAACGTGATAGTTTCTTAAAATAATTACGCTGTATATGAAGCTAAATTTGGGGTTATATTGCTTAAAGTATATTTATTGTAGCAAAAAAGCTACAATTGCTTAAAGTATATTTATTGTAGCAATCTTCCATTTTTTGGTCAGAGTTAGGCTCATATAGAAGGAAAACATGTTCTTAAGGGGTTATATACAGTCAGGAGGCCCAAAAAGATCGATTTTTCAAGAATTTTTCTTCAGAAGACCTTTAAATCTATTAACGTAAAAATTTATACTCGTATTATGGTAACTTCTGACGGTATTTTAACATTTCTCATTTGTAAAAATAATTATTTTGAAAGCTGCTATAGCTGATCTCCGGGAGCACCTCTAAAAAAAGGCGTCATGCGGTGAGCACGACAAAATGGCGGCTTCTAAAAAAATCGATTTTTAACAAAAATGTAGGTCTTCAATTGTTTATAAAATGGAAAATATTTATCGGTGAGAAAAAAAACCTTAGATTAATTACTAAAAAATCTACTTGAAAAAATTGTGTCAAAATTTATGACTGATTGGTTCAGCCCTTTGCGAGAAATCTTGCTCACCGACTTTAAAAACACAATTTTGAGGAAAACGCGTTTAAAGTTTCAAAAGTACTTTCGAATGCTCTGACACGTCATTACAAATGTGCCTATAACTTCGAGAATATTCGCCGGATTGACGAGAAATTTTCTGAGCGTGATATGTACATTACGAAAATTAAAAAAAAATCGATTTTTCGAAAATTTTAACTTTATATAACCCCTTAACGTAATCTTCAAACGATATTGATTTCCGATGAAAACTGTGACCTCCAGAGTGTACATAAACAGCAAAGTCTGATGGCCACCTTCGATGGGCAGCAGGTTATATGTTGCATATTTTCAGAGGAAATGCTTCGAAAAAAACTAAAAATATTTTTTTCAATATATGTATAAAATATTCCCAAAGTTTGAACAAATTCTATTCATTCAATGCTTGTGAAAGAAAAAATCATGGAAATCGCTAAAACAAACGTACTCCTAACCTGGTTTCCCGCCTTAATTTAGTCATTTTCGATTAATTGCAGTTCACAACGAGTACTTGGAACAAGTACACGAGCACTGTCTGCAAACGAGCGAATTCGAGAGCTTGATCGTGACGATAAACAATGTACGTATTGCTCCCCAGGCTGGAGATATCTTGTAATGGGTACATTACTGCTATGTCGGTCGCAATTATGTAGTTAATTGTTTCTAGTGATGTGTGCTCTAGTAACTATCGGGCCCACCATATATTACGTTATTCTAAATTTGGGGGGGGGGAGGTTGGTCTGCGGATGACGGTAAATGATGGATGAGGGAGGGGGGGGGGGCGTTTCGAAATTGACGTCATTCTTGTGATACCAGTTACTTCAAAATGTACAATAGTATATTGTACAACTAGAGTGGTTTCCCCGCATGAGTGATGAAAAATATTTTGCAAGTACCTAATGGTATTAATTATTGAACTCATTATTTATTTATTTATTACATAAGGTTTGTCTACATTATATTCGAGAACTTCAAATAACAGCGTACCTATGAAAATAGTTCGATCGAGCCAAAATGAATATGGGGAGGATACGGAGATATTACCCGTGATCCAGGATTTGCAAGAATGGGTGAAAACTCCGTGGGAGCTATCCAAAGAAAACTAAAGAATAGGGAAGAATAATATTATTATATTAATGAAAATTGCCAAAGTACAAAATAATAAAAGATGATTCTATAACAAAATGTGGGAGCTATCCAAAGAAAACTAAAGAATAGGGAAGAATAATATTATTATATTAATAAACATTGCCAAAGTACAAAATAATAAAAGATGATTCTATAACAAAATGTTTTAATGTTACCCAATTTTTCTCAAATCCGCAAATGTTTTAATTTTGCCAAACTGGTAATGACGTCAATTTTGCGAGAGGGGGGGGGTCATTAGGAAATGACGATAGGATGATTGTAGGGGGGGGGGGTCGAAAATCAGCAAAAATCGATGACGTAATATATGGACGGCCCCTATAGTAATGATAACGAATCTCACGCAAAGTTGATCGTGGCCGGAAAAAGGAGGAACTTTTGTAATTTTTTTCTGCGAAAACGTGTGGAGGTTGACATTTTTTTTTTTTTTTACATCGAAGAGTATAGTTTTGATCATATTTTACAATTTCTGTATTGAAAAATATCTATAAATGTGGTAGATACAATGGTTTGTGCAGAGCGCTGTTTGAAAAACGTCCTTCGCCGTGACTACTACTACTGTTGCTCGGAAACAAAGCATCCGAAATAAACAAAAATCAAACGCATTTAGTTTTTGCATGAAATGATCTAGGACTTGGACGAAGGATTTGATAAAATATTGATTTATGAAAAAATGGCCGCAGTCCAAAGTGAAAGTATCGATTTTCGCTAGATAAACGCTCTGTTTTCGTTGATAAAAGAAAACTATGCATCGAAAAAAAATGCTTCGTTCAAGCACTGCTTTCGATGTTTAAAAGAAGCTTGTAAAATGTGAACTTGATCGGCGCAGTCATTTTTTAATTATCGTCATCACCTATTTTGAAAAAAAAAACGCTTCTAAGTTCCTACTATACTTACCAATTATTTGACTTATTATTACGCTAAACAGTTACTCGAGTTCCCAACATACTTACTAGTTACTTAAGTTACTCAACAGTTACTTGAGTTCCGATTATATTTACTAGCTACTTACGTTACAGTTGTACTTACTAGTTATTTGAGTTCTTACTACACTCCCCAGTCACCTAAGTTAATTACACTTATCAGTTACTTGAGTTTCTAATATACGTACTACTTACTTACGTCACTATTGTATTGTAATGGGAGTACAACTTTGCAGTGACCGTTTTTTTCGAAAGTTTAAGGCTTTATTATAAAAAAGTGGCTACTTATTTTTTAATCAAAGTACTGCCCGTCGCTAGCTACGACCTCGGCCCATCTTTCAGGTAGCATTCGAATCCCGCGTCGATAAAAGTCTTGGTCCTTGGAGGCAATCCAGGAATCGACCCAATTTTTGACTTCTTCGTAAGTACCGAAGTGCTGGTCAGCCAAATCGTGTGCCATTGACCGGAACAAGTGATAGTCGGAAGGGGCAATGTCTGGAGAGTACGGCGGGTGGGATAAAACCTCCCATTTCAGCGTTTCCAAGTACTTTTTCACGACATTTGCAACATGGGGTCGGGCATTGTCATGCTGCAGTATCACCTTGTCATGTCTTTCGTTGAATTGTGGCCGTTTCTCTTTGAGTGCCTTACTCAAGCGCATCAACTGACGTCGGTAGAGTTCCCCTGTGATGGTTTCGGATGGTTTGAGCAGCTCATAGTACACAACGCCCAGCTGGTCCCACCAGATACACAGCATCACTTTGGATCCGTGAATATTCGGTTTGGGCGTCGATGACGGAATATGACCAGGCAGTCCCCATGATTTTCGGCGTTTAGGATTATCGTAGTAAACCCACTTTTCATCTCTAGTCACAATCCGGTGCAAAAATGCCTTCCTTTGTTGTCTTTGGAGCAGTTCCCGCAAATGCTGAGAATTCGGCTCGTAGGTTGCCATGTTTGAGTGCCAATAACTTTATAATGCATACACGTATCCGTTAGCTTTTTTAAATTGTTTACATTGGCAGAGCCTCTAGTTTAAAATGCCACTTTTTTATTGAGCTAGGGCCACTACTTCGGCCGCAGTGGCTCTCTAAGTAAAACGGTCACTGCAAAGTTGTACTCCTAATACTTACTGGTTACTTGAGTTTCTACTATACTTAATAGTTACTTCACGTACTATTAGACTTATTAATTAATTTACAATGATACTTACCAATTACTTAAAAAATTCGAACAGCTTGATATTCATACCAAATAGATGTGTAATTAATTTTATGAGTGAATCGCTTTTTCATACGAAAAAAAAATTTAAATTCGCACATGATTTTATACCCGTTACTGTGGCCTAAAGCCTTAAGCTACCATCAGCCACGTGATTTCTCGGAATAATCGACCCTTCGCTCCTCACTTTTTTTTTCACCGTAACACGCGGACAGTTGCTGGGCATGTGCGTCAACGTCCGCGAACGATGGAAGCGCGGTGCCTCGTCGCTCGTCGCGGCCGATCTCGACCTGATGGAGAAGAGCTACACGAAGTATCACAGTTACATAGCCCTGGCACTGCACAACGCGGTGCAGAACAGAGACGCGGATTACTGTAAGTCCGAGGTCACAGCGGTGATCGTCAATTTGCGCGACGCGTTTCACGCGAACGTGCCGATCTTCGATCGCTAAATCGCTACCCGACGACTTTTTTACCCTTTCGTACTCCCGCATAAAATAAGAATCCTCCAGAGAAAAATTGCAATGGCCAATTCGTAATAATTACGCTGTAACAAACGCATGCCGCGATAGCCAATCGATAATCCAGAGCATCCCAAACGTTACTTTTTTTTGTTCTTTTTTTTAGGTATCATTTTTTTTTCTTTTCGTTTGTTCACAGTGACTGGCTTGAGATCCGCTTTTAACTGCAGTATGCCGTGCATCTAACACACTCATCGAACAGTCACAACGTGTGTGTCTGTAAATAATACATCGTCAGTCAAAAAAAAACCATCCCCGTGAAAATGCCTCTCTCCTATGGGAAATATAGACAATCGAAATACAAACGAAATTGCAATTGCGACGTTTTCTAATTACCAATAGTTGCTCTTAATAGTGGACATTGATAGATCCTGTTAATAGTTGCTATTAATGGTTGCTGTTACTAGTGGCTATTAATAGTGGCTAATAATACTTCCTGTTAATAGTTGCACTTAATGGTTGCTGTTCATAGTGGCTATTAATAGTCGCCGTTAATAGTTTCTATTAATGCCAGCTATTATGGTTGCTTTTAATAGTGGTCATGTATAGTTGCTCTTAATAGGGACCATTAACAGTGCCTATTAATCGTCGCTATTAATAATGGCTACTAATAGTTGCTGTTAAACGTTGCTAGTAATAGTTGCCATTAATAGTTGCTGTACAAATATGTACTATAATAGTACAGTTATATACTAGTTGCTCTTAATAGTTACTGTTACTAGTGGCTATTAATAGTTGCAATTAATAGTGGCTAATACTTCCTGTTAATAGTTGCCCTTAATAGTTGCTGTTCATAGTGGCTATTGATAGTTGCCGTTAATAGTTGCTATCAATGCCGGCAATTATGGTTGCTATTAATAGTTACTATTAATAGTGGTCATGAATAGTTGCTCTTAATAGTTACCATAACACTGCCTATTAATAGTTGCTTTTAATCGTCGCTATTAACAGTGGCTATTCGTAGTTGCTGTTAAACGTTGCTAGTAATAGTTGCAGTTAAGAGTTGCCATTAATAGTTGCTATACAAATATGCAGTATAATTGTACAGTTATGGTATATCCTTTTCCGAAATTACACGAACTCGATACTGAAAAGTGCCCTCTATGCTAACCTTCGCTGTGTGAACGAATAAAAAAAGTTTCGATTTTTTTCACAACGCTTTTCCTATTCGATCCGTCTTTCCTCCGCTTCCTTCGCAATTTTCCTTTTCCAGACAAATTAACACCGGCCCCCCCACGAAGCGACGATGGCGAACAGACCGATGATTCTGAAAATTTCGACGAGTGCCATCAACGCGTTACCGAGCTGAGTCGCGATCTTATGACGGAAGTTGCACATCAGAGTTTGCCCCCTTCCGGTATTCCCGTTCCCGTACCCGACCTCGTGAGAGAAAGAAGCGATTACTGGACCGACAATGGGTACGAATTTCGAAGCCTCGATCTCTCGTACTTCGGTCAAAGTGTAACACTTTTTATTGGACGCTTAAAAAGTTTTTTTCAAAATGTTGCCGTCGTCGTTCTCGATACTTTGGCGGAGGGGGAACATTTCACATGTCACATTTGACGGGTAATAAGCGACGTTGGTTTTTATCCGATGAGAATCGACGTTTAGCTTTTTTACTTGCTGGGTCGAACTGTTAAAAGTAATTCGAGACGGTATTGAAGTTTGCGTTCCAACGAAGCAAACTTCAACGCCGCGAATTGAGGCGCTTGTTAGGCGTTGAAAAAATGCTTGGATTGGTCTTCGTTTTCCTTACTCCCGCCGCTTCCTGTACGTAACGATTAATCGTGTAAAGCCTGTGGCATCTCCAGTATGAATCGGTAAACGAGTAATTTTATTTACAAATGTTGGCACCTCGAGCGACGGGCCACGTTTCCCGGGTAGCCGTGTGTTCAGTTCCAATTTACATTTTCCTATATAGCATGCGATTCTTAAAACGCTTAAAATACGAGATTACAACGGTTCGAAGCGTCGTTCGTTGCTCGCTGGTGAAGAAAAATCCGACGAGCACTGCGATTCACGACGTTGAAGTTTGCAGCGTTGCATCGGAAATACATTTTTTTCTTTCATGGTTCGAATTTTTCCATTTCCTCCTCCCAAGCGAATTGACGATATTTTTTTCAGCGAATTGTCCGAGTACGTGTCGTTGAATCAGTACGACCAAACTTTTTCCTACATTCGTTGGTATCATTACGAGGAACACTTTCTCGCGCTGAATCGATCGTCGTACGCACTGAGCGACGAGCTCGCCGAATTTACGAGCGGCGACGCGGGAAAAAAATAGGCAAGCTCGGAAAGCAAGTTGTGAAGAGGCGAATAAAAGCAAGAAACACACACACACACACACATATATATATATATATATATGAGGTATTCTACGTGAATCCGACGGACTTTGTCCCTGACCCCCGCCAATTAGATTTATTTATTTTTATCTAATTCCATAGACTCTATAGTACAGTCGTGCTGTCGCTGAAAAAGCCCAGAATCGGAGAAAATTAGAAGAAGGCTAGTTTTTTGACAGGTGATTTTGTAGGTGTCGTGGGTGCTAAATCCAAGTTTGCCTAAAAATCGGGGTTTAGGGTTCTTTTTTAGGGGATGAAAGGAGATGGGGGTGCTTAATGCCAAACGACAACCCCTACGAGTTCGGCGCCATGAGACAAAATGTTCAGAAAAATCCGGGCTTCAGTTTTGTCCACAGCGCCGAAGTCGTGGAAGTTCATTTTGGAGGTGAAAAAGTGGGGTGAAATTTTGAAAAATCGGTTTTAAATCAATAACTCTTTAGAAAAAAATCGTACGTTTTTTGTTCAAATGGGAACGTTGTAGCCCTTGAAAAGACGCGTCGATCAAGTGTTCGATCATCACCGTCCGATAATATCTTCACCCCCAAAAAATGGCTAAAAAACTTTTAAAAAAATAGTTTATTGAATAACTCAAAAACAATCGGTTTTTCGAGTATGGTTCAAATGTACGAAATGTAGAGAATAATTTTCTCCATATTTTCGTTCCTATGCACAACTTTTTAATTTTGCTTTTTCGAACCCCTCTCGGGGGTTGTACATTCAAAATGAAATTCTGGGAAAACTATTGACGGCACGAATTCGCCGCCGTGGAAGAATTTGTAGCTTGAACCCTCAGCTACATTTTTGTCCATAGCGCCAAACTCGTATCTCTTCAGTTTCGGTCAATAGTTTTCCCAGCTTTTCATTTTGAATTTTCAACCCCTGAGAGGGGTTCGAAAAAGCAAAATTAAAAAGTTGTGCATAGGAACGAAAATATAGCGAAAATTATTCTCTACATTTCGTACATTTGAACCATCCCCGAAAAATCGATTGGTTTTGAGTTATTCAATAAACAATTTTTTTGTTAATTCTTCAACAATTCTTTTGGGGGTGAAGATATTATTGGAGAGGGTTGATCGAATACTTGATCGACGCGTCTTTTCAAGGGCTACAACGTTTCCATTTGAACAAAAATTATATGAATTTGTCCTAAAGAGTTATCGAATGAAAACTGATTTTTCAAAATTTCACCCCACTTTTTCACCCCCAAAATGAACTTCCACGACTGCGACGCTATGGACAAAAATAAAACCCGGATATTTCTAAACATTTTGTCTCCCGGCGCCGACCTAGTGGGGGTTGTAGTTTGGTATTAAATCACCCTTAACCCCTTAAAACAAACCCTACCCCCCGATTTTTAGGCAAACTTGGTTTTAGCACCCGTGGCACCTACAAAATCACCTGTCAAAAAACTAGCCTTCTTCTAATTTTTTCCGATTCCAATATACAGCACGACTGTACTACTAAAAGACACCCTGAATTTTTTTAACATTTTTCGAAACAACCCTTTGTAAAAAAAAAACTTTCTTCGTAAAAAACCGCTTTGAAAATCGGAAAAAATTCCCAAAAATACGTAATTATATGTAAAAATTTTCAAGCTATAACCCGCAGTGGAAGTATGATTTTTTGTGTGCTTTCTGAGCGATTAACGTTAAAGAAAATCCGAAAAATTGACTGCAACTGTTCAAGATCCATGATTGTGATTCAGTTATTCAAAAATGGTCAAAAAAATTCATTGTGGTTATCAAAATACTTAAGTATCCGCCCGAGGTAAGCAGTTCTTGAATTTTTCGGATTTTTTTAACGTTAATCGCTCTGAAAGCACAGAAAAAAACATACTTTCACTGCGGGTGATAGCTTGAAAATTTTTACATATAATCACGCATTTTTGGGAATTTTTCCAGATTTTTAAATCAGGGCGTTTTTTCGGAGAATTTTTGTTTTACTCACGGTTGTTTCGAAAAATGTAAAAAAAAAATTCAGGGTGTCTTTTAGCGTCAATGGAATCAGATAAAAATAAATAAATCGAATTGGCGGGGTTCAGGGAAAAAGTCCACCGGATTCACGTGGAATACCTCATATATAGGGTGTCCTGTTATCAGTAGATAATCCTACAGCTATCGATAGGTCAGCTCATGTCCTACTATATCCTGGAATTTCAGTTTAACAAAAGTCCCACGGTTTTCGAGATTTTGGGCTTCACATTATTTATTGAAAAAATTAATCTATTTTTGGTTTTTCGCATGCCACTTCTACAAATGATATGAATCGACAATAACTAAGCAACTTTTTAAAGTAATTGGTACGACATGCGTAGTACATTTTTTTTACACCACAGGCTATCACAGTTAGATGTTCGAATTGGTTGATATGAAAATTCTGCATAAGATCTTTTTTCATAAAATTTCCTTAACATTTTAGGTTAAAAAGTAGACTTTTCTAGATAAAACAAATAATCACGAGTATTATCAAAAAACCGGGATAAAAAAGTTATCATTTGTAAAAATGACAAGCGAAAAATCGAAAGCAGATGATGTTTATCTCGAAAGCCGTGAGACTTTTACTAAACTGAAATTTCAGCATATAGTAGGATTGTTGCAGGATTATCCATTCATAACAGGACGCGTTGTATATATATATATATATATATATATATATATATATACACACACACAGGGTGTCCCATTTTAATCTTACACCTGAATTTTCTCGAAACTCTCGGACGAACTATTGTGTGGAACAAAACTTCTAGGGACTGAAGGGGGACGTTTGAAAAAAATTTATTTGAGGAGCCAAAATTCAAAATGGCGGCGTTACAAAGGCTGACATGTTTTTTTCAAACGGAAACATAACTTTCTTTTATTGCCAAAAAATTTGTCAGCTGAAAACTAAAAACTTTTGTTGAAAAAATTGTTTAATAAAGTTCATAGTTTTCAAGTGAGAACATCTCTAAATGGACTAAATGTCTCACGGCAAGCCGCTCAATGTTGTATTTTCGAATGTATGAGCACTTGAACAAAAAAAGAATCAAATTTTTTTGTTGAAAATTTTGGTTTTTTTTTTTTCAAATTTGGACGATATTTCATGAGAAAATTTTGGAGGAAAATCGATGAAAAATAGTGTTTTTCCATTTTAATAGCGTTTGTGCCATTTTCAGGCCCAAAAACGTGTTTCTTTAAATCCTTGACGAACTTTGATCACGATGGGTAGAAAAACACACACACACACACACACACACACACACACACACACACACACACACACACACACACACAAATCCTGGATACATCTGAAATAATTGAAAATGATGTTCTCACTTGAAAACTATGAACTTTATCAAAAAAAATTTTCAACAAAAGTTTTTAGTTTTCAGCTGACAAATTTTTTGGCAATGAAAAAAAGTTATGTTTCCGTTTGAAAAAAACATGTCAGCTTTTGTAACGCCGCCATTTTGAATTTTGGCTCCTCAAATAAATTTTTTTCGAACGTCCCCCTTCAATCCCTAGAAGTTTTATTCCACACAATATTTCGTCCGAGCAATATTTTTCGAGAAAATTCAGGTGTAAGATTAAAATGGGACACCCTGTATATATATTTATAAAAGCCTACGTTGAATGACGTGATTGGAAAAAAAAAAGGTATAGAATTTCTTTTTGCGATTGAAAAATTTACAGAGAATTTTAGTTTTGATTTTTATATGTGAGATTGGAGATGCGGGATTGCGAAGAAGTTAAGGAATAGCGCGACAAGACAAAGAGAGAGAGAGAGAGACTATTCCAAAATCATGGCACGATCGCTTGACCGCAAGTTGCCCGCAACCAGACACGCGTTCACGTTTCTCCGGAAGTGTTCTCGAAAGTAAAAATAAAATATGTATCATCGCCCTACTATTTTTTTAATTTTCAGTGCCATTTCGCTCGACCTCGAAGATTTACCGAATATTCATCGGTGGCTAAACGAAGCGCTTGGCAATTTTGTTCGAAATACGAACGAGTTTGCAATTCCCGAGTTTTTTTTTCGTTATTGAAAGTTGTAATTGCACTTGCCCACGTTTTTTTTCTATTGAATTGTATGAGAAAATCTTGCACATACAATTTTATATTGTGGAACTACATTGTGGTACTGTATACTCGTAGTCGTATTGTACAGTAGTAATTGTATTATATTGCAACTATATTTCTTCGTACGGCACTATACAGGATGATTCGCAACTATCAGGGTTCCCTTGGTCAGCATACAGGGCGTGTCAACGCCGGCAAAACGTTTTTTTCCGCACTGTTTTGTCCGGACGCGGATAAAAATCCGTGGAGATATTCACGTTAAGCCACACCAGTGTGATTGGTAAAAAAATCTGTTTTTTTTTTGTTGCATTTTCAAAGTATACAGGTTGAAGCATATCCGAAAAAAAAAATCAAGTTAAAATATTGAATATTTACCAACTTACATACGATTTGAATGAGAACGGGCAGCGCAACGATTTACGTATACCAAAGCTTATTTCTAGACGTTTTCCTCGACGCGACTTTCTTTAACCTAGCCGAAATGATAACTCTAGCTATAATTGTCAGATTTTCAATTTTTTTCAATTTTCCATAATTGCAGTGGCTATCATAGTACAGAGCCGTTTGTTTTTTTTTATAAATTTACTATAAATATAAGTAAAAATATAAGCCCCCAGATGTAAGTCAAAATTTCGCGAAAGTTACACTTTTTAACGCCTGCCATTTTGTGAAGTGTTTCTTTTTTCTTCGAAAAACGGCTAAGTACAACGAGAACTACGTTTATATAGATTATAAAACTCGTTTTTCACATCAACCATTGTCAGGTTATCGATCGGGCCGTTGGACAATATTTTGTATACATAGGCTCTCTTATGCCTCAATAATAATGTTAATTTTTGTTTTTTTTTTTAAATAAAAATTGACACGAAATAAGTTCCCTGTATGCATAATAACATACCTTCTTCCCAAATTCCAAATAAATAATCCAGTATACAAAAAATCGGAAAAATAACTTTTTTCAGTCTGTAACAATGGTGACCTTCCTCAAAATTTCGCCGCTGAGTAAACAACGGCACAGTAGTTGCGCAGGCGCAAATTTTTCCTTCAAATATTAAATAATAAACGAACATTATTGAATCTTACTATGGATTTGCAAAGCGAATCTTCGTTATTTTCCCGCAAACCAAATTGTGAGAAAAAATAATATTCACACTTCGTATGAATCACCTGAAAGATTTTTTAGGATGCCCATCAGAGATCTAAGACCTAAATCTGCTTTAGTAGTAGCAATCGTGTAATGTATAGCCACTGTATAAAACAGTGCAATAGCTACTACATATAAGCTGTACTAAAAAGGAATCCATTATTTTTGCATGAAATTGAAGGCTTTATTTGGCATAGTTAGAATGATCCGATTTAGCTCAAATATGCACCATTTTGATCGATAACTTGTTGCCATTTTGAAGGTAATTTCATTATGCCTTTCTCATAGAAACCCTCGTCACTATTGGCAAAAAACTGGGCCGTCGATTTTCACAAGCTTCTTTTGAGGCGAATGTTTCACCAGCAAAATCATTCGCCATAGACAGGAACAGGTGATAATCACTTGGTGCCAGATCCGGACTATAAGGTGGATGCATAAGATGCTCCCAACCAAGCTCCCGGAGCTTTTGGCGAGTCACTATCGATGTGTGTGGCCTAGCGTTGCCCTGATAGAACACGATTCTTCTCCTATTGGCCAAAGCCGGCCGCTTCTGGGCGATTGCTCCCTTTAGACGGTCCAATTGTTGAGAGTACAGGTCCGAATTAAGAGTTTCGCCGTAGGGGAGCAGCTCATGGTAGATTCCCTGCCAATCCCACCAAACACACAGCAAAATCTTCCTGACCGTCAATCCAGGCTTGGCCACCGTTTGCGCCGGCCCACCGCCATTTGACCACGAACGTTTTTGCTTGACTTTGTCGTAAGTGACCCACTTTTCATCACCAGTTACCATCCGCTTCAGAAATTGGTCGATTTTGTTGCGATTCAGCAGCGATTCGCAGATGGAAATTCGGTCCATGAGGTTTTTTTGCGTTAAATCGTGTGGCACCCATACATCGAGCTTCTTTTCGTATCCAGCCTTATTGAAGTGTTTCCAAACGGTTTTTTGTGCAATGTTTAGCTCCTGGACAATCGAAACAGTGCTTACATGACGGTCGGACTCGACGATTTCCATTATTTTATCGACATTTTCGACAATTGGCCTCCCAGAGCGTGGTGCATCTTTGACATCAAAATTACCGGAACGGAATCGACGAAACCAAAATTGCGCGTGATTGGCTGTTACAGTATCAGGACCATAAACAATATTCCCATTTTCAGCCGCCTGACTTGCGATCTCGCCTTTATCGAAGAAAAACTGTAAAATATGGCGTATTTTCACTTTGCCGGTGGCCGTCTTTGACACGCGCTCAAACAATATTGAGTCAATTAATCACAAAACTGTCTGAGATGTTTATTTTAGTGCGAAATCTTATCTTTCCAACGCCATCTAGCCTAATCCGATCGCACTTATACAACGCGAGATACAGATTACTAAAGCCATCTATTGCTAAAATAATGGATTTCTTTTTACTACACCTAATATGATGTTTTGAGTAACTATGCAATAGTAATTACTTTATAGTTGCCGCTCATTATTCGGTTAGAGGGTTACGAGAAAGTATTCGTTGTACAGTTACTACTACCATAGTAGTTATAATCGCATAATGTACAATGCCTACTATGTATAATAGTTACCACGCGTGACGTTAATAGTAACTATTATACTAATATGTAGTTAGAAAAGAAGCCAAACTAGTAATATAGTAATAATGTAAAATTAGCAACTACGTAATAGTTATTACTGTTATAGATAGCAGTTATGTACAGTTACCAGAAACTATACACTATATAGTTACTACTACTATAACACGATAAAAGTGAATATAAAGTGACAAATTAAAAAACCGAATTCTCGATGATTGCTTGGACTTTAAACGCGAATATCTCGGCCAATTTTTGTCGCTCGACCTTTTTTCAAGCATGCGTTTTGCTCGCAACGACACTCATAGTTGTGAATCACCCTGGACAGTTGGACCATACAGTACTATACTGTACAGTTTAATTATCGCTGTACCGCATAGTACTATATAGTCGTGCGTATTCATATGCATTTGGAACAAAATGCATATTGGAAAACGGAGTATTCTTCGCGACAAAAAAAAAATCACAGTGTCTCTCAAAGCTTGAATAATATTTCCTAATAAACGATTTTCAGGCTTGCACAGTTATGGCTTTATGTACACATGTTGAATAGCGACATTTTGTTTCTCTTCGATCTCATCCTCTGCAAAAGTCTCACACGGTCTCATCGAAGTGTTTACGGTTACTTGGAGATGGCACTGAGTTTGTTTCGGGTCTCCCTCCTCTTTTTGGTTCCTTCGTGTTTTTTTGTTTTGTTATCCTGGACCGGTCTCGATCCCAATGGCCGAAAATGCAACGATGTACAAAATATATTAAAAAAAACAGTGATACATAATTTTCTTTTTTAACGTTTCGTTGAAGATTCTAGGGTTTTAGGGATCGATTAACTTTGAGCGAGAACGACGGTGCCGTTTTGTCCGATGGTGCCGGTCTGATTGGTCGGCGCGCTCGTGGTCTCGTTCGCACTCGCCGGCGACGACGAATGATTTGTCGCGTTCGCCGCCGCGAGAGCCTTGTTCCGTAGCTCGAAAACTTGCTGTATCGCCTTGCGAAAGCAGAGAAAGTTGTAGTCGATCACACCTGCGAAATAATTGTCGGGTTTCAGTGGGGATCAGGGACGACGATTTGTGTTACTTTTGGATTGACGTTGCGACAAAGCTGGAATTGGGACACGCGATGGATAGTGCTCGGGCCTGCGGTACGGTAACTCTTTGGCCTCATGGCTGGGAACAGACTCGATCGTGAAAATAATTTTTTACGTTTTGGAAAAATGCGTGCTCTTGTTTTTAAGGGGGTTACGTACCTTCAGCGTTTAAGGGATTACACCACCTTGAGATTTTCAAAAAGTATTTTTTTGCTCCACTTATCATTTATATTCTTTTCAAGAATATTTCAAGAATTTAAGGGGCTACATCTACCTAGAAGTGGGTACAAAATTGCTTTTTCCAAAAATATTTTTATTTGATGGTATCACCTTTTAGATACATACCCTGAACATTTCATTGAAATATTCCTAAAAGTGAATGAGCTACAGTTTCTAGCAATCGGCCAACGGTGGTAGCTCCATAATTCAAACATTAAAGCGGGATATACATTTTGACAGGCAAAGAAATGCAATGTTGGGGAATTTTTTAAACTAAGAAATAATTATTCTACAATTGTCAAACTTTAGGTATACTCTAATAGTATATTTAAGTATACGAAACAGTTGTTTTAAATTAATTAATCATCAAAATGACGGAGCTGTGGCAGAGCGTTACAGGCAGAGTTGGGCGTAATTCTATTTATCAATACGAGTACGAATTTATTCACATCGTGATTTTCATGTGAATATAAATACAAATCCATTCATACTTTACTTGTTTGTATGCACATGCATGCATACAAATACAATTGTGTTTACGAATATTCTGAATATACAAATAAATTTACAAAAAAAATTGTGAATATTTACAAAAAATCCAGTGAATTAAAGAAAAATTCACATCAAAATCTATGAATGCAAATGTATTCACAAAAAATTGTAAATATAAAAAAAATCACAATCTAAGTTGTGATTTTTTTTCGTATTTAAGACAAATTAAAATCAAATTCACAATGATTAGATTAAAATTTACACCAAAAGTGAGTTCTCACGTATTTTGAGAGAAAACATTGCTTCGAGGCAAAGAAATTTTTGCAAAAAAAGCTGTGAGTTTCAGATAGTACATTATAAATATGAAAAAAATTCAAAAAATGAGTTGTGAATTTCCTCAAGTAGAAGAAAATACGTAAGGACCACAAGTAAGTCGTTACGTATTTTGAGAGAAAACATTGTGTTGAACTCAACAAGTTCAACGTACGTTCCTAACGTACAAGTTCCTAAGGAACTTGTTCCCAAGGAACAAGTTCAACGTATGTTTCTAACGTACACACTCGTAAACTAGTAAACTACTAGTAACAACTAAGTAGTGAAATCAATGAAAGACTTAAAAGTCGAAAATAATTTACACGTAAAAAAATATTTCAAAAAACAAGTCTATTTAATTTTCTAAAAAGTAGAAAATAATTTTTTTTACGTGACTATAAATAAAAGCTGAAAACAATATTTAATTTATATAAATCCGTTAACACATGAGCTGTATTCAATTTACTGTAAAACAACCTTAGATTTCTTAAGGAGTAAGGCCACTGTAAATTTTTTGAAAAATCGATTTTTTTTTATTGGTTTAAAAAATAGTTTAAACCCTCTAGTTTAAAAATAGTTTAAATCCTTTTAACTTCTTTTTTTAATTTTTTCCAATAAAAAACTATTCGCAAAACTTTAAACGCGTTTTTCTCGAAACATGGTTTTTCAAAATGGCACGCAGCATAACTCGAACAATTTTCATTTTTTTTACTTGAAATTTTAACCAGATGTGAACATTTACATTATCTTGAGAATGTCGATCGGAATTTTCAAGAACTTTATTTATTGATTTTTTATTAACAAAAAACTTGCCGTTTTTTTCGTCAATAATCAATTTTTTTTTTCAAACGCACGCCAAATCCACAAAAATTGATACTTTTTAAAATCCGATCGACATTCTCTAGCTATAGCCCTCTAGATTAATGGTTTTTTTTTGTTCTAGATTCAAAAGTGCACCAGTGGTGCTGCGTGCCGCGGAGCCCTGGAAGCAAAACATGTCCCGGGAAGATAGCTTTGGAACCGCCATTTTGTTTTTTTTTACTGTAAAAAAATTTTATAATAAAGTTTAATGTATGCCCGATAACACCATTAAAAGTTTTTTTTCAAATACCTTCAATTTCGGGAGCAAAAAATTAGTGAAAAAACCTTTTTTTTGGGCCGTTACAGTGGCCTTACTCCTTAAACAAAAATCCTAAAACGGAGTATAAACGTGTGATAATAACTTCTCCAATTACTATTGTGCCAAATTGAATACGGTTAATTAAACTGAATTGATGAAATTTATTAAACATTTAAAAAGTTGAGCGCCCCAGGTTTTTTTTAATAATCACACATAGGTGACTTGGTAGAAAATATGATTTTCTACTTTTTAGTAGATTAAGGGGAGGGTAGGGGTTTCAGCGTGAAAAAACAACACTTTTTTGCCAATTTTTTTTCATCTATATGGAAAGAGTAAATTTGTTGGAACCTTTTGTACATTGTTAAGTGTCATTTCAAGAACATTCCGTGAAATTTGTACGCGAAAATATCCACAAACAAGCCGGTGCCGCGTTTTTCTCGAAGCCATTTTTTCAAAGTCCGTGTTCACTGCCATTTGAAAACTACATGACCGATTTATTTCAAACTTGGTACACACTTTCTACATATAAAATACCTCCCCCCAACGGTTAGGTTGAGATTTTTTGTTTACATTGAGGGGGTTTTCCACCCCCAAAATGGCGGAATTTTTCGTGAAAAATGCCACTTTTCACTTTACACGACCACCAAAAATTTAGAAATGAAAAAAAAAAAATTATCAAAGACCGTTGGGGGAAGGATTTGATGCTACTTTGACTAAATTTTAATGGTACTTGATTTCAGATAATTTCTAGCTGAGATACAGTGAATACTGCAAATCGTGATTTTCCAAAGGCGTTCTTGGAACAGCTTTGTCACCGGCTTGTTTGTGGATATTTTCGCGTACAAATTTCACGGAATGTTCTTGAAATGACACTCAACAATGTACAAAAGGTTTCAATAAATATACTCTATCCATACAGATGAAAAAAATTCGCAAAAAAGTGTTTTTTTTCACGCTGAAACCCCTACCCTCCCATTAAATAGAAGCTTGTTTTTTTAAATATTTTTTTTTTACATATAATATTTTCTACTTGCTCTCGCGCTCGTTGTTTATTCTCCACATGTCGGACATTCGATCGAACGTTATTGAAGAAAAAAACCAACGGCTCACCTTGTCTGTCGAAATTATCCTCGCGAAGGATGCAAACGAGTGCCAAAAATTTGTTGACCTCCCGCAGGTAAAGTATCGTGCCGTTGTTGAGCTTTATGAGGCTCGAGCTCTGATTGTCGAAGGCCGCGGCTTCCAAATCCTCCCTGAGTCTGAAAAGTTTTTTTTTTTTTTTCTTCTTTACATTCCCGTCTCGTTCAAAACGTAGGAAGAATTCGAGACAATACTTGTTTTTCCACTGTTTTTCGGTTGTTTTTCATTGCGAACGATATTACCCGTAAATGCACGAGACGTCGATGACCACGTCGATCATGTCGCAGCAGAGCTCGTAGCTCTGCATGTCCACTGGCGAGCTGTCCGTCGCGATGTATATTTTCGAGACAACGTCGAACAAGAAAGCCTTCTCGATTGCCGAATTCTGAAGGGAACGAGAGAGAAAAAAGGACCTCAATACGCGAGTCAACGGGGCCAACACTCGGATGGGTGCTCGGCCATTTTTGTCGCAAGGGCGTAGGTGGAAACGTCAGAGCAAGGGTCGGCAACAGGCGGAATGGAGGATAGAAAACTGGACCGCCAGAAAATCGTTTAAAACTTCAATTAAGGCCACAGTAACGAGTATAAAATCATGTGCGAATTTAACCATTTTTTTTCATATGAAAAAGTAATTCACTCGTAGAATTAATTACACATCTATTTAGTATGAATATCAAGCTTTTAGAAAATATATATATTTTTTTTTCGATGTACAAAATGGCCGCCTACTCGAAACTTCTCGTTAAAGCTTTTTTCTGGAATTTCTGATTAATCGAAAACTTTTCATTTTGTGAGCAATTTGTGAGCAGTTATAACGAAATTTTTCACTGATAATTTATTTCTTAAGCTCAAATACCTACAGCTTTGAATAAAACAATACTTTTTTAATTCCGTACGTACTCCTCTAGGTATTCTAATGTAGATTGACGAGAATTTTTGTTTTTTGTTCTAGGTAAAAAATTGTGGATGCTAAATGTCACGCCGCGAAGCGCCTAAAAAAAATAACAAAATAAAATATTAGTAGTCGGGCATTTTGTACATCGAAAAAAAAAAAAAAAAAAAAAAAAAATTCTAACTGCTTGATATTCATACTTAATAGATGTGTAATTAATTTTATGAGTGAAACACTTTTCCATACGAAAAAAAATTGTTAAATTCGCACATGACTTTATACCCGTTGCCTACGGCCTTAACTCATTCTGCGTGCGATTCTAAAGGCGTTCTTCTCTCACATTATTTTTCAGAAACAGCAATAACCTGCTTGCTGTAGATTTTGTATGCAGTCTTTTTTCTCTGGACCTCAATGAAAAATGTCATTGCGTAAAAATAAAAAAATGTCAATGAGTAAAAATAGAAGAGATGGATTTACCGATATCAGAATGTTCAAGAGATTCTCAAGCGTTGGTAGCTGCGGTATCAACTTCTGCACGACCTTGCTGAAGGCCTCGAAGATGCTGTGATCGTAGATCGAGGTCAGATGGAAGCTGAGGTGAATCTGATCGTATCCTGCGGGCGATTTTGCAAATTTGTCATGTCAGAAAAGACACGCTAGATACTCACTAGATATTGGAGGATAAGTTTACGAAATTTGTATGACTTTTTTTCCCATCGATGATAGTTCTTCGAAGTCTCTGTATCCGTTTTAGGGTTTTGGTATTATATTTATGGGTATAACATTATTCGGGGGGGGGATAGTGCGATATCCGGGGCGCCAAGGTTTGACCGTTGCGTCTTCGTGTGAACCAAAATAATGAGAATTTCGAAAATAAAAAATTTGCCGTTTCGGCTTCCTTAAAGAATTGAGCGCTTTTAGCGGTAATTGGAAATACGCAAAAAAATCAACGATTGTTGTTGGCTCATGGGTACAATATATTTATTTTATCACAAATAATGGAAATTGACTGGGCGAGCTTCAGAAAGTATTTCGTCTTCGAAAGTATCATAGTATTTATATGATTTTCAACATAAATTCCGAGATTACAATCCTTCATTTATTTATATTCTTTGTTCATTTATAACAATAAAAGTTGTTCCATATAATTACTACACCAAATTATTAAATGATATATCTTACATGAACTTGGAGCCTTACCAGTCGGAAGAGAGATGAACTTTTAATCCCTCTTCGGACTCCTAGCGATTAAAAGTACTACTTTACTCTCGGTCTAGTCGCACCTATAAGCGAGGAAAACATGGTAGTGGCATTTGAAATGCATTTTTGGCTCCTGAGACATCGTTGAAACTATATATTTCCAAATTACCTTGTCTGATGTTCCTCGAAATTTTCAAATTCGAAAAAATCGTCATTTTCGATAACTAACGAAAAATTCCAATTTGTATGCAAAGGAAGCGAAACATTAACTTTTACTACTCTTCATATATTGTTTATTTTGAATCGATAACCCTAAATTCACCGTCAAATATTGGCGCCTCGAATGTCGTATTCTTGCTTTATTCGGGATATATTATATTCTATTTTTTTCAGATATTATATATTATTATTATTATTACTATGTGGGAGTGGAAGAGACGACAGCTAGTAGAAAGACTCCAAGGATGCTACGTAAAAATGACCATGGGCCTAAATAGAAATACGCCAAGCTACGTATGGCGGATGGAATCAGGGTGTAGAGGTATAACGGTGGAAACGTGGAAGAGAGCGGCAAACTATTTAATAGAAATAATGAAAATGGGAGACGAAAGGTGGCCGAAGAAATGCCTAAAAGAGGAGGCGAGAGGGGTTCTAAATAGAAACTCAACGAAATGGGGAGAGGAAGTCAAAGTAGCAATGGAGGAAGTAGGAGAGGGAGGCATATGGATAGCCATAGCGAACGACGATGTAAAGGAAATGGAGAGAATAATAAAAAGGGGGCAGAAAACAAAAGTTGATCAAGTAATCGAGCAGAACTGGAGTAAAATTGAAAAATCAACGTACTGTACACAATACAAAAACAGGAAGTACACGATAGAAACAGAAAAGTACTGGGAAGATGCAAATATAACGGGAGGAACCAAAGAAACGTGGGCGAGACTTAGATGTGGGAATGTAGGAAAGAAAGGCAATAAGGAGTATTGCGATAATAAATGTAGGGTGTGGGAAAAAGAAGTGGAAAACTTAGTACATATATATACGTGCGAGAAAATCAAGGAAAAAATTTAAAAAGATATCGTAGAAGATCTAGAAAAGTGGATAGGGAAGGAAGAAAGAGACCAAATCGCTAGAAAAATACAAACGGCTCTAAAGAAGGAACCTGAAACAGAACTATGTATGTACATAAAGAAATTCGAGAAACGAATTGGAAAAGTAACAAACGAAAGCAATGCGAGCGTGGAAGCGATATGCAAAACGTAAATAGAATATAATTAGTCTTCAGGAAAAACTTGTAAGGGGAAAGGAACATGTAGGGGAGGTTTTGTTTGTGTAAACACCCTGAAGGGGTATACCTGAAATAAATACTACTACTATTAGGAGTACAACTTTGCAGTGACCGTTTTACTTAGAGAGCCACTGCGGCCGAAGTAGTGGCCCTAGCTCAATAAAAAAGTGGCATTTTAAACTAGAGACTCTGCCAATGTAAACAATTTAAAAAAGCTAACGGATACGTGTATGCATTATAAAGTTATTGGCACTCAAGCATGGCAACCTACGAGCCGAATTCTCAGCATTTGCGGGAACTGCTCCAAAGATAACAAAGGAAGGGATTTTTGCACCGGATTGTGACTGGAGATGAAAAGTGGGTTTACTACGATAATCCTAAACGCCGAAAATCATGGGGACTGCCTGGTCATATTCCGTCATCGACGCCCAAACCGAATATTCACGGATCCTAAGTGATGCTGTGTATCTGGTGGGACCAGCTGGGCGTTGTGTACTATGAGCTGCTCAAACCATCCGAAGCCATCACAGGGGAACTCTACCGACGTCAGTTGATGCGCTTGAGTAAGGCATTCAAAGAGAAACGGCCACAATTCAACGAAAGACATGACAAGGTGATACTGCAGCATGACAATGCCCGACCCCATGTTGCAAATGTCGTGAAAAAGTACTTGGAAACGCTGAAATGGGAGGGTTTATCCCACCCGCCGTACTCTCCAGACATTGCCCCTTCCAACTATCACTTGTTCCGGTCAATGGCACACGATTTGGCTGACCAGCACTTCGGTACTTACGAAGAAGACAAAAATTGGGTCGATTCCTGGATTGCCTCCAAGGACCAAGACTTTTATCGACGCGGGATTCGAATGCTACCTGAAAGATGGGCCGAGGTCGTAGCTAGCGACGGGCAGTACTTTGATTAAAAAATATGTAGCCACTTTTTTATAATAAAGCCTTAAACTTTTGAAAAAAACGGTCACTGCATAGTTGTACTCCATATATTATTATTACTATTGCATACACACACGCACGCACGCACGCACGCACACACACACACACAGTTATTTAATTTATATAAAAATTATCAAACGGTGTTATACGAGAGAAAGTGAAAAATGTCTAAAAACTTACCCGATTCACCCAAATCGTCGTTGGCTCTAGTATGAATATCTCTCTGCGTCTCCATCTTATAATCGTCCGACAGTCCGTCGACCTTGTGTATGAAAACTTCGAACTTAATGGCCTCGTTGACTTTGTAAGCTTTGGTAACTGTCAGATGAAGTTTGTTCAGGGCTTCCATGTAGTCGTCCTGGGCATCGATAACGAAGACAAGAGCACCGCAGCCGCCGAATATCATGTCGCTGTCGAAAGTCGGATCGAAGAAGTCAATCTGGCCGGGAAAGTCCCATATTTGGAACTGAACGAAGCTCGAGTTGCTGATGTCGTCCTTGATGATTTTGTTCGTGCTCTCGAGGAACAACGTCTCATTGGGCGACATCTTGTGAAAGACTACCTTCTGTATCGACGATTTGCCGCTCCTAGACCATGTCGACAAATTCGTTATGTCATGTCAGAAACGCATGGTTAGAATTAAAAGACAAAAAAAAGAAATCTGCGACTTTTTGTGATTCTTAAATTTTTTTTAGTATCTGGTTAATTTGGTTTGTCGTTTTTAGAGTGTCCGTTTTGAGTTTATTTTGATTTGAGTTTGTTTGTTCAGATTTGCTTTGGTTTTTCAGGTTTAAATTTGTTTCCATTTGGGTTCAGTTCTACTGGCGTTTCTTTTTCTTTAGGTTTGTATGGGATTGAGTTGAAATTTGTTTTGGTTTGGATTTGGATTTGTTTGGATTAAGCTCATTTTCGTTTGGGTTTTTTGAGTTTTAGTTTACATTTGTTTGCGTTTGGATTTAGATTTGCTTGGGTTAAGGCATGTTTTGCTTTGAGTTTGCTTTCATTTGAGTTTTTCTTGGTTTAGGATTGTTTTGGTTTTGTTTGATTTGGGTTAGGATTTGTTTTGGTTTAGGTTTGCCCTGATTTCAGTTTTGATAGATTTAGGTTTATTCGGAGTTAATTTGATTTGAGTTTTTTCCGTTGTATTTGTTCTGGTTTCATTTTGTTCATCTGGGTTGGTTTGTTCGGGTTGGCTTTGGTTTTGTGCGTTTAACTTGGTTTTACTTTGAGTTTGTTTGGCTTTTTGTTGCTTGGATTTTGTTCCTTACGATTCTTTTTCGTTTCCCTCAGGAGCATAAAAAAACTAAAAGTAATAACAACTACAGTCGGTACTCGGATAGGTGAGTGCTTAGCCCAAAGAAATCGGACTGTAAAGTCCAATAGAGCGTGCGACGCAACGTTACTAATAATAACAGATGCTGCGTCGACTAAGCCTTCTCGTACCTTCTTAATCCCATCAGGAGAATTCTAGGCTTTTGTTCTCCAGCGAGAAGACCCGTCGAACTGTCTCCCTCTCCGTCGAACGGTGTATAGCCGAAATCCTGGGGAAAGGAGCCCACATCGTAGCCGGCCTGATACTGATCGTCATCGTCCTTAAAGCCACACGCGAAAATAAATGTATCTCGCGTTCGTAATTGCGAAAATATGGACTCTTCCAGTGTTTCAATTGCAGAGGGATTTATTGATAAAAAGTCATGGAAAATATGGATATGTATTGCTTCGTCGATCGACTCACCATGTTGCTATTGTCGATGAACTATTTTCCCAACAATAGTCGTTCCACGCTCTCGCGCACACTCGCTTTTGTTTCTTATTGTTGTGTCTCTTGTCGCGATCTCGTGATGAAAGTGACACACTGTGTGCGTGTACCCTTCGTGAACTCGAGAAACGAAGCGTACGTATTTTTGTTTTTGTCCCCCCGATGGTTGTCAGTTCGGAGAGCACACTTGCAGACGCTCGGGACGCATGATCGCAGTTACATACTACGCGCGACGATATCGCATCGTACGACGATAAGCGTTATCCACGAGCCACCCAGCGAATATGCTGAACACACTCGGAAACGGCAGCACAGTGAATACAAAGTTTTTCGCTCGCGAGTACCTAACGAGCCTTATACGCGGGTGGAAAAGGTTGGAAAGTTAGTTTGACAGCTAATGCGTGACGTGAAGTTGTCGGGGAATTGAAATCTTGCTGGGAACATCGACGGTAATATTACCAGTCATTTAAGACACGGAAAAAAACACTGAGAAGAAATTCTGTTTCCAAATCTATTGCAATCGTTGAGTTTGGGCTAGTTTATTTTTGTATGTTCAGGGATTATGGTTTAATTGTAATTGTTGGAAATTCATATAGGGGAAAGTTGGCGGACGTTATTTTATTAATAATATTATAATAAAATATTATTAATAAAATAAAGACAAATATTAATTTTTTCGGCATCGATTGACTGGAAATCATTGTGGATGTGGGCCTGTAACTCGACAATGTTAATAATTGAACAATTAGATAACGATTAACTTTTCGTAATTAGTTATTAATGAATTATTATTCAATTAAATCAAGATTAATTGGTAATTCATTATTATTAAACTAAATTACGATTAATTAATAATCCATGATTAATTAATCGATTAATTCATAATTGATTATCAATGAATTATTATTCAATTCAATAACGTTTAACTAATAATTCATTGCTACATTATGAAATTCAATAACGCTTAATTAATAATTTATTGTTAATGACTTATTCGTAAATCAAATAGCAATTAATCAATAATGTATGTATCATTAATTATCAATGAATCATCAGTAAATTAACTCACGAGTAATTAACTATTCATTATTTTTTAATTATTATTCAATTATCGAACGATTCAATAATAATTAAATAACGATTCTTACATTTTTAAACCCGTGTGAGGTGAAAAATGCTCGGTTAATCATGTGAATCGAGCGATGTCCAATGAGAGCTCAACGTTCCTAGAGGCCTTCCGGAATAGCCCCGCTTTATAGAACATCGCTTATTACATAAAAGTTCAAACTCCCTACTTCAGGGCGTTCGCAAAATTGTAAAAAATAAGTGTTCCTCTTAGGAGGCGCTGGTGTAGATGGCGACCGAACTGTCCTACACATACGTATATTATTTTGACAGGAACATAACCTCAATTCGCGTTCGATATCAATCAAAAGTATGCAATACGAATGAGGTATAATGTAAAGTGTAAAGAGTGTATAAAAATTAAAAGTTATTGATGTAAATTTTATATACAGGCTGTCCCAAGAACCAACGATAATATCGCAGGTGCTGACTGGCCAGTTCATGATGGTCCAGAGTAACCAAATATGACTTCAGCAAAAGTTTCAGTTTTCGAGACATGTACGTGTCAGTTGCGTGATAAGTACAAATACAGATCAATGGAATAATATAAAAATTATCGCTTTTTGCAATAAAATATCGATATTGTTCGTTACAGTAAAAAAAAGTCCTACGTGTTGCGTTTTATTACATGCAGACTAAATTATCCCATTTTTAAGATATGTTGCGAATTCGGCGTCGTGCGGTTATTACGCCACTATCAATAAAACTGAGTAATGAAAATTCAAAAAAGCTAACAATGTAAATATTTATAGATTTATAGATTTTCACGAGTCTCAAAAAGTGCGAATATCTCGAAAACTGTGACACTTTTACTGAGGTCGTATTTGGTTATTCTGGATCATCATGAACTGGTCTGTCAGCACCTGCAATATTATCGTTGGTTTTTTGGACACTCTGTATGTATATATTATGTAAATTTTGTAATACTTTTCTAGTATTCTTAATCATCGGCATATGCATAATACAGAATAATTGATCATTAAAAGAAGTAACAATCTTTACATCTGTGTATGATTTTCTTAGTTTTTCAAATACTTACGATGTTTGTGCTTCCAGTTTACAATATTGCAGCAATTACGTTACAAAAAATCGTTTTTAAGACTACTTCTATAGACGAATTAATCCTTTCATCGCTTCTTTTCAATTTTTACCATTTTAAGTGTTAATTGAAGTGTCGCCGCCACTTCCACTTCATGCTCTGGCTATAACTATATCGGTCGGTCCCTCGTTATAGGAGCGACGCTCGTGGTGAAATTTTGTACCTGGAACTTAAACTTCGTACTTCGGTACAAATGAGACAACCTGTACATGTCCCTCTCGCTCGTCAAACGTCCTTCCGCGATTCTGCGCACTGGAAAGAAATTCCGTTGTGAACGAGGCCTGCAGTTTCACGAGATCTGTCAGTGCAGCGCGAGAATTTCCATTCCCTCCCCGATCGTCAGTCTGACCGGCGAGCTGTGATCATTTTCCTTTCGTTAACCTTCAAATTGACCGATCGACAAAAATGTCGAGTCCTACGTTAAAAAATGTGACGCACTGCATTTTCGACATGGACGGTTTGCTGCTAGGTAAGAATAAGCGGTATTCGATTGTTGCCATGCACACGTGCCCTTGACCTTCGAAATCAATTTGCCATCTATGATGCAATTCCGCGATGTCACGTTGTCACAGCGTGATCGCAGAAATTTTCGAATGATTTTTCTACCGTCGAATTGCCAAAGAAAGACAATAAATATATATATAAATTTCAAATTCAATAACGTCGAGGAAGTAGTCGCAAAAATTTGAAAATCCTGCTCACTTTCTTCATCACGTGTCATTTCGGACTTGCGAAAAAATGTCATCTCTAATCGGTGACAGCTTACTCCTGTCAAAATCGTGCGCTAATTGTCACGCGTATCAAAATAATGTATTTTTTCCAACATTTGTACTTTTCTTCAAAATTTGTATTTCTCTTCAATATTTGTATTTTTCTTCAAAATGTGTTTTTTCCAAAATTTGTATTTTTTTCCAAAATTTGTATTTTTCTTCAAAATTTGTAATTTTTTTTTCAAAATCTGTATTTTTCTTCAAAATTTGCATTTTTTTCTCAAAATGTCTACAAAAATTCGTTTTCGAAATTTGGATTTTTTTCTCTCCAAAATTTGGATGTTTTTTCCAAATTTTGACGTTTTTTTCCAAATTTGTATTTTCTTTTGAATTTGTATTTTTTTCAAATCTTTTTTTTGAGGATATTTGAATTTTTTCTCCAAATTTGTATATTCGTTTTTCAAAATTGTATTTTTTTAATTGTCGTGCTTCGTGAAGACTCCAACAAATAAAATTGAAAAGGAAATTCAACCCCAAAGTTTCTGCAAGTTCCCCTTGTGTCGCAGGGCACTAAAGTAAATGTCAGTCCCATCGAAGCAACACAAACAAACTCACAAAAAAGACCACTGTCGCAGTCAATCTCCAGCGGGATGACCAACCGTGTTGCCTGATGAAATCCCAGCTAGATTAGCATCGTAAGAAACTGCGTTGAATTGTCTAGATTCAAGTATCCATTTATGGAGTGTCATGTGGTGGAGCTTGCGGAAACTTTGCCGTCGAACTTTCATCTGGAGTATCGAGGTCTGAAAAAAAGTCCTCCGACCTTGTCGGCAAAGCGCCTTAGTCCAGCGAGACGCGAGAAAGGAAATTCTCGAAATCTCGCGGAGTACGATTAGTCTTCCGAGAGCAGGTGAACCTCTTTGGATTGTCGCCGGTTCCGCGGCGGAGAGAGAAGCCTCTGTGCGAAGGGTTTACGGAATGGCCGAAGAGTAAAGCGTTTCTCGACAGATACGGAGCGTCTGTACACTTGCGCGTACAATCGAGTTGCCCAGCGTTACGGCAAGACCTTCACGTGGGAGGTGAAGGCGCGTACGATGGGTCTGCAGTGGCACGAGAGCGCAGTGGCGATCGTTGACGCGCTGGGACTGCCGTTGGAGCCTGAAGAACTGACGAACGAGCTGGTGCCGATATACGACGAATTGTTTCCCCAGGCTAAACTTCTTCCAGGTACGCCCTGTCGCGAAAAACACTAAAGTGTTGTCTTTTCCCATCAACAGATACGGAGAGCCTTTACAAAAAAATATACGAAAATATAGTGTCCGAGTACGGGCACAGTTACGGCGGTGATTTGGCGTACCAAGTTCTTGGACGTCCCGAGATAGTAGGCGCCCAACTTATTATCGAATGTTACAAGCTACCCCTCTCCGTCGAAGAGTTTCAAGAACGATATCATCAATTGCAGCGCCATTTGTTCACTGACGTTAAATACATGCCAGGTCGAGATAAACAGACAACGAAATCCTTTTGGTTTTTTTAAAATTTAATTTGTATTTTCTTGGTCTCATGTGCATCCCATTGGCTTTGTTATATCGATTGTTTAGATCGCAACTTCTCGTACCGGAAGGTGCACTTGCGCGTTGAATGACGGAATTTCGAAACGTGGTCACTGGAATATGAACACTCGGGGGTTTCTATTTTTATGTGGAGGTCACCTTGAAATGCCCTTGAGTGAAAACAAAAAGATTAATGGACGGAAATTCGGAGCTTGATCTTTTTTTTCGAGTGAAATGAAAATTTGTTGGTATTTTCGAGGGTC
This sequence comes from Ophion obscuratus, assembly GCA_964007375.1. Taxonomy (NCBI): domain Eukaryota; kingdom Metazoa; phylum Arthropoda; class Insecta; order Hymenoptera; family Ichneumonidae; genus Ophion; species Ophion obscuratus. Next base: position 20,334,951 of record OZ023319.1, on the reverse strand, counting down.
CAATTTCAAGTGGCACAAATGAGTTGAAAAGTACGCTTTAGACCAAATTTGTGGGGCACGGTGCTGGATGGAAAGCTATAATGTTGTAGGCCTACGGAATGACACCTCATCGCGGTCGGTAGGGCAGAACAATTATAGATACCCAAAAATCTCTAAAACGGCTCTTCAAATCCCGTCGAAACTTTGCCAAACGACGTCAAATAGATAGACGAACAGCTGTCTGCCCCTTAAATTTTCTGAATTTGAGGAAGATGAACAGCAGACAGCTGTTCGTCTATCTATTTGACGTCGTTTGGCAAAGTTTCGACGGGATCTGAAGAGCCGTTTCAGAGATTTTTGGGTATCTATAATTGTTCTACCATACCGAACGCGATGAGGTGTCATTCCGTCTTAAGGGGTAAGGCCACTGTAACGGCCCAAAAAAAAAGGTTTTTTCACTAATTTTTTGCTCCCGAAATTGAAGGTATTTGAAAAAAAACTTTTAATGGTGTTATCGGGCATACATTAAAGTTTATTATAAAATTTTTTTACAGTAAAAAAAAACAAAATGGCGGTTCCACAGCTATCTTCCCGGGACATGTTTTGCTTCCAGGGCTCCGCGGCACGCAGCACCACTGGTGCACTTTTGAATCTAGAACAAAAAAAAAACCATTAATCTAGAGGGCTATAGCTAGAGAATGTCGATCGGATTTTAAAAAGTATCAATTTTTGTGGATTTGGCGTGCGTTTGAAAAAAAAAATTGATTTTTGACGAAAAAAACGGCAAGTTTTTTGTTAATAAAAAATCAATAAAAAAAGTTCTTGAAAATTCCGATCGACATTCTCAAGATAATGTAAATGTTCACATCTGGTTAAAATTTCAAGTAAAAAAAATGAAAATTGTTCGAGTTATGCTGCGTGCCATTTTGAAAAACCATGTTTCGAGAAAAACGCGTTTAAAGTTTTGCGAATAGTTTTTTATTGGGAAAAATTTAAAAAAGAAGTTAAAAAGGACCTTTTTTTTCTTATTCTAGAGGGTTTAAACTATTTTTTAAGCCAATAAAAAAAAATCGATTTTTCAAAAAATTTACAGTGGCCTTACCCCTTAACAAGGAAACGTAAATAGTGTTCTAATGAATTTGTTATCACGAGGGCGGTGGGAGGCTCACTCGAATTGCGTACCCTGTTAAATTAATTCTAGACAACGAGTTAACGCATCGATCGTAAGTTGAATACTAATTTTGGGAGAAGAAGAACAAACGACGGTCTTGAAGTTTGCATCGGTGGACGGCAATGAACATTTTTTTATTTCATTTTTACTTATTTGAAAAATCCATTTTCTATTTCCTGCTGATTTTCAAATATTGTTTTTTGTTTTTTTTTTATTTAAATATTTTTCCTTATTTTAGACTTTTTCGATGTTTAATATTTTATCCTTACTTTTTATTCCATTTTTTTGTTTTTATAATTTTTAATTTTCATTCTTTTACCTTTCAAATATTTCCCCTTATTTTTTTCGTTTTGTCGATGTTTAAATATTTGCTCTTCATTGTTATTTCATTTCTTCGATTTTAAAATATTCTTTCCTTCGTTTTTATTTCTTTAAATTTTCGGCATATATAAATCCATTAAATATACAACATGATAGTTCGCTTATCAACTACATTCGTTGCTTTTATTTAGTAGTTTGAGTTTTTTTAAAGATATTTTTGTATTTTTTTTCCATTCATAGTCTTTCTTATTTCTTTATTCTTATTTTAAAATCATTTTTTGCAGTTTGAACTTGCAGATCTAGAATGGAGCTCTTAAAAAAACGTACACCTAATTTTTGTAACCAAGACGAACGAAAAAAATCCTAAGTTCGATTGGATAAAGAAAATAACTTTCACTTATACTGAAATTCTGCCATAAACTTTTGTGGTTGAGTTACGAAGAAGTTAAAAATCAATCACTTTTATTGCCTTCGCATTTGTGTTTCGCATTTGTGTGTTTTTTTTTCTTCGTTGCGAATTGTGCACAGACATCTCATTGGTCGATAGAATCGCACTCATCAATGTACGTACGCATTAAAAAAAAAAATAAGGAAAAAAGATTATCGATGTGCAAAATACGAATGAGTCGAATCGACGAGGATCGTGACGTGGTTTTTGTCTTCGAATAACAGGAGCCGAGCGAATCTTGAGGCATTTGCGAGATCACAACGTACCGATAGCACTCGCGACGAGCTCGACCGAGAAGAGCTACGAATTGAAGACGCAAAACTCGAAGGACGTTTTCGCACTCTTTCATCATCGGGTGCTCGGCGGGTCGGATCCCGACGTCAAGAAGGGCAAACCCAATCCAGACATATTTCTCGTTGCGGCGAAACGCTTCCCCGACAATCCGGATCCCTCGACGGTACGTTCGATTTTTACGAAGCATTTTCTCATTTTGCTCCCAGTTCTGGCCATGTGGGAAAGTTTTTCATTTTCCGCAAAGCCAAGCCTGTGAGTCACAAGTTTTTAACTTGTACAATCTTATTTTGTGAGGTAAAAGTTGACTACTTTTTGTAAAATTATTTCATTACTATCCTTCCCTTTGGACTTCGAATTATTCGAAAAAGGCAGGCGCCCTTAAAATGGAAAGTCGCCGCCGATTTTTGTGAAATTCAACTACGCTATTTCTGTTTGCTAAAATTAGAAATTATCGATTTCTAGAGTTAGAAAGTTATTTATTTTATTGTTTCTAAAATGAGGCATTTCTAATGTTGGAAACTTACTATTCATTTTATTGTTTCTAAAATAAGAAATTTCTAATTTTAGAAACCTAATGTTCATTTTATAATTTCTAAAATCCGAAATTTTCAATTTAAAGTCGTATTATTTATTTGGTTATTTCTAAAATACGTACTTTCTCATTTTATAAACTTATTTATTCGATTACTTCTAAAAATGAAAATGTCTAATTTCTAAAACTAAAATATCTGATTTCTGATATCAATCTGAAATCATTTTATTGTTCCTAAAATGAGGCATTTCTAATTTTGGAAAATTACTGTTCATTTTATTGTTTCTAAAATAAGAAATTTCTAATTTTAGAAACTGATTATGCACTTTATCATTTATACAAAACGGAATTTCCAATTTGCAAATCTTATTATTTATTTGGTTATTTATAAAATGCAAACTTTCTAATTTTAGAAACTTGTTTATTCGATTACTTCTAAAATTGAACATGTCTAATTTCTAAAATCAAAATGTCTAATTTCTTGTTTCTGAAATTTGCCGTTTCTAATTGCTAAAATTGGTCTCTTCAAAATTTATAAACAAAGATACTTAAACCGTAGACACTTTTTTGAAAATATAAACCCCCTTAAGGTCTGAACTTACCGCTGATTTATTTCCTTAAAACTAAACCGGAAGATATCTCCTCCGATGCGTGATTTCCGTACAAACATATCGCAAGAAATCCGAAAACCCCGTAAAAGAGGCGCAGAGGCATTTTTCCCAAAAACTCCCGCCTCAAAATCCAAAACGTTCGATTCGAATCACATTTTCCTTGAAACCTCGAAAAAAGAAGTCGAGACCGAATTCTCCCCTCCGAGGACGCAAAAATTGAATAAAAAAATACGACTTGTGACTTTCGCAGTGTCTCGTGTTCGAGGACGCTCCGAACGGGGTCCTGGCAGCGGTGAACGCGGGTATGCAAGTGGTGATGGTGCCAGACGAGAATCTGCCGAAGAATTTGACGGAAAAGGCGACTCTGGTACTGAAGAGCCTCGAGGATTTCAAGCCCGAAATGTTTGGCCTACCGGCGTTCACAAATTAGCAAAATTCGTAAATACGAAAAATTATTTAAATGAGCGAGTGAAAGAGAGAGAGAAAGAGAGCGAAATGGCGGGATATGTTGCGAGCAGCACTCCTACGGTTCGTGCAAAGATATATATATATGCTTAAAAAAGATGCAGCCGTAACTATTACAATTTTTCGTTTCACAAATCATTATCGCCCCCCGATATATTTTGATAAATAGCGAAATCGTAAAAATCGACCGATGCGAGATCGGCCACATACAAAAAAAATATCCAAAGCAAACGTGATCGAATAAAGAAATTATACGAGAATTCGTCAAGTATTTTTTTCATCTTTCTACTTATCCTTTATTATGATTTAAATACTAATTTAATTATCATACGTAACAATAGCGAGCTAGCTCGAGTGCGCGCGCGTGTTCTTCCTCCTGCTCATGGCTTGGAAGCGGCGAGCTGTTTGATCTTCCCTACAATGTCCTCGGACTTGAGATTCGTCAGGGGTACGCAGGTCTCCTTGCCGAATTCTGAAACATTTGCGACGATGATCAACCGTTTGGGTGTGTCTGGCGATGGGGAAGAAAAATGGTGGACCGAGGGAAATCGATATTCGGATGGATACGACATCGAGTTTGCTACTGCTGTGCTATGAAAATTGCTGGTTCACTGCTACTACTGTACAATAAAGGTTGTTTGGATAATTTGAGTTTGTGTTCTCTTGGATCATTGAAGTTGTTTGTTTGTTGGAATCGTTTTGCTGGTTCGTTCGGGTTCTTTTGGATCATTGCAGTTGTAGGCCAGTAAAAATAGACGTCTTTTTTGTCAACTTTGCAGTAAACTACCGATCCATTTTTTTTGTTATAAGGGTTAGGATTACTTACTGAGCATAAAATCACAAAATGCTGACAGATTCCGGTGGAGCTTCATGCGCCATCTTGAACAAACGTTTTTGGCCGATATTTCGGAAACTATGCATTTCAGAGCAAAAGTGATAGAGATCATTATTGTAGAGAATGAAATTTCGCATCTTTTGTTTCACATAAACTTTTCTGTAAAACTTACCGTTTACGATTTATGGCTCATTTAATGAACAGGTTTTTCTACCTCGGCCGATAATTCTTATAATATTGGATTAATCAATAAAATGCGTCTATCCATTTTTGAAGATCAATCTATTCCTCACAACTTTTATCCGAACCTTTTTTTTCTAATGTCCATACTTTTTGAGCTATAGGACGTTTAATGTAGAAATGCCGACACCGCGGCACCTCCCAGTTTGCTGAAGTTAATATCCTGCAAATGCCGAACTGGCTGTGTAAGAGCATGTGGATGCCGAAAAGCAGGCTTGGACTGCACTGTAATTAGTGAGAATTGCACACGAAGGAAACATGCTCGAATCAGCCAACAGTGAACCTCGTCTTCAACGAGGAGTCGGTAGATGTTGACGATTTTGACCACGAGAATGAACAGTTCATTGAGGCCTTACAGTCTTCTTTGTATCCCTCCGAAAAGGGTAACGAAGATGAAGAGGGACCATCGGATATAATTGGATTTTCGCCGCCTCCAAAACACTCGAAAATTTGAAACAATTTTGAATATTCTTTTGTATTGAGTTTTTTCTGACAATAAATTTTGAATATATTTTTAATAAATATTCCCCTTTCCTTTTCTTTCAGTTTATCACGGCATCTGAACATAACATAATTAATAATAATTACTCAATAATCCAGGATCAAATCAAAGCACTACATATTTTTTAATTGTACGAAATATAATAAAATAAAAGAAACCAAAATTCGTTACTATGTCAGGTAAGGGGATGAACTTTTGATTGTTAAGTACATTAACATTCGGGATATTTTATTCAAACTTATTTGTTGAATTTTTACCATTATACTCTATGCATATCTTGCACCCTTGGTAGTCCAACATTAAACGTCCTATAGCTCAAAAAGTATGGACATTAGAAAAAAAAAGATTCAAATGAGAGTTGTGGAGAATAGATTGATCTTTAAAAATGGATAGACGCATTTTATTGATTAATCCAATATTACAAGAGTTATCGGCCGAGATAGGAAAACCTGTTCATTAAATGAGCCATAAATCGTAAGCGGTAAGTTTTACAAAAAAGTTTATGCAAAACAAAAGATGCGAAATTTTATTCTCTCCGATAATAGTCTCTGAGACTTTTGCCCTAAAGTGCATAGTTTCCGAAATATCGGACAAAAACTTTTTTTCCAGATAGCACCTGTAGCTCCACCGGAACCTGTCAGCATTTTGTGATTTTATACTCAGTAAGTGATTCTAAACCTTATAAAAAAAATTGCATCAGTAATTTAGTGCGAAGTTAAATTCTATTTTTATTGGCCTATTGTTTGTTTGTTGGGGTCGTTGTAGTGGTTCGTTCCGGTTCTCTTTGATCATTGAAGTTGTTTGTTTGGTATCATATCATTTGAGTTACTATTGCGGTACAAGACAAATCTCTGGGTGACTTCCTCTACTGCATGAAGACAGTTTCTTTGGGTTTGTTTGGATTCTATCGGATCACTTGGGAATGTTTGGATTTTTTATTATTTAAGGGGGCTATACCAGTGCGACACTTTCAAAAAATCGATGCTTTTCTGCCTTTTTCGACAGTTTATACTTTCAAGAATAGCCTGTAAAAATATCAAGGCCGTATCTCTAATACTCCTCGAACGGCAGCCCTCTAAAGAGCAACCGCTCGTAGGAATATGCCATGGAGTTAAATCTTTAAGGCGTCTGGCCACCTTGGCCGATCGTAAAATGGGTATATTTAAAAAAAAAAATAAACTCGAAAGTATGGGCCGGAATATTTTTATTTTTTTACACGTCCAAAAGTGCTTTAAGAATAACGTTAATAAATTTCCGTTTTAAATATTTAAAAATGGTGCCGTTATGGAGGCCTTCCACACACGGTCATATCACATCTGAAAAAAAAATCAGCTCTTTCGTGAGTATTGTCGCTACAATGTAGCGTAGCGGTTTTTTTCTGACCATTAAAAAAATTATGGTGAGCCATATTTTCGGTGAAAAGTACAAATTTTTTTCTTCGTCTCACCATAATTTTTTTTTAATGGTCGAAAAAAACCGCTACGCTACATTGTAGCGATACTACTCACGAATGGACTGATTTTTTTTCAGATGTGACATGACCGGGTCACAGCTGGGACAACGACCGCGCGTATCGTGCGGAGGGCCTCCGCGGTAATGTGCATAACGGCGCCATTTTTAAATATTTTGAACGGAAATTTATTAACGCTATTCTTAAAGCCCTTTCTGACGTTGTGTAAAAGTATAAAAATATTCCGGCCCATACTTTCGAGTTTATAATTTTTTTTTAATTTATCCATTTTTCGATTGGCCAAGGTGGCCAGACGCCTTAAACGCGTTTTTCTCGAAATGAGATTTTTCAAACTTGCTGACACTGTGACTCAAAGAGCAATTATCCGATTGACTTGAAATTTGAACTGAGTACTCTTGAATATATTTACTCTACAATGACGTAGGCTATTTTTGATTGGATGAAAATTGACGATTTGGCATTGAAAAAAACGACCATTTTATAGGCAAGAAAACAGACTTTTTTTTCATAACTACGCCATTTTGTTAGATTTTGATATTTTTCGAAAATCCTACGTCATTGGACAGGAAATACCTTCCAGTTTAACATTTTTTCCTTTTTCGATTTCAGCTACTCAATCGGCCGGAATCATGTCAGCAGTGAAGGGACTTTTTTTTGACGCCTCCGAAGGCAGCGCATAAGTCGGTTGGATCTCAATATTTTTCTGTGAAAAAATTATGTAATATAGGTCAAATATAGCCAAATATATTCTTAATTTTCCGAAACATTTATTTGAGTACTTTTCTTCCAAAAAATTCCCGAAAATCACCCAAATTTCCAGCGTTCAAACTGGTGTATAGCCCCTTAAGTTTGCTTGGATTGTTTTGGTTGTTTGTTTGGGTTTTCTTGGATCATTCAAGTTTGTTTGGATTGTTTTTTGGCTTCTCTCGGATCATTTGGATTGTCTGTTGGGGTTTCTGCTGCTGTACAATAATAATCTGTGGGTCACTTCTGCTACTGCATGAGGACAGTTTGTTTGGTTTTGTTGAGGTTATATCCGATCATTTGGGTATTTTATTTGAATTGCTGCTGCTGTACAATAAACCTTTCTGGGTCACTCCTTCTACTACATACAGTAGAACCTCGATTATCCGAACCAATTTGGACCGAGACTAGTCCGGATAATCAAAAGTTCGGATAATCGAAACGTGGGTTTTTTGTGACGAGATCGTAAACACCTTTTTATATTAAAACAGTACATACGTATATATTAAAATTTGACATACATGTTAACGTTGATATATATGTGTGTGTGTGTGTGTGTGTGTGTGTGTGTGTGTGTGTGTGTGTGTGTGTGTGTGTATTTGAAACACCTGAAAAAGGTCGAATGCTTTTTTTATATTTTTTTAAATAAAACGGTAAATTTTTAATTGACAAACGGCTCTAACGCGTTTTTGAGCGGATAAGTTTCGCAGCCGTTTGAGAAGGAGAACTTGCGTTGGGTTGCTCATTGTTGCTCACGGCGGTAGCAGCGAGCAAGAATGTATCTTTCATGCCAACATTTGGATATTTGAGCGTTCGGATAAACTAAGACATCGTTCGGATAATTGAGCATTCGGATGATCGAGGTTCGGATAATCGAGGTTCTACTGTAGTAAAAATTGATTTGGTTTTCCAGGACTTGTTTTCCACAATATTAATTCTTGTGCCATTCTTGAGCAATAAGAATTGTTGACAGTAATAATCCAACCAATTTCGGCTGGCGGATCCCATTCAACATCTTTACCGAAAAAAATCCAACAAAAATCCTCAAACCGACGGAAACTATGAATTTTCAATGAATTTTCGCTTCAAGGAGGCTCTTAGGTTTCACCAATGAACGTTGAAGGACACGACTTTTTTTTTACACCCAGATTCATCCGATAAAAGTTCAACTCTGAATTTTTAGAGTTCCATTGCATCGTTTTCGAGAAACTGAAAGCCAACATTTCAGCAACTCTGCGCAGTTTCTCATGTAAAATCGTCAACTCGCTCGCAGTTAGAATCTCCGATATCTCAAAATTATCTAATAAGATAAAATTCCAAATTGCTCTTCTTCGTAAGAGCCAGTGTTCGATCGTCTGAACCTCAATACTTTTTTTTTCTCAAAAACGGAGTAACGGAACTGACAGAAGCTTCGAACGTCAACTTTTTTCAATAGAATCCACCGCTAAAAAAAATTAGCCCTTCAGCCCTCGTTAATGAAGCGCTCAACTCTCCTAGAGCGCCCAATTTCAAAACTCCTGCATCGGAACGGGACAATTTCGTGCGAGGGAAAAATACACAGCGTAGGAATTCAAGGAAGGCAGGGTAGTCGGTAATTCGTGAAGATCCGGCGCGTTTTTTTTCTCAAATTGCCCAAAATCTCAGGGTCGTCGAAGAAAATCGAAAAAAAAAAGTATCCTGAACAATCGTGATGTAATATACGTACCATATCGCGCGTAGAGTTTCGGCTCGATGTCCGAGCACTCTCTGATCAGAACTGGAAACTTTGGATTGTTTAATTTAAGGGGTACGTACTGCGTCTCCACAAAATCTCTGTGAACAAAAACAATGAAAAAAGAAAAAAGAATATCGACGTTTACAACGGAGTTAGAATATTTTGAAGTTTCGTGCGTCATAACCTCAAAGTCTCTTTTTTCTCCAAATGACATTAATAAATTGTAAAGAATATTCCAAAAATTCTGCACTCGATTGTTTGGTTGCTTTTTTTACCTGACACCTTGACTCGATTTTGACGTCTGGCACAATAAAATTCTCAATTCCTTGATATGCGAGCCGAACTTAATGGCAGCCATTTTGATATTTCTTCTTTCTCCACCTATCTACCTCGCTCACTCTACGAGAGTTGCCATTTGCCGCCACCGGAGCGCCAGCCCGCGGGGCACCACCATCGGCCTTCGCACCTTCCGGTCCCCGCGACCGGAAGTGACCAGTCTCCCTTCGTTTGTTCCGGCCATCGGCAGGCCAGAAAAAATAAATAATAATTCTCTCGTCAAAATTCTCCGTTGTAAAAGAAAAGGAAAAAAAATTAGAAACCCACCGGTTAAATTTCCACAAAATGAACTCAACTATCGGAATAAAAATTGCAAGTAGCCGAAGACAAATTATACGTAAATTATGATTCATGAACGTTGAAAATAAGTTATGACACTACCGCCGCTCTTCGGGAAAGGGTTATTTCCAAAGTCCGTGAAAGATCCTCTCGAGGATCAAGTCGACGTTTACTGGTATCAGAACGATTTTACACAAAGCCGTTATCCACCCGGACAAGATAGTAATTACCGATTTTTAAATCATTTTTATTATTATTATCATTATTATCATTCTCATATAATCACTATCATACTATCATTATCATTGTTCACACTATCATCATTTTATTATTATTACTATCATGATTATTATATTATTATGATCATTACCATTACCATTAATATTATCATTATTATTATTATCGTAACGATTGTTCATATCATCGTTAACATTATCATCATTGTGATATCATGATTACCATTATTATCCACATCATTGATATTATCATCATCATTATGGTTGTCATCATTATTAATATTATTATTATGATTATCGTAACGACTGTTCATTTTATTTATTAACATTGTCATAAGTATTATGTTTTTTTTTAAATGAATTATATCGCGATCTTTACGGATTAACGAAACTACAACTTCATTAATCCCCAATACCAACAGAATATATAATTATAAGTACGAATGTACTGATATTAAAACATTAATAAATAATATATCGACACTGCTTACGAAAAGCAGCACAATTCAAAGTGCTTACGTAAACTAGCATGATTATGCTTTCGCCACGGAAACTAGTACGTTTCCATATTCACCGCGAAAACCAGCATGTTTCGGCTGTCACCGCGAAAACTAGCTTGTTTGATTTTCACTGTAAAAACTATTGTAAAAGGAGTAAGTTTAAAACCTTAAGGATCTCATCGTTCGTACAATCTAACCAAAAAGATTTTTAGCGAGAATTTAAAGTCCTTCGTGCTCAGGTAAAAATCTGAAAAAATAAACCATTAGTATTTTTTTAAAAATATGACAATTTTTTGCGTAATGACATTTTAATTTTATTCTCGTTGCTTTTATTAACATTTTGATAATAATTATCAATTAAAATCGACAGTAGTAATTTTTATAAAAAAATAATATCGAAATTGTAAATATAATGAAATACTTATTGTGATTTTCTATTTAAAAAATAACGTTATTGAAAATATCATTCAACAAATTTACCGTAATCTTACAGATGGTTATCGTCGATTATGTTTGAAAAATCTTGCTGATTTTCGATTGGAATTAAACCTCTGTTAAGCATGGCCTGTAAATCTTTTCTTTTTCTTGGCGCAAGAGGCAATTTTTTATCGTACGTCTGTTTTAACTGGAACATTCACACATCATCCATGTTTTTGTTTTTTTTTAAACATTTTCATCTATCATCCTTCTTGGTCAAAATCATATTTAACGTAGATTGTAACGACGTAAGGTTAAATGGATATTTCCCGAATACTTGCAATTTTAATTGAAGACCAATACAATTTTTTGAGAGATCTAAAAATCGTAAGTTTCCGATTGCGGTCAAAGAAATTGGAGTAAAAAAATAGAGGCAACGCGTAAAAAAGCATGGAAGAAAAGTCGTAAACAATTCCAGTGTTACTGAAAAATGTTAATTTCGAATCGTGCTAGTTTTCGCGTTAAATATCGAGAAAGTGCCAGTTTTCGTGGCGAAAACCGAAACTTGCTAGTTTTCGTGTCGGAGGCCAAAACATGCTAGTTTTCGCGGTGATATCAAACGTGCTCGTTTTCGTAAGAATTTTGAAAAATGCTACTTTTCGTAAGCAGCGTCGATATATAATAACGATAATGAATTAAATTTGTATTATATTGATCAAAATAAAACACGAGTACAAATGCGCATCGGTACGTATAAAACACTATTTTCGTCAACGTAGTCCCACCATGAATGGGTACTTCCGGTTCCCGCTCTATCGCTGTACTATCGTTGTTCCTTACATGTAACCCACGGCTAAGTCAGCGAAGCGTGCACCCTTATATGTCTCCTGGTCGCTCAGCGAATATGTCAGACCGAGCTTGTCATTCGGGGCATAGATCGTTGTCCAAAGTTGAACATACTGATAGCCGAGGCGATCGTCGAGGGTAACACGAAACACGCGTGGATCGTGAAAAATGGCCTCATACCGCATCCGTATCTGAACACGGACGAGGCTCTCAAATACGGCGGCAGAAGTCTCAGCACACTCAGAGAATGGGTATCGAGGAATCGTTACTATGAAACAAAATTTAATTAATTTGAAAAACAGCTCCGTTCCTCGTTAAGGCCTTAGGCCACAGTAACGGGTATAAAATCATGTGCGAATTTAACCATTTCTTTTCGTATGAAAAAGTGATTCACTCATAAAATTAATTACCCATTTATTTAGTATGAATATCAAGCTGTTAGAAAATATATATTTTTTTTATGTACAAAATGGCCGACTACTAATATTTTCTTTTGTTATCTTTTTATTTAGGCGCTCCGTGACATTTAGCATCCACGATTTTTTACCTAGAAAAAAAAACTAAAATTCTCGTCATTCTACATTAGGATACCTAGAGAAATACGTACGGAATTTAAAAAATATTGTTTTATTAAAAAGTTGTAGGTATTTGAACTTCAGAAATGAATTTTCAGTGAAAAATTTCGTTATAACTGATCATAGGCTGCTCATAGAATGAAAAGTTTTCGATTAAGGGGTGGGATGCAGTCAGAGGCGTCAAAAAACGAGTACTTAAAAAAAAAAATTTTATAGTAATTCACTTTGTTTTACAAAAGTGGTTACACAGACTTTTTATGTTATATTTCAACTCGACTTGTACAAATTTTCAAAGAAAAATATTGATTATTTATAAAAATATCATGTAGTGCTTTGCAGTGACCATCATAAAATTTTACTGGATTATCTGAAGTAAAAAAAAACAAAAAAAATCATTATAGTAATAATAAATGTAGTCCTTAATCAAAGCTTTTTTTTTTTAATTAACAAAATGGCGGCTTCCGACAGATAACTTTCGATTGTCGACCAAAAAACGCTTGTTTATTGTTAAAAAAAATAGAAATTTTCAACAAAAATGAAAATCCTTCGATTAAGGACTAGTTTTTAATGCTATCAATAAGCACACCAAATTTCATTAAAATCCATCGACTGGTTTTTGCATTATAGTGGTCCCCGACTTGAAAAACATAGTTTCGAGAAAAACGCGCATAAAGTTTTTCGATGTGGATACGGTATTATATGTTCGTAGAATTTTGAGCTCGATGGATGAAGCTAAACTTTTTTGTGTATTTTGATCCGCTGAATCCGAATATCACAATTTTTGCCGAAAAGTCGAGCATTCAATTGTTTATAGCCAATTGTTAAAACAATTTTTCAAAAAATTAAAGTTTTTCGGGATGAATTATTTTTTTAAACATTTTGGGCAATATTAAAACGAGAGTATTCTTTACAAAGTTTTGCTAAGGTTCATAGTTTTTCAGTAATACATTTTTGAAAAATTCTGAAAGAGTTTTCCAATTTTACACTTGATTTATGTATCAAAATACTGATTAAAAAATTACTTACATCCAATCATCAATTTCTGGCCCATACAATAGGGCTTCTGCCGATGTGGAAGCTTCCAAAATATGAATTTGTTGTTGTCTTCGAAGCATTCTGCCTTCCCGGGTATTATCGTTTGCGCGTGTGTCAGCCACGTCTATACGTTGAGAATCCGCTACCTGCCATAGGGACCCGATGCCCCTTTACTAATTGTGGGATATGCCGGAAACTATTCATCGGATTGACTTGAAATATTCGGGGAATATTTTCGAAACATCATACTTCGAAAAAATGTAAAAAAATCGATTTAAAAAAAATTCTGATTGCATCTCACCCCTTAATCAGAAATTCCGTACGTAAAACGAGTGAAAGTTGTTGAAGTTATTTGTCACGCCAATTGGAAATAAGTTGTTTCGAGAATTTTTCGAGTAGTAGGCCATTTTGTACATTGAAAAAATATATATTTTCTAACAGCTTGATATTCATACTAAATGGATATGTAATTAATTTTATGAGCGAATCACTTTTTCATACAAAAAAAATTGCTAAATTCGCACATGATTTTATACCCGTTACTGTGCCCTAACCCCTTAATCACGCCCTAATCAACTGCAAACGGTTTGTCGTCGTTTCCTGGTAACAGAAGTTTCGTGTTTATCGGGAGAGCGTAGAGAACGGCCTGTGCAACAATATCCGGAGCTTCCTGCACGAATGGTATCAGAAGCCCAGAGCGGAAACGCTCTTTATGTTGCTCATCACGTGCGGACGTACCGTTCTCTTTATATTTCAAGAAAAAACCCGAAAGGTATTCGACGCGCGCAACATTTTTATTCCTTTTTTTTTCAAGAATTTTGTTTTTTAGGATACTTTGATCTTTGGTAGCAATTTCGAAGAATTTTTATTTCGTCCTCCAGGTTACGCTGTTTGATTCGCACGGCCACGGGAGCCCGAGAAATGCGGAACGAGGTTTAGTCTTGGCCCAGGTAATTCCGATATATATAAACAGGGTGTCCCTCTTATCTCTGCCACCCGAAATAACTCCGTAATTATCGACGTCACAAAAAAATGTTCCAGACAAAAGTTGTACGGTGTGAAGGGGGTCATCAAATGCGACCATTTTTTTTATTCCGGTGGAGGCGCTGACGCTCAGTGAAGGTCACCTTCACTTTTTTAAATGGAATGGTACATTTTTTTTCAACCATCTTGTGGAGCACCTCAAGCCGCATAAAAAACATTAGGGGATCAAAGTCGTTCAAGGTCATTCAAGGTCACCTATTAAAATGCAATACAAATCTAAATATCTCGGATCACTACACAGAGAAAAAAATCATTGATCCAATATCATTGGTGTTATTGAATGAAATTTCGGTGATTCAATTGTAAAATTGTTGGTGTAAATAATCGGATTTATTAGTCTAAACAAAACGCTATTAACTTTAATAACATGATAAAATAAAATAAAATCATTCAAAAGATATATTGTTAGTCAAGAAGAATATATTATTGAAACTACCTAGAAAATGATCGCGAACAAATTATATAGTTTTGAATACATTTTCTGCAACGAACAAAAAAAGCGTTTCAATTCATAACATGAATATTGTTGATTCGAAAAATTGAATTTTGCTCGTTTGATTCAGATAAAATTTCTATTGAGTAAATATGTTATTTCATTTTTTCGCCATATCCGATATTGATTTTCAAGTACATTATTCGTTGAAATATTAATATTTTATTTTGATTGACAAATACTAAGCAAATGTCTGAATTGGTTAAAAAAATTATGCGAAAATAAAATTTGTTTCTTGCGCATTTAGCTGAAAAAAATCCAACCAAGGCATGGCAGAGCGCCACCGAAATTATAGGTGTGAGGAAACCCGTAGTTCTCGGAGTAACCGCTAGAAGCCGCACGCGCGCTCGTTTCTCGTAAGCGTAGCGCGAACCGAAAATCTACTTAAACGCCGGAGAAACTCTAAAGAGTATCGCTTCTTGGCCTGTGGCTAAGATAAAAGTGTAGTATCTGTTCTTATCAGTTGAATATCTGATATTCTCTCCATGGATATTCCATTGGAGATCTGAAATTCTCTCCACTATTATCGTGAATGCTCATTCTAATGCTCACTTTTTATTCTAAAATACGAAACAAATTTTAAAAAACTTACGTCTCATGGCATATTCGTTTCAATGTAGTAAAGAAATAATTCATTTTATTGATTATATTTTTGTACGAAATAAAAAATGTAGCAACCGCTTAATTATTTCATCCATACATCTACAGATTGTATATAGAAGGATTTCAATAGAATATAATGTTTTTTGAAGGATAATGTAGATATTCAGAGAACAGAAAAGATATTTAAATAAAATGATATGTTATTTGAATCAATCACATTTTCCAATATTTTATAGTATTATAACAATCTCGTATATCGGTGGCACTCCGCGATCAGCCATTTATTTGAATCGACCAATATATTTTTTCGATTCAATTGTTTTTTTCTCAGCGTACCAAATATTTGTTAGTGATCCGAGATATTTAGATTAGATCTCTGTGACTCGTCACTTGGGCTTAAGGGGTTGCGTGGGTTTCGAAGGCAAAAAAGCATATTTTCTCTATTTTGAAGAAAATATAACATGTAAATTATTTTATTGAAAATGTTAAGTACATAAAAGAGCAACATTTCAACGATATTTTTTAAAAAACATCCAAGAATTTCGGAAATTCAGCCGGTGGGACCTGGTTTCCGGAGACCCCTAAAAAAGTATCCTCGTGGTGGTCTGGATAACTCATGACAGCTTTATCTAAAATTTAAAAAACAATTTTTTCAGTTGATAGCTAAGTATAGCTCGTGATTGAATGAAGGATTTTTTTCTTAATTGAAATTTCAATTTTTGGCAGAGTTGCATGCAAAATAGTTCAATTTTTGGTAAATTTACACTACGTGTGTTTTTAGTATAATTGTATGCCTTGTATATATTTTTAGTATAATTGTATAGTATAATTGTATGCCTTGTATAATTAGTTGTAATCGAAAAAAAACCTTCGTTCAATCACTAGTCGATGCTATTTTGAAGTGTGCAAAATTTCAATAAGGTCGGTGCATTAGTTTTTTGAGAAATCGTGTCCACAGACTTCGAAAAGTGTTTTGAGAAAAATGCGATATACCTGCATCGCACCCGGCCGATCTTTCCCAACGGGCGAAATTCCTAAAGGCTCTCTCTCCTAGATTTTCACTCCGATTACCTCAAAACTTTGGAAGAATATTTTAGGGATAATAAAATTGAAAAACATTGGATTTTTTCAAATTTTCAAACCCACGTAACCCCTTAAAATGGTAATCTAACCTGAAAATTATAAACGTTATAAAAAAAAACTTGACCAAAACTGATCCAAAAGTGATTAGTTTTGACCCGATAAATGTTTTGGTGTAAAAAAATCATGATCCCTAAAAACAACATGTCGGCCATCTTAACGTCGCCATTTTGAACCACTTTGAACCTTAAAAGTTTTATTATACTCAATGCTTGATCGGAGATGTATTGTTCGAGATAAATAAGGTGTAAGATTTTAATGGGACACCCGGTATATATACACTACCGGTCAAAAGTTTTCGGACACTTCATATAATTGCAAAACTTTCGTTCAGTAGAAAATTTCCAAATAATGTTAAAATAATATAATCAATTTCTCTAATGATTGATAATTTCTAATAACGAACGTCTCGCCCATCTAACCGCACGGAAAATCACATACATTCGAAAAAATTCGTAAACACCCAGTATAGTCTAGACAATAACATATGTTAAAAAAACAATCTTTTACTATGACTAACGCTCCAACCTCCTTACGGCGGGGTATACAATTAGACAGGACAAAAATAAGCCATATTGAGGGATTTTTTAAACTAAGAAATAATTGTTCGACGATTATCAAACTTTACGTATACTTTAGTATCTTTAAGAATACGAAACATTTTTTTTAAATTAATTCATCATCAAAATGTTGGAGTTGTGGCGGAGTATTACAGCAAGGTCGCCTTTTTGATTTGCAATAAAGTTCAAACACTTTTTCAGTTAGAACATGTATAGTTTCTATGTGACGGTAATTCAAATGAAGAAAATGCAAATTTAAGAAAATGGCACGCATTCAAAAAAAAATCAACATTTTACGCAACATTTCTGTAAAATGTGGATTAAAAAAGTAGTTTTTCCGTAAATTTTTCAAAAACAATTCTCGTCAAGTAGAAAGTACCGATATTATCAATATTTCTACCAAGTTTCAACTCAATCGGCTTAATAGTTTTTGAGTAATCCTGCACGCCAATTTCGATAATGCAGTTTTGAGAAAAACGCGTTTGTAGTTCACGCCCGCTCCGAATCCGAGCGGTGAGGCACAGCGTTGACGGGCTGTAACGTTTGAAGTTTTTTCGAATTTCGCTTTGAAACTTTGGGAAAATATTCTACATTTATAGTTCTATCGTTTAAAGAGAAAAAAAAAGAAATCAATTTTTTGATCGTTGCAAATGTATATCCCGCCTTAATTATTTTGGATCGATTTTTTTCGATTTTGCTTATTATTCGATAGTTTGCGTTTCAGAAAAATACTTTTTCGATCCTGACTATCATTATTGTTCATAATAACAATAATGTGCGAAAATTATTCAAGAATTATCGAAAATATGTCATGAGCAAAAAAAAAGTAGCTAATAAGTTAAAGATAAATTCGATTTAATTATTTTGGATAGAATTTTCGATTTTGCTGATTATTCGATAGTTTGCGTTTCAGAAGAATACTTTTTCGATCCTGACTATCATTATTATTCATAATAACAATAACGTGCGAAAATTATTCAAGAATTATCGAAAAAATGTCATGAGCAAAAAAAAAGTAGCTAATGAGTTAAAATTCTCAGCGTTTACTTTACAAATTTCTTATCCTTTGAAGCTCGCATTGACGCTTCCTCGACACACTTATATTTGGCCACGGCCTTGACACACTTCTTGAGTGAAGTACCACCTGACCTTAATAACCCTTCAGTCGGTTTTTATTGTTAAAAATTCGGAATACACTAAACATTTTTTAATATGTCCGCATAATTAACCCTTAACAGTCATCGGGGGTTGAATCAACCCCAGCCGTTTTTCGACCTGCGATACCGTCAAGAAATTTTGAGAAATCGGACTTTTTTAATATAAGAAATTACACGACTTGAAAATAATCGACATGGTCTTACACGCAAGGGTTGAAAATGCATTGTAGTATTTTTTTTTCTTCAATTTTTCAATTATTTATCGTTCTCCAGAGTGGGGTTGATTTGACCCCATTCACTTGACCCCCAATGACTATGACGTCGCCATCTGTGACTGACAAGGGTTAAAATTCAGAAAATATAAAATTGAATTGTAAAACATTATTGTAAACTTTACATTTTCGGGAGCGAGCATTTTATTACAAATTCGTCCGGATCAAAATGACCCAGTGCGTCAAGGAAGGGTTAAAAATTAAATATCCCGAAGACCCAAAAAAATTCCTTACAAATCCCGCGTTGCCTCAAACCTACGATTGTACGATTCCATTCGAGGCAGACGAGCATGGAAAAATTGCACCATCTATGCGACTGGTACATCGAGGCGGTACTTTACAATTGTTTCCACGCCCAAGCCGATCGTTACGAGCTGGCATTTTTGCACGAGAATTGTCGGCCCTCCTGTTGCAACGATAACAATCTCTCGTGCGATTGCGGCTGTCTCGATCGTTGATCCGTCCCGAAGAATCCACGCGCGTGCAACAAGAACATAAAACTTTTCAACGTAAATTCGACGAAATAAAATAAAAAACAATTCGAGACGATGCAGTTGTTTATTGTTATTATTATCCTTATCATTTTTATCCTTACTATCGTTATCGGAGGATCGATCGCCGATCGTTTTTCTTTTTTCTTTCCTTTTGTTTCTTTTGGTTTCGTTCGAACCAGCAAAAATTAAACTATATCGTGGCGTAGATTTAAATTATGACACATTTATTTACATTATATACAAACTTGTCTCGTCTAAATACGTTAGAATTTTATTTTTCTTGCTCGATGCTTAACCCCCCCCAGTCGCCCTTCGATCCACGTTAATAAGTCGTTCATTTGTGTATACCGTTTTTCCTCTCTTTTTTTCTTCAAAGGCTCTCCCCAACGGGTCTACTTCGAGCTCCGAACACCCGGGCGGCGAATATTTCGCCTCGATCTTTTATAATGCAGATACGACATTCGAGGCATGTCGCGCTTCGCCAATTCTCTATTCTCGTCGCTTCGTTTTACAAAATATACGTCCGTTGAAAATATCTCGCGTTGATGGACACACCGATGGGTCAATTTGATCCATCGTGTCTTTTTTTCTTCTCTCGTCTCGTTCTCAAAGTCCGCGAGGGAAAATGTTATCTCATCTTGTATATATAGAGTGTCCTGTTATGAATGACTAATCCTACAACTGTCGATTGGTTAGATCATGTCCTATATATGTTGAGATGTCGAGATTTCGAGCTTTATGTTATTTTTTTTTTGAGAAAAAAAGTCATCTGTCTGTGGTTTTTCGCATGCCATTTCTACAAATGATATGAATCGACAATAACTAAGCAACTTATTAACGTAATTGGCACGATATGCGTAGTACATTTTTTTTACAACGCAGGCTATCAAAGTCAGTTGTTCGAATTGGTTTGTATGAAAATTCTGCACAAGATCGTTCTTCATAAAGTTTCCTTAATATTTAAGGTTAAGAAGAAGACTTTTCTAGATAAAACAAATAACCATGAGTATTTTTTTTAACCGGGTCAAAAAAGGTTATTATTTGTAGAAATGGCATGCGAAAAACCAATAGCAGATGATTTTTTATCTCGAAATCGTGGGACTTTTACTAAATTGAAATTCCAGTATATAGTAGGACATGATCGACAGCTGCAGAATTGTCCATTCATAACAGGACACCCTTTATATGTATATATGTGTGTGTGTATATATATATGTGTGTATGTGTGTGTGTGTGTGTGTGTGTGTGTGTGTGTGTGTGTGTGTGTGTGTGTGTGTGTGTGTGTGTGTGTGCACATACACACCTGGGGAGTCACTAGAAATTTGTCGAAAACTTTTGTAAATATAATATTAATTTAAGACAAAAAAAGTCAAAGAAAAAATGTAACGCGTTTGTGAAGATCTACATTTCGATTATCACATTTTTTTTCGAGTCCAGACGTCAATCAGATTCCAAGGCCAAATACACTTTTTTCAATGGAAACTGCAGGCGGCTAATTTCTAATGACCTATCCACTGCATATATTTACACAAACATATATATATATATATATATATATATATATATATATATATATATATATGTTAATTGCAGTGAAAAACCCGTTTTCCCTAGTAAAAAGAAGTTTTCACCCAACCCCTTCGTTACTAGTTTTTTTCCACAATAAGACTAGAATTCACAAAAAAAAACGATAACAGTTTTAACTGATTTATTTCGTTAGAACTAGTTTTCCCTAGTTCAAACCAGTTTCAACTAGGACAAAACGTTAAATAAGTGAAAACTAGTTCGGATTACGGAAAAGCAGTCCTAACGAAATGAGTCAGTTAACACTGTTTGAGTTTGTAAACTATAGTTTTTTTTTACTAAGAAACACTAGTTTTAACTAGTTTTTAGTTTCAACTTCGTTGAGACTAGTTTTTCCTAGTAAAAACTATAATTTACAAACAAACCCAAACAATTTTAACCGATTCATTTTGTTACGACTGTTTTTTTTTCCTATCGCGTAGTTTTGATTAGAAAAAAAACTAGGTTGTAACTAGTTTTCACATAGTTAAAGCTTTTCCTAATTAAAACTACCAGGTTAAACGAGGCTAAAACTAATGTTAAGCTAGTTAGAATTTTTCCTAGTTGAAAATAGTTTCAACGAGATGAATCAGTTAAAACTAGTTTTTTTTTCTTAGTTCAAACTAGTTTTAACTAACATTCAAATTTGTCAATAAGTTCTAGTTTTCATCATCAAAAACTAGTTGTAACGAAGGCGTTCATTCAGAACGAATTTTTACTACGTAAGACGCGTTTTAACTAATACACACACACGCACATGTACGCACGCACGTACGCACACGCATGTGTGGTGCGGAGGCATTTTCCCACTAAACCTCTTTAAAAAAACACACAATATATATATATATATATATATATATATATATATATATATATATATATATATGTACACATACATACACACGTGTTATAAGAAACAAAATAAAATGTAAACGTATTTATACAAGGTGCCTATTTTAGGCGAATCTATAACATTTTTTTAGCGTACCGCTACATATTTATATTTTGGCGATACGTTTATATTTTATTTTATTTATTACATCATCTATATATATATATATATATACGCGTTTTTGCACAAGCGAGTTCTCCTGTCACAGTGCTACCCAAAAATGTATTAACGATTTCCTAGTTACGCTCGAGATAGCGACTCGTCCGATATTTGTCGTTCGTCGTGAATTTTTTTTGCCAAGCGCTCTACGTATTTCTCAAATCCTAAACTCTCGCCCAGCGAGACGAACAATAAACGCCCAACACTTTAAAAAAAGCATCGGAACCATATGTTCGTATTTCACTCAGATATTCATGATCGCTTGGGGCGTGTACGCGCTGTCACGCGGGAAAGCACCGTTCGTTAACAATAACAATCTCGTACTGTTGCGACGAAAGAAGGAAGAGAAAAAAATGAGTGTTCCGGATAGGCTGAGAATACGTGGGAGTTCGATGCTTCATTCAAGGGAACGAACGTTTCGCCGGTGAATGTTGAGACGATTTTTTTTCGTATGTAGAGAAGATCGCTAAAGTTCTCGGGGCTGCAAGTACCGCTGCTTTCGAGTAAAATAAAAAGGTTGAAAAATTAGCAATTCAGCTGGTAAGGAACTGTGCTGACTCGCTCGAATTTTCTTTTTTGTCGTATATGACGTAGAGAAGTGTACGGAAATTTGGAAGTTTTACCGGACGTGTCTGCGCGTGGAAGAAAAATAATCGGTAGCTCGAATGTCAATAGGCGAAACGCTCGAGCCTCGTTGATGAACGAAAAATAAATTCCCGGTTGCGGTTCGTACGCTCGATCGTTGTGGTGTTGTTGTTTCTGTTGTAAATATCTTACAAGTGTGCGGTGTGCGAGCGCGTCCATTCGGGGAGGCCCGTACGATTAACGATCTCGATTTTTTTCTTCTTTGAATGACATAATCCCTAGCAATTACTATCTACACGAAGTTTTTGAAATAAATTTTGCGGCTTTTCAATCCGAAATAACTCGAAAAAAATCATTGGAAAACAAGAAAACACATTCCCTTTTTGTTTTCGTCTCTCTCTCCCTCTCTCTCTCTCTCTATCTCTCTCTTTCTCTCTCTCTCTCTCTCTCTCTCTCTCTCTCTCTCTCTCTCTCTCTCTCTCTCTCTCTCTCGCTCTTTCTCTCGTTCTCTCTCTCTCTCGCTCTCTCTTGTGGTATTTTCTTTTCTCACTTAATTTTCAAGGGTACGTATGTGTTTGCCCGGAAAATACCTTCGGTAAATTGAGCAAGGCTGCGTGTATCGTACGTTACGAAGCTTGAGGATTTTTCTTCTAGCTCGGATAAAGA
The DNA here is from genome assembly GCA_964007375.1 of Ophion obscuratus. Taxonomy (NCBI): domain Eukaryota; kingdom Metazoa; phylum Arthropoda; class Insecta; order Hymenoptera; family Ichneumonidae; genus Ophion; species Ophion obscuratus. Next base: position 20,311,772 of record OZ023319.1, on the reverse strand, counting down.
TCGCGACTCCTTTCCCAACGGGAAGTTCCGACGTTGAGTTTTACGCGTTCAATGGCGGAATATACGTCGAGGAAAGAACACAATCTCAATGCGACGTTAATAAATAGAGAAGAAAAAAAAAGAGAGATTGAAGGGAAAAAAACGAAAAAGTACGTTATTGCGAGGACGAGGATCGAGGGACGAGAGAAAGACGTTATAGGGACTGACGAACCCGGGGCTGCGCCCACTCGACGAAATCGTCTATCAACACCGGCCACGCTCCCTCCTCGTCGTAATTCGTCATGTCCGGATTGATCATCAGGGCAAAGTCGAGAAGCAAATTCCACGTGTCTTTTGGAATCGATCTTTTGTGATGCTCCTGAAAAAAAGAACCGCTTTCAATGACGTATGATAATAGGGGGGGAAATATGTACAGGGTGTCCTGTTATGAATGGATAATCCTGCAACTGTCGATAGGTCAGATTACGTCCTAATAAATGCTGGAATTTCAGTTTAGTCAAAGCACCATGGTTTTCGAGATAAAAATCATCTGGTTTTGGTTTTTCGAATGTCATTTTTACAAATGATAACCTTTTTTACCCGGTTTTTAAAAAATACTCTTGGTTATGTGTTTTATATAGAAAAGTCTTCTTTTAACCTTAAGCCGTAGGCCACAGTAACGGGTATAAAGTCATGTGCGAATTTAACATTTTTTTTCGTATGAAAAAGTGAATCACTCAGAACATTAATTACACATCTATTTAGTATGAATATCAAGTTGTTAGAATATATATATATATATATATATATATATATATATATATATATATATATATATATATATATTGTCTATGTACAAAATGGCCGACTACTAATATTTTCTTTTATTATCTTTTTTTAGGCACTCCGCGGCGTGACATTCAGCGCCCACAATTTTTGATCTAGAACAAATAACAAAAATTCTCGTCAATCTACATTAGAATACCTAGAGAAGTACGTAAGGAATTTAAAAAATATTGTTTTATTCAAAAGTTGTAGGTATTTGAACTTAAGAAATTAATTTTCAGTGAAAAATTTCGTTATAACTGCTCATAAAATGAAAAGTATTCGATTAATCAGAAATTCCGTACGTACTTCTCTGCGAAATACAATTAGGAACATAACTTTCAAATTTGAAGTAAATCGAGTGAAAATTGTTGAAGTTATTTGTCACACCAATTGGAAAAAAGCTGTTTCAAGAAGTTTCGAGTAGTTGGCCATTGTTTACGTCGAAAAAAATATGTCTTTTCTAACAGTTTGATATTCATACTAAATAGATGTGTAATTAATTTTATGAGCGAATCACTTTTTCATACAAAAAAAAATTGTTAAATTCACACATGATTTTATACCCGTTACTGTGGCCTAAGGTCTCAAATGTTAAGGAAACTTTATACAAAAAGATGTTATGCGGAATTTTCATACAAAGCAGTTCGAACATCTGACTTTGATAGCCTGCGGTGTAAAAAAAATGTACTGCGCGTATCGTGCCAATTACTTTAAAGGGTTACGTGGGTTTGAAAAGTTCGAAAAATCCATTCTTTTTTTATTTTTTTACCCAATAGTACAATATATCCAGAATATTCTCCCAAAATTTTAAGTCAATCGGAGTGAAAGTCTAGGAGAGAAAGCCTTTGGGAATTCCCCGCGTTGGGAAAGACCAGCCGGGAGCGACGGAGTTATATCGCATTTTTTTCAAAATACTATTTTTGAAGTCGGTGGACACGATTTCGTAAAAACTAATGCACCGATCTTATTGAAATTATGCACACTTCTTCAAAATAGGGGCCGGGTTGAAATTCCCAACTTTGAATGATCAGAACGCTCAAAACTCCGAAAGAATACTATCCCGAAAGATCAAAGCTCCGAAAATCTGAACAGCGTCAAAATAATTCGGCTATGGAAGTTTTAAAAGTGTCAACATTTTCAATAAATCCACGAATTATTTGAAGAATTTTTTTTCTATTAAGAAGTGATTTTATGTCAATTTTGAAATTTGTCTATACAATGTTATACGTTCTATATCATTTTTAGTCAACTGTATATACTTTCGCTGGCATAATCTTTACGAACCTTGTAATTTTGGAACTCTAAAATTAGGAATTTTAAACCGTCTGCGCATTCAAAGTTCGGAATTCGGAATTCAAAGTTCGGAATATTGAAGAATATATTTACAAAGTTACAGAGGCCAATTGTAAATATTTTCGAAGATACAAGGCCAAAAGCAGAGAAGCGATTGTTAATCAATATTGATATTTCCTGATATTGAAAACTTTGATACGCGCGTTTTCTCCCGTTTTCATTTTCATGATTTTTCTAAACTGTCGGGTGTGATGGCGAAAAAACTGAACCACCTATTGAATCAAACCAACGTTTATTTTCTTAGTATGAAAATCTCTTCTAAGTGAATTAAAAAAGTCGTTGAAAAAGTCGATTTTTCCACTTCAAAAGAAATCATGAAAATTTGTAATTTTGTCCTCGTCTAAAGGCATCTCCCCCCTTAAGTTCGACTGGGAACAAGAATTTTGGAAAATTCGAAAAATCCACTCCAAATTCGGACAGAGATAACATTTTTATCGTATGTCCGCATGATATTTTCATACGTTCATCCATCTGCCAATAATAAATGGATAAAAGTTGTTCTTGCGGTCGAAAGTCGATTTTTTTTATACAGCTTGGCATGTTTGTAATATTCAAAGTAAAAAAAAAGTATCCGGTCACCCAAAAGTTTTATTATTATACTGAAAGTACATTTTTTTTATTTTTCGCGATTGGCTACAGCGATTGGTCATTCAGCAACGGCGGCGCTTTCTTTAAATAACAATAATTTCATTGTTTGTCAATATTTTTCGATTAGAAAAAAACCCAAATGTGGCAAGACTATGTATCGATTGTATGCAAAGTCCCGACCTCTTCATACCAACACTCGCACGAAAAAGAAAATTGAAAATCGACCTGTTTTTTGGGCTCAAAGTCCATGCATTCCCGTTTAAGAGGAGGGTATATGAGTTTGCACTTTTAAAAAATCGATTTTTTTTTGTTTGTCTTTTTTTATAGTTAAACATTTCAAGAATATAATCTCAAAATTTCAAGTCAATCAGAGCAAAACTCTCGAAGTTATTGACTAGTCCCGCTCCTCTAACACTGGAGCTCCGACTTCTCTAAACTTCAAACGCGTTCTTCTCGAAAACACTTTTCCAAAGTCCGTGTTCACTGCCATTTGAAAACTACATGACCGATTTATTTCAAACTTGGTACACATTTTCTACATATAAAATACCTTCCCCCAACGGTTAGTTCGAGATTTTTTTTACATTGAGGGGGTTTACCACCCCCAAAATGGCGGAATTTTTCGTGAAGAATAGCACTTTCCACTTTACATGACCACCAAAAATTTAGAAATGAAAAAAAATTATCAAGCCCGTTGGGGGAAGGATTTGATGATACTTTGACTAAATTTTAATGGTACTTGATTTCAGATAATTTCTAGCTGAGATACAGTGAACACCGCAAATAGTGTTTTTCCAAAGGCGTTCTTGGAAAAGCTTTGTCACCGGCTTGTTTGTTGATATTTCCGCGTACAAATGTCACGGAATGTTCTAGAAATGACACTTAACAATGTACAAAAGGTTTCAATAAATTTACTCTATCCATATAGATAAAGAAAATCGCAAAATTTTTTTTTTTCACGCTGATACCCCTGCCCTCTCGTTAACACTGCTCACCTGTAAAAATTGACACCAAAGATGTAAAAACTTGAATTTATCGTCCAGCACAATGTTCCAGTACGCAATGGCCATGTCCAGGTCCAAACCCTTTTGACCTGTGTTTTTGGCATAGTTGAACGTGAAGTGATAAAAGTCCTTGAACTTTTGCGTGTCTCTGAGCTCGCTCTCCAGGTAGCCGAGCCTCGCTTTCAATTTGTCCACGCTGTCCACTCTGCGAGAGAGGGAGAGAGACCACAGGAGAAGAGGAATCCAGAAATGTGTTTCAATGATTGGGTCTCATATGCAGAGAGAGAGAGAGAGAGAGAGAGAGAGAGAGAGAGAGAGAGAGAGAGAGAGAGAGAGAGAGAGAGAGAGAGAGAGAGAGAGAGAGGGACCAAAGGAGTGACTTACCCCAGGTCCGTCATGCCCGTGATAAATTCTTCCTTGGTAAATTCGCACTGCGTCTCAGCGCGAAATTTCCACGCTATTATTAAAACTAATTTGCTCTCCGGGCTGAGTCCCAGGTCATCCAGAAATTTCATAATACCGTCGGCCGTTATTTTGTCCGGTTCGCTGGGATCTGAAATCGCCGAATGGTGTACTTGGTGACTGACGATGCGTACGACTCCGCACAGATAGAGGATTTCCTTCCGAATTGTTGCTGAATTTCTTACTCGTTTTTTTTTCTCATTTAGTAGAATTATTGTATTGAATTTTCTAATTAAGTAGAAAATTTCTACTGAATTTCCTAATTCAGTGGAATATGTTCTACTGACTTTTCTAATTCAGTAGTATAGGCTCTACTGACTTTTCTAATTCAGTAGTATAATTTCCACTGACTCTTATAATTCAGTAGTATATTTTCTACTGACTTTTCTGATTCAGTAGTATATTTTCTACTGATTTTTTTGATTCAGTGGTATATGTTCGACTACCTTTTCCAATTCAGTAGTATTTGTTTAACTGACTCTTTTAATTCAGTAGTATATTTCCTACTGACTTTTCTAATTCAGTAGTATATTTTCTACTGAAATTTCTAATTCAGCAAGATTTTTTCTACTACATTTTTGAATTCAGTAAAATCTACTGAAACTATCTTCACGTTTAAAATTTTAAAGCTTAGATTCACGTGCCTCCGGATCGCTCGGACATGTTCTAAACACAGATACAACTTTTCTATTGCCAAGCGACCCGAAAACGTTGACAAAGATGCATCTGGAGGGAATCAATCGGCCAGCAACGTTTCGACCATCTCCATTGTCCCGCTCATTTTTTCAGGCGGCAAAGTACCCCAGGGAATTTGTACGCTCGCGTCCCATTTTCAGCCGCTTGGCTGTGAGGGATACGTGGTCTTTACCTTGATAGCGACCGAAGAGCACGTCCAATTTCTCCTTGTCCGTCGAGCTTTTGGGTTCTCTGTAATACGCGTCGGGATTTTGGAAGTAGTTGTCACTGGCCAGATCCAGTTTCCAATCGTTCTGCGTCAAGCAATATATCGCTGTTTGTTCGCCGGTTTGCGTAAACGTTATGAATTTCTTTACTTTATCTCTTTGAGAGTATTTCAGTTTATGCTAAAGAAAAATAAAAAAAAAAACAAATGAGCGAGTTAGGTAGAGCGTCGATATGGTTGAGATTGGTGTGTGTGTGTGCGAGATCGCGGCAAAAGTTTCGTCACGTTGATCACGTGACGAGTTTGTTTCTCCGAACGATCGTGGATGCATCGATGCCCGACGATATTCGCCAATATGCGACATTTTTCGCCCAGCACGCGACGTACACGCAAAAATAGCAAAGTTCAAGCGCGCGATTTTGAGGTTAGATCTCACGTCAAAAAAAAGGATATTGGCGAGCGCGATCGTCGCGTGTGAAAAAAAAGAAAACGGTCGTCGTGTTTTCGCTCGAGTGACACGCGAGATATCTCGTGTGCGGAGACACGCTCGCGATTGAAACAAAAAAAACTCACTTACCATTTTAACGCGAATTTTGGGCCACCGAAAGCCAAAATATTATTCCGCTCGCAATCCCACTTGACATGAATATATCTGTATAGATGGATCGTGAATTCTACAGACCCACGCAAAAAGAGTCAGCAGCGAATACATCGGAGTTACCGAGCGACGAAAAAAAACATATAGATATACATTTATTACGGAATTGCCGTACGCGACGAGCGATGCGCCAGTGCGAGCACGGAGCGACGTGAAAAAATGGAATTTCTCGATTGGCGAAAGTGCGGCCAGACGCGGCCGCGTTCGCGTCGCTCCGAGCGCTACGAAAAATCGCCGCTAGTCGTCGCTTCGCTCGCTGAAAAGTCGCAAATGGCTGCTACGCTAGGAAATAGCATAGCCAACAAAAGCTTTGATATTTTCGTGCCAATTGTCGTAACGCGAGAATCTCGTCATAAATTAACGCTGATAAATTGTCGTTATGTTGTCCGTAGATAGCAACATAAGCATTCGCGACGAGGTGAGTACGGCCAGTGGTTTTATTTTTTTTCCTCGCTTTCCCTCCCACCCGGAGTATGCGACATTTTTTAGGTTACGGTCATGGCCTCTTTATTTATGTTTTCGTCGATATATAACATCGCTTATCTTTCGCGATGGAGTTCATTGACAAATTGCATGGATGCACGGATGAAACTTCACAAGTATTGTTAATCCACGTTTTAACGTGGACATTGCGAAAATCTCTTATCTTCCGAATTAGGCGGAAATAATAAAAATTCGTTAATTGTATTATAACAATGGGGAAAATATGTTTAGAAATTGTGAATTTTCGAAAAATTTAGCAGACTTGCTGAATTGATCAGAATAATGAATAAATTACATATAAATATATGTGCATATAAAACGACTATCGCGAAGATCTCCCTGATGTGTGACATTCTCAGTCTGCATCTAGATCTGCGGGCAGCGCCACTATCGCTATCTCTCTCGCACCCGTTTCGCTCCATCCCCTTACCTTAGGATTTTTGGTGGTTTTTTCGAATTCGATGACTCAAAAATTACTTTGGAGGGGTGGAAGTTTTTTGTCAATTGTTTCGCAATGTGCACATAATAGTTCGAAAAAATTCGAGAAAAATAGGAAAAAAAAACCAAAGATCATATATTAGATGAAAAATAGATAAATAATAGATAATCGATAACAGATAAAAGATAATAACATTAGTATTAAGGATGAATATGTAGAAAGTAAAGTTAAAGAATAAATAAACAAAAAGATAAATAAATGGGACAGAAACATTTTCTCAGCCTATTTAAGGGGTTTGTAAATCAGATTCATTTAAAAACAAATTCTGAAGGTATAAGTAAGATGATTGGAAACTCGTTTCAACGTTTATTCGTATGTACATTAACAAAGTTGTATACCAAATTTCATTAAAAATATTAATAATGGACAAAGTTATAAACAATCTCGTGAAGAACCTTCGATCGTTAGGGGCTCAACTTCATTTTGGCTGCCCAATTGATCTGAAACAAAAAAAAAGACTTGACAGGGCGGATTTTAATATGATGTTAAAATTATTTTTAAAAAATTTGGCATTTTTTTCTCGATATTTCGAGGGACGATGAGATCATCACTGTTAATAACTAATGAAAAAAAACGTGAATAAGAAAAAACGTCGATTAAGGCTTAACTACTATTACACTGAATAAGTGTACCAACTTTAAAGTCAATCCCTATTAGATGTCGAGAAATCGTGTGAAGCGTTTTGAAAAACGTAATTTTGCGAAGCATGCGTTCAAGGCCTCAGGCCACAGTAACGGATATAAAATCATATCCGAATTTAACAATTTTTTTTCGTATGAAAAAGCGATTCACATAAAATTTATTATCCATCTCTTGAGTATGAATAACAAGCTGTTAGAAAATATATATATTTCTTTTTCAATGTACAAAATGGCGAAATCCTAATATTTTCGTTTGGTTTTTTTAGGCGCTCCGCGGCGTGACATATAGCAACCACAATTTTTCACCTAGAACAAAAAACAAAAATTCTCGTCAATCTACATTACAATACCTAGAGAAGTACGTACGGAATTGAAAAAATTTTGTTTTATTCAAAACTTGTAAATATTTGAACTTAAGAAATAAATTTTTAGTGAAAAATTTCGTTATAACTGCTCATAAACTGCTCATAAAATGAAAAGTTTTCGATTAAACAGAAATTCCGTACGTACTTCTCTGCGAAATGCAATTAGGTACATAACTTTTAAATTTGAAGTAAAGCGAGTGAAAATTGTTAAAGTTATTTGTCACGCCAATTGGAAAAAAGCTGTTTCGAGAAGTTTCGAGTAGTCGGCCATTTTATACATCGAAAACAAAAAAATTCTAACAGCTTGATATTCATTGTAAATAAGTGTGTAATTAATTTTATAAGTGATTCACTTTTTCATACGAAAAAAAATAGTTAAATTCGCATATGCTTTTATACCCGTTACTGTGGCCTACGGCCTTAAAAGTAGCAGTTCTATCGTTGTAATCACAAGTTTACGTCCTCAATTTAAGTTGCCTCAACCGACAAACGAGTATTCATCATTTTCACAGTAGCCTAACCCCTTAATTGATATTATTCTTTTTTGTTAATTTTACATTGTTTAACTTTAAATCTACCCAATGGAATTTTATATATATATCCTTCAATATTTTGTTCCCTTTTCAATAGTTATTAATTAAATATCTTCAGGAAATGGTATTTCGGTCTCTTTGTTTTTTTTTAAATTTAATTTCTTGAGTTCCAACCCATCTGCAGCAAGGTGGAAGTATTGGCCTTCCGCTGACTGGTTAATGCGCCGGCCGGAGCAGGGCTAAGCGGAGAGCGCTCCGAGTGTTGGTCTTTCACAGTGCTGCTTAACTCGAAGTACCGCAGGAGCCCAAGCTCAACCGCCCATCTACCAGTCTCGGTTTTTGTTCTCGCGTTTTCCCATTTTCGGAATTATTATTCCTCTTATATTGGGCAAAAATTAAGCAGAAGTTTCCATCCATCTGAAGAAATGTTTGCATTGTCGAATTCAAAAACTAAAACAATATATACATATTGTTTTTGTTCGGAATTCAATACCGTTAAAATTTCTATTACATACAGGGTGTCCTACTATGAGGCCCACAGTTTTTGAGATGAAAATCATCTACTTTTAGTTTCTTGCATGCCATTTCTACAAATGATAACTTTTTTTTACCCGGTAAAAAAAAATACTCTTGATTATTCGTTTTATCTAGAAAAGTTTCCTTTTTAACCTTAAATGTTAAGGAAACTTTATGAAGAAAGATCTTTTGCAGAATGTTTGTACAAACCAATTTCGAACATCTGACTTTGATAGCCTGCAGTGTAAAAAAATATACAACGCATATCATGCCAATTACTTAAAAAAGTTGCTCAGTTATTGTCGATTCGTATCATTTGTAGAAATGGCATGCGAAAAACCAAAAGCCGATGATTTCTTTTCCAAAAACAATGTACCCAAAATTTCGAAAACCATTGGAATTTTATTAAACTGAAATTTCGGCACATAGTAGGAAATGATCTGCCCTATCGACAGTTAAAGCATTATCCATTCATAACAGCACACCCCGTATATATATCAAACTGGCCAAAAAAAAAATGCAATTCAAATTTTTGTTGAAAATGTTGAGAATGACAAAAAATGAGTGCTGACCAAATTTTAGCCCTTTATATCAATATTTAGAGGTCCCTCGTTCCGATTTACTATTTACCATTCATTTAACGTGGGAAACGTTTTGTTTGCTGCTTCTCAGCTCTATAACTCGCCTACGGGTAACCACACGGAAATGTCCAAAACATTGTTTCATAGAAAATTTAACGCTCTACAACAAAGTCTTAGCGTTCATACGATAAATTCACTCGCTCTAATTTTATTCAACGTCAAAATTGAATCTATGATAAATTTCATGATTTTGTGAGATTTTTGGACTTTTGCAACGAAATTATTGATTTTTATTGTTTTTTTTGCTGATTCATCTTATAAAGTATTGTATCCTTTTCAAATTATTCCTTAAATAGTTTCTAAAATTTCTAATAGATTTAAATTTATTGTTATTTAAAAGTACATTAGTACAATAATTTATTCTTAAACCTAATTCAATTCCCATAGCATGATAAATAAATATTTAAGAAATAATTTAAAAAGGATACTATACTTTACAAGATGAATTTAAAACAAAATCAATAATTTTGTCGAAAATGTCCAAAACTCTCAAAAAATCATGAAATTTATCATCAATTCAACTTTAATGTTGAATAAAATTCGAATGAGTAAATTTATCGTATAAAGGCTAAGGACCTTTTTTGTAGAGCGTCAAATTTTCTAAAAACAATATTTTCGGGCGTTTCCGTGTGTTTATCCATAGGCGAGTTATAAAGCTCAGAAGCGGCAAACAAAACTTTTACCATGTTCAACGAATGGGAAATAGAAAATCGCGTTGTGGGACCTCTAAATATTAATATAAAAGGCTAAAATTCGGTCAGCATTCATTTTTTGTCATTCTCAACATTTTCAACAAAAATAAAAATAAAAATTTCAATTTTTGTTGGGCCAGTCTAATATACAGGGTGTCCCATTTTAATCTTACACCTGAATTTTCTCGAAAAATATTACTCGGACGAACTATTGTGTGGAACAAAACTTCTAGGGATTGAACGTTTGAAAAAAATTTATTTGAGGAGCCAAAATTCAAAATGGCGGCGTTACAAAGGCTGACATTTTTTTTCAAACGGAAACATAACTATTTTTTATTGCCAAAAAATTTGTCAGCTGAAAACTAAAAACTTTTGTTGAAAAAATTTTTTGATAAAGTTCATAGTTTTCAAGTGAGAACATCATTTTCAATTATTTCAGATGCAACCTCCTACGCTTTGGCTAACGCAAATGCCGGTGGTAGGGACAATTAGACTAAATGTCTCACGGCAAGCCGTTCAATGTTGTATTTTCGAATGTATGACCACTTGAACAAAAAAAGAATCAAATTTTTTTGTTGAAAATTTTGGTTTTTTTGTTTTCAAATTTGGACGATATTTCATGAGAAAATTTTGGAGGAAAATCGATGAAAAATAGTTTTTTTCCATTTTAATAGCGTTTGTGCCATTTTCAGGCCCAAAAACGTGTTTCTTTAAATCCTTGACGAACTTTGATCACGATGGGTAGAAAAACACACACACACATATACAAATCCTGGATACATCTGAAATAATTGAAAATGATGTTCTCACTTGAAAACTATGAACTTTATCAAAAAAAATTTTCAACAAAAGTTTTTAGTTTTCAGCTGACAAATTTTTTTGGCAATAAAAAAAAGTTATGTTTCCGTTTGAAAAAAACATGTCAGCCTTTGTAACGCCGCCATTTTGAATTTTGGCTCGTCAAATAAATTTTTTTCAAACGTCCCCCTTCAATCCTTAGAAGTTTTGTTCCACACAATATTTCGTCCGAGCAATATTTTTCGAGAAAATTCAGGTGTAAGATTAAAATGGGACACCCTGTATATGCATATAAATTATATACATTATTTTTAGAATTGTATACATATATACAGACATATTGTATGCCTATATAGATTGCACATACGATATAAACACAAATAGACAAAAGCGCACTAGTATTTCCATAGATAACGTCCACAAAGTGACATTGACCAAAAAATGACCGCTCTGCGAAGACGCTTAATACAAAAATTGCACTATTCTAAAGGAAAACGCGGCCGACAACAGATCAGAGGAGTATCCTAGAATACCAGTGTCTTCGCTGGACGGTCCCAAAGAATGGACCTACACGATGAGAAGGAGCATGCAGGTAGGCGTCCATCTAATTTTCCCTAGAACCACCTAGAAAGTCCAGACGGTGTATTTCTTTCAACGCAAACGTCCGGTAATCTTGCAGGAAGTTGTGCCGGGTTTGTATCTCGGGCCGTACAGCTCGGCGAGCAGATCAAAATTCGATTCCCTCATGGAGCGTGGCATAACTCACATAGTCTGCGTCAGGCAGGACATAGAAGCCCATTTCATAAGGCCCAATTTCCCCGACAAATTCAAGTGAGCACTTTCTCCTCGTCGAGACCATTCCAAAATTATTAAGGCCTTACATACGCGATTTCGACGATTTTCGAACGTACTTTTCTAGACGCGCTTAAAAAAAATGATGCATATGAGGCATTCTTCATCAACTGGGCCACTTTTTTTTCAACCTGTCCAATTTTTTTCAAAATCTGCCGTTTTGAAATATTAGTCAAAAGGAACGTCTGTGATTTTTTAAAGATTTTTTTTAGGTGTCCGTTCAGGATTTTCAATATTTCATTACGAACACTGTATCCGAATGATATTCATCAAACAAAAAAAAACATGAGAATGAAAACTTTTAATTTTTTCCGCTTTATCGAAAAAAATCAAAATCATGATTTTTCTGCGTTGAGAAAATTGAAATTTGGCAAAAAAAATGGGAATAACATTTTTTTTAAACCTCATAACACACTTTAGATTGCGGTATAAATTTTACGGGATGAAGGTCATTGGGTAAAGAATCTGCGAAAAAAAATTCAGAATGGTACCTGCAATGGTTAGAATAGAAAAAAATACAAATTAATTTTTTTATATGAGATTTCGCAGGGTTTTTATAACCGCACATATGCGATTATGAGATTTCGCAGGGTTTTTATGAGATTTCGCAGGGATTTAATTTTTTCTCATCCTAACCATTCCAGGTACCATTCTGAAAATTTTTCCGCAGACTCTTAACCCAATGACAGACATCTTGTAAAATTTGTACCGAAATCAAAAGTGTGTTATTAGGTTTAAAAAAATGTTATTCTCATTTTTTTGCCAAATTTCAATTTTCTCAATGCAGAAAAATTATGATTTTGATTTATTACGATAAAGCGGAAAAAATAAAATGTTTTTATTCTTATGTTTTTTTTGTTTGATGTATATTTACAACATTTACAACATTTATGCACATGGTTAAGTAAATGTAAAAAAAATCAGAAATATTAACAAATGGCGGAGATATAACATAATAAAGCAATGTATTTTTTTTTGTGCGCGCGTTGATGGTGGAAGTTCTCGGCATCGATGTGGGTGTCTGAAAAAAATGAACATATTTATAATTGCATAATGAATGTATCTTCAGTGTGAACCAACAATATTATTTGAAACAAATTATTATAATAAAAATTCGAAACTTAAATTTTTTTACTCAATTCTCTGTTGATATTTAATTTTTTTATATTTTTTTGTATCATTGAAATTTTGTTTCTGTGCTCCACAGAATAGGCGACGATACTAAGAATATGTTGTAAATATTTCAAAGCGATCTGAACCTTCGTTCAAGAGTGAAACTTTCATAAGGTTAAAAAATGTGAATCGTGGAAAAACAGCGTTGAAGTTGGCGGAAATGCAATCTTACCTTATTTGCGGAATTTTTCAATTCTGTAAAGCTTAAAATATTCCTAACCGTTCAAGCTAATGGAATCAAGAATAATTTAAAAAAATTAAAATCTGCAATTTTTCGCGTATATAAGGCCTTAAGAGAACTCAGAAAAACTCAGAGAGAACTGAGTTGTTTGTTTTGTTTTTGTGCCGCTTATATCTTATTGTCATGATGGTGAATAATATTTCGCCCCGTGCACGCTCATTCTGCGCTTCGTCAGATATCTGGTGCTGGATATAGCGGATTCGGCAACGGAAAACATAATTCAACACTTTCAAAGAGTAAAAGCCTTTATAGACGAGGGCCTCAACTCGGGTGGCCAAGTTTTGGTGCACGGCAACGCAGGAATCTCACGCTCGGCGGCGTTGGTGCTTGCCTACGTCATGGAAACTTATGGTCTCTCGCAAACGTGAGTTTTTCTACAAACTTTCATTTAACTTGACTTTCTGTGAGATGCAAAACGGAAAATCGATACTTCAACCACTTCCCGACTACTTAGAGCTCGGAAATTTTGCAAACATGCATCTAAAGGGCGTCTACAAGGCATGATTCGACTTAAAAAAAATATCCATGTGATATCTAATCATCCATGTAAAATCTCACTAACGCGTACGAACAAACTCGTATCCGACTGTGTTTGTGTGTGAAAAGTTTATATGCAGCAATTAGTCGTAAGTCCAATCCCAATTTGTCTTTGTTATTTTTTACAAGCATTCCATGTTCCTAACGTACAAACTCCTAAACTAGTAAACTACTAGTAACAACTAACTGGTGAAATCAAATAAAGAGTGATAAGTAGAAAATAATTTATATGTAAAAAAAATTTTTTTAAACAAGTTTTCATTAAAGGGCATGTACAAGGTCAACATAACTTCACAATTTTCCAACCCAATTTTCTCATAGATGGTAAAATTTTTTTAGGAAAAAAAAGCATTAGGCTCCGAAGAATTCCCTGACGCAGAGCTTGATGATTTTCTTTTGCTCTAAATATTATTCGTCTCTGAGAAATCTCTGTTCGAAAATTTCAGCTATCGCTCTCACACTCATATGTCACGTGGTAGATATTCTACTTGGCCTTAATGTACTAAGAAGTAGAAAATAATTTTTTTTACCGAGTCACTTATATGTGACTATAAATACAAGCTTGGGGCGCTCAAAATTTAGACAAATCATCTTTAATTTACATAAATCCGTTAACATATCAACTGTATTTAATTTACTGCAAAATAGCCTTAGATTTCTTAAATAAAAATCCTGAAACTGAGTATAAACGTGTGATAATAATTTCTCTAATTACTATTGTGCTAAATTTATTACGGTTAATGAAACTGAATTGATCAAATTGATTAAACATTTAATTAGTTGAGCGCCCAAAGCTTTTATTTATAGTCACATATATAGGTGACTTGATAAAAACAATTATTTTCTACTTTTTAGTACAACAAATAATAGCTTTTTTTTGAATATTTCTTTACGTATACATTATTTTTTTCTAAGATATACTTTAGTATAGTTCTTTATTATCAAGTATAGCCTTGCGGGTGCTTACATAGGCCCCCCCCCGGGCGTTGATACCTTTTTACACATTTCCTTCTTTTTTTCTTGTCAACTCTCGTCCTTTTTCTCCTTTATGCTTCCGTTCTTACCATGCATTCGAAGGTTCTCACATACTCGCACAATTCTTCGATTGGTTTCCCTCTATCTCTTTATTCATTTTTCCTAGTAGTGCCTCCCCCTTGTAGCCTTCAAGTATATTCGAATGCGGGACAATGAAAGAAAAAATTAATAAAGAAATGGTAGAATGGTTTGGAAAAGAGGCGAAGAGGCTACAAGGGGGAGACACTACTGGGAAAAATGAATAAAGAGATGAATCTCGTGTTTATGATGCGATAAATCTAATTAGTCCAATGAATGTAAATTTAATAAAATCTATTTAAATAAAAATATTTTTAGAAATAAAATAATGATGAATTTATTGCAAAGAAATCATTATGTTCGGAAAAAAATAATTCCTTATTGAAGTCGTTTTTAGATTCAAATAATCTAATGTTTATGATGCGATAAATGTAATTGATCCAACAATGCTGAAGTTTGCATCGTTGGACTGCAACGAATTTGATTTCATTTGGCTCATTTCACCGACAAAAGTTCTTCAATTATTTTTTAAGATATTTATTTAGCGATCTATATTATGAATCTATAAAAAAAGATCGCCTGTAACGATAAAAATATGGAAAATAAAATGTGAAACGAAACTTTCGTTGCGTTCCAACGATGCGAACTTCAACACCATTTAATCCAATGAATACAAATTTAATCAAATCTATCATGCATCTATTTGTTATTATCAAATAAGAGTTTAATATAATGGAGTAATAGATCCGTGACAATATGTTATTAAATGAGCAGTGATTCTCATAGTTTAACAAATAAATAATCGAAATAATACTTTGATTTGATAAATAAATTCATGTTTTCAAATTCAATAATTTGTTCTCTCAGTGTATGCGTTCCAAATTTTCTTCCTTCCTACAACAGCGGCATAGGGTATTCGCATATCCCTTTTGTACCTCCTTTTCCTATATTTCCCCATCTTAATCTGGTCCATGTTTCTTTAGTTCTTCCCTCTATGCCCTTTTCTTCCCGGTACTCTTCCATTTCTGCACGTTGTTTTCGATCTTTGAAATATTATCGACACGAATTTATGAATGGCTGCAGCTACCAAAAGATATTATTCTGATAGTAGAAAAAAAATATTCGAAGTAATTGCAACAAATTATATTGAAGGAATTGATAGATAAGTTGCGAAATGACTAAATCGCCAGTGAAGGAACGCTCAATCTTCAGTAAATGGACGTGTGGTGTAGACGAACGCTGTCAAGCAAAACAATTTATTTTGATTAAATGCTAGATTCGAATATCACTGTGCTGCACAATAATTATAATATTCTTATAGATATGAGTATTATATTCGTTATAACGATTTCGCAGAAAATACACAAAGCTTTTTGCATCCTAATACTCAAAAAAACTTCCAAAGTTTGTTTCGACAGAGGAATAGAAAATTAAATTTTGTCAAAAATAAAAGAAAAACTAATGAATTGATTTTATGGCAACATTTAATGAAATGTACATTCTTATATCTTAACAATAATCAATTTAGCAATTTCCAGCAGATAAGCAACATTTTTTACTCTGCTCTGAGAATTGTCAGAACAAAGCCCATATGTACATTCACTGGAAGGAGGTTAGAGTATAGCACCAATGAATAAACTTGTTTGATTCTGACTTATTATTACGATTTTATTTAAAAAAATTTGCAAAAAATCAAAGATTGATTCTTTCTCAAGTAATAAAAGTAATACTTACCCTCAAAAGTTATAAAAACTATTGTTTTCGCATTTTGAACACTTACTGTGCATAGCCGTATCCTAACTAAGTTGCGTGGTGTACAAGTACCACAAAGTAGAAAAAATTCGCGTAGCATTAAAATTCGATATAAAGGGGCTACAGTGTGAATGCTGAAAATTTGAATGATCGTCGGGAATTTTTTGGAAGAAAAGTGCTCAATTAATTGTTTCGGATAATTAAGAATATATTTGTCTATATTTGACCTGTATTACATATTTTTCATAGAAAAATATTGAGATCCAAGCGACTTATGCGCTGCCTTCGGAGGCGCCAAAAAAAAGTCCCTCCACTGCTGACATGATTCCGGCCGATTGAGTAGCTGAAACCTAAAAAGGAAAAAATTTCGTTAAACTGGAAGGTATTTCCTGTACAATGATGTAGGATTTTCGAAAAATATCAAAATCTAACAAAATCGCGAAGTTATGAAAAAAAGTCTGTTTTCTTGTCTATAAAATGGTCGTTTTTTTTCAATACCAAATCGTCAATTTTTATCCAATCAAAAATACCCTACGTCATTGTAGAGTAAATATATTCAAAAGTACTCAGTTCAAATTTCAAGTCAATCGGATAATTGCTCTTTGAGTTACGTCAGCAAATTTGAAAAATCTCATTTCGAGAAAAACGCGTTTAAGGATTTGACTATCGATTTTTGCAAGATAAAATGATATTGATATAAATTATATAAATGATAATGATATTCTTGAAAATATAAACTGTCGAAAAAGGCAACGAAAAAATTGATTTTTTTTACGTGTCACACTGGACTCCTTAAACTGGCTCCTTAAACTGAGAAATCAGTTTTAACAATAGCTGTGATTCTTTTGTTAAATTATAGTGATTCGAGTTTTCATCGACAACTCGTATTCTTCAGTGATTTTGAATATAAATCAGCTTTTGTCCTGGTCGGTTCACCGTATATGTAATATTTGTCACCTTTTTTTCAGGCGAGCCTATTCAATTGTCTCACAGCGAAGATTCTGCATCAATCCGAACGAGGGCTTCATGGCTCAGCTACGAGAGTACGAGCCAATATATCAGGCGCAAAAAACACTGCGCAACGGCCAGCAGAGCTCGGCTAGGCAACGTAGCAAAAGAACGATACACCAAATGGACACGGAACGTAACGACGAGCGAAGCGACGCGATGGACAGTTGATAGCCGGTAAAAGCGGACGACCAAAGTTACCAGAAGACTCAACGAGACACACGTTAGGCTTATAGAAGACTCAAAGTCACGAGTCGATTCAAAGACATTGCGAGAGAGGGAGAGAGAGAAGCATACGAAACACCAACGTAGACACTACGAAATCCATCGATTTTTAAGAGCCTGCTGATATTTTCTTTCTCCTGTCGCGCTTTTTTCACCGTGAAGCATTGAAAATTTCATCCAACGATGAAACAATCGGGGCTGAAAGTTCGAGGCTGCTTGACGCCATCAACGATAACTCGGATGTTGACCACGTTTTTTTTGTACGCAAAATCATTTTTAAAGGTTTTTCTTCGCTCCAGCATGTGTCAGCCGTGAACAAATTTAGAGACAATTTAGAGGCAG
Source organism: Ophion obscuratus (assembly GCA_964007375.1). Classification (NCBI taxonomy): domain Eukaryota; kingdom Metazoa; phylum Arthropoda; class Insecta; order Hymenoptera; family Ichneumonidae; genus Ophion; species Ophion obscuratus. Next base: position 20,293,648 of record OZ023319.1, on the reverse strand, counting down.
AAAAGGGGAGAGAGTGAGCGAGAGAGAGAGAGAGAGAGAGAGAGAGAGAGAGAGAGAGAGAGAGAGAGAGAGGGAGGGAGAAAGTAAAAGAGAAAGTAAGGGAGAAAAGAAAAATGGAAGAGAAAGAGATTCTTATAACTTTTGGTAAGTAGTAGATTAGTACATTTTTCAGAATTTTTCTCTATCGATTAAAATTTACAAGTAAAGTTTCAGTAAGTTTTGTCTACTTTTAGTAAGAGAAAAAAGAAAAATGTAAGAGAGAGAGAGAGGAGGGCCAAAAAATTCTTACTTAATTTAGTAAGTACTAAATGAGCAAAATATTCGGAAATTGTTTTCTATAGATTAAAATTTTTAAGAAAAATTTCAGTAAATGTTGTCTACTTATTTTTGGTAAGAGAGAAAAGATAAATCGAAGAAAGCGAGAAAATTTTTCCTACTTTCAGTAAGTAGTCAATTAGTACATTTTTCAGAATTTTTTTCTATAGTTTAAAATTTACAAAAAAAATTTCAGTGAATTTTGTCTACTTTTAGTAAGAGAAAAAAGGAGAATGTGTGAGGGAGAGAGAGAGAGAGAGAGAGAGAGAGAGAGAGAGAGAGAGAGAGAGAGAGAGAGAGAGAGAGAGAGAGAGAGAGAGAGAGAGAGAGAGAGAGAGAGAGAGAGAGAGAGAGAGAGCGAGCCATACTGATGAAAAGCGAGAAAAGTAAAAAAAGAATAACCAAAAAAAATCCGTCTTATTCACAATCGTCGAACGACGCGTAACTAGAAAGCTGTAGAAGCATTTTTTTGAAATCAACTTTGTAGACTGACTGACGTAGGCTGTATACTTCTTCGCATAATGCAAAACGAAGAAAACAAGAAAAAAAAAGAGCAAATCTTTGTGAGAAAAAAACGAACGCGTTTTTTTAGTGCTCAACCGCTCGTGCTCATCATTTACAAATGTAGAATCCTCATTTTATTCGGAACCAGAGGGGGGCGGGGGGGTATTCGATCGATCGATGATTTTGTAAGAGACATTTTTTACGCCCCAAGCGATTCACTCGTCGTCCACATCGGGTTTTCCCGTAGTTTTGTAAAATTTACATCATCAGTAGGGGAAACAAATGAACTTGCGGGTTCTCAAGACGAAGAGGGATCGATTGAGCTTTTGAGGAGGAAAATCCCTCCCCCCCTGGCTTATGTGCATTTACGGTCGCTGCGTAGGAGAGAACGCGCGTTGGCGCGTAGTGAAAATTAATTTAAATTCTAAGAGACAAACCTGACGCGTCCCTCGCGCCATTTATTTCTCTCATTACCCACGTACGAGATATTCCGAAGTCCGCCCGCGAAACGACAAAACGAGAACTTCCTTCGTATTCTATATTTTCTATTCGGTAAGCGTTTAAGTTGTTTATAACTGTTGTTACGCGATTGTAAAGAGAACGAGAGGAGGAAGAAGCTGATGAGAAAACAAAACAAAAAACGAGGGACAAAAAAAACGAACGAAAACAACAAAAAAACACGAGAAATACACACGATATTTTCAAGCCGTTTTGCGGAGTCTTTATTCGACGTTTGCATCGTAAGCGCGCGGCGACGAGGACTCTAGTGCGGGAGTCCGATATTGCGGAGAATCGAAGCGAATGAAAATGTGAGATTGTTTACGCGTGACAATCCGACACGAAATTTTTAAGGGGCATTCTTTAAGGGGCTATCTCTACCTACAGGCCCGAAAAAAGGGTGAAATTCCGAAAAAAAAACTTCTGGGAAACAGTTGGTGAAAACGAAACGCATTTTTTCAACACAAAGCTACATATATTGAGCGCCTTACGAAAATCACCAAAAAATACAGAAAATCACCAAAAACATGGCCGCCGGCAGATGATGAAATTTTTTTCGCGACGTTTGGCGGTGGACATTCTCCAGCTTAAACGGTCCATTCGAAATCTAAAAACCGAACGGGTTATTCAAGTTAACAATAAATACGAGTGATTAACGATCGTCGATTTTTTAAATCATTTTTTTTTAACAACGTGGCGACGAATTGAAACTTGAGCATACAAAATGTTTGAAAAAAGTCGTCATTTTTACGTAACTATTAAAAAATGAAGATGAATTTTGAAAAAAGTGAGATCGTCAACGACTTTTAAATGTTTGTCAACGTATCTCTTGTAAATTTGGACACAATCTATCAAGTGGTTCTCGAGATATCATGTCCACCGACTTCGATAACAGTGTTTCGAGAAAAATGCGTTCAAGGCGCGATATACATTTAGACAGGAAGAACATAAGCAGTATTGAGGGATTTTTTAAACTAAGAAATAATTATTCGACGATTATAAAACTTTAGGTATACTTTAATAGTATATTCAAGTATACGAAACCATTTTAAAAAATTAATTCATCGTCAAAATGGCGGAGCTGTGGCAGAGTGTTACGGCAAAGTCACCGCGGGAGTTGCGAATCGGCGTACACTCCAGCTTCCCGTAGACTTTGATGTGCAAAAAAGTTCAAACATTTTTTTCAATTAGAACACGTATAGTTTCTATGTGGCGGAAATTAAAATGAAGAAAATGCAAATTTGAAAAAATGGCACGCATTTCCAAAAAATCAACATTTCACGCAACATTTCTGTAAATTGTGGATTCAAAAAGTCGTTTTTTTTTTTTTCAAAAACTATTTTCGTCAAGTAGAAGGTACCAATATTATCAATATTTCTACCAAGTTTCAACTCAATCGGCTTAATAGTTTTCGAGTGATCCTGCACACCAATTTCGATAATGCCATTTTGAGAAAAACGCGTTTAAAGTTCCCGCTCGCTCCGAATCCAAGCGGTGAGGCACAGCGTTGACGGGCTGTAACGTTTGAAGTTTTTCGAATTTCGCTTTGAAACTTTGGAGAAATATTCTACATATGAGGCACTCCACTTCACTTCAGCCAATAAAAAATCCACAAATTTGAAAAATCGAGTTACTTTATTGAAAAATATACACCGCGTGTTGCCATTTTTTTTAAATTTCTGACGTTTTTTCTCGTTGATTGCCATTTTTTTCACATTTTTCCATTCAAATGGCTGTATCTTTGGCAGGATTTGACGTATTTACATTCGTAAAAAACGAAAATGTGCGTCTTTTTCTAGCCTTCCAGAAAAAACGATAATTTAGATTTTAGTGAGCAAGTCAAACGTCCGTTTCAAGGCAAAATATGCAAAAAATATTTTTTTTATCAAGTAAATCCACTCGTTATTTTATTTTTTAAATTTCCCCGAATTGTGAATACGAAAAACGGATTTTTGGTATTTTTTATATTGTGGGATTCCTAAATTCCTTCCACCGTGAAGTAACAGCTATTTTTTAATTTTTTATTTTTTATTAATATTCGATTGAAGAGTGGAGCACTCCAAGGCTTCAATACATATGCCATATATGTCATATGTATTTCAAAAACCTGGTAAACATACAGCAAGTGATCCACATTCTTCAATCGAATATTAATAAAAAAATATAAAATAAATATAGCTGTTACTTCACGGTGTTTAGGAATTCTATACTATAAAAAATACAAAAAATCCATTTTTCTTATTCACAATTTGGGGAAATTCTTAAAAATAAAATAACGAGTGTCTTTCCTTGAGAACAAAAATATTTTTGCATATTTTGCCCTGAAACGGACGTTCGACTTGCTCAATAAAATCTAAAATATCTTTTTTCTGGAAGGCTAGAAAAAGACGCACATTTGCATTATTTACGAATGTAAATACGTCAAATCCTGCTAACGATACAGCCATTTGAATGGAAAGATGTGAAAAAATGGTAATCAACGAGAAAAAACGTCAGAATTTTTTTTTAAATTTCGACATCCGGTGTATATTTTTCAATAAAGTAACTCGATTTTTCAAAATTATTTGTGGATTCTTTTTTACTGGCTGAAGTGACGTGGAATGCCTCATATATAGTTCTATCGTTTAAATAATAAAAAAACAAATTGATTTTTGATCGTTGTAAATGTATATCCCGCCTTAAGGGGTAAGGCCACTGTAACGGCCCAAAAAAAAAGGTTTTTTCACTAATTTTTTGCTCCCGAAATTGAAGGTATTTGAAAAAAAAAATTTAATGGTGTTATCGGGCATACATTAAACTTTATTATAAAATTTTTTTACAGTAAAAAAAAACAAAATGGCGGTTCCACAGCTATCTTCCCGGGACATGTTTTGCTTCCAGGGCTCCGCGGCACGCAGCACCACTGGTGCACTTTTGAATCTAGAACAAAAAAAAACCATTAATCTAGAGGGCTATAGCAAGAGAATGTCGATCGGATTTTAAAAAGTATCAATTTTTGTGGATTTGGCGTGCGTTTGAAAAAAAAAATTGATTTTTGACGAAAAAAAACGGCGTTTTTTGTTAATAAAAAATCAATAAATAAAGTTCTTGAAAATTCCGATCGACATTCTCAAGATAATGTAAATGTTCACATCTGGTTAAAATTTCAAGTAAAAAAAATGAAAATTGTTCGAGTTATGCTGCGTGCCATTTTGAAAAACCATGTTTCGAGAAAAACGCGTTTAAAGTTTTGCGAATAGTTTTTTATTGGAAAAAATTAAAAAAAGAAGTTTCGGAGAAACTTAAACTATTTTTTATTTTAAACTTAAACTATTTTTTAAGCCAATAAAAAAAAATCGATTTTTCAAAAAATGTACAGTTGCCTTACCCCTTAAAGAGCCAGTCCACTTTGGAGCCACGAAAAAAGGCTAATTTCGCGATTTTTTTTGAGGATTTTATAAAAGATTTGAACACAAAAGTTGTTGGGCTTGATAAATAAAGTCTTCAAATACATTTTTTTTAAATGTTCATTTCACTTTTATTCATTTTTAAGTACAAAAACTATAGTTTAACGTAACGCCTCAAAAAAGGTGGGTTAGGTAGCTCCATCACAACTCGGCAACGGCTTGTCTGAAACAAAAAAATCAAAGTCCATTAGATTCATTATGACACCAGCTACAAAATGACCATCGGATATAAAGTTTTATCAAAAAATAAAAAAATGGCAGATGAAAAGCGAAAAAAGTTTTTTTAAACGCGTTTTTTCGCAGTTTTCCGCAAAAAAAAAGAGTAAAGATCAAAATTTTAAAACCATCTAGGGACATCTTGTTACGAATCACGTTTACAATATGTGGTTCAAATTTCAAGAGAATCGGTTTATTAGTTTTAGAGAACGATGGAGCTGGATTTTCAAAACGTTGTTTCGAGAAAAATGCGTTTGAAGTTTATAGTATGAAAAACTCTTACCTAATCTCAATCGGCAATTCCTGTGCCGTACAAAATCCCTTTTGATTGCACATCATCGTCGATTTCTTCAAGTCTCGCTTGCTTTCGATTTTTTGTAATTTTCTAAGTGGACTGGCCCCTTAACAGATGTGGATATGTGAATCCACATATTGTCCTGCGCACGAAAATGCTCGACAGCCGATTATATTTTCATACACAATGAAAAAACGGTGTCCTCTCCACTTGCGTCTGTATTTAACGCTTACCAATATTTTTATTCATTGCCACTATTATATCACAAATTTTCATGTTCTCGGATAAAATGGAAAACATTTTTTTTCTTTTTCCGTGATATTCATATTGACACTCGTCCACATCGAGGTTTTTCACCGAACGCTATAAAATGTATAGCGGGAGTGAGAGAACCCTATACACGAAGTGCCTAGTTCACATTTCCACTCACCCGATCCGTAATTTCGTGACTAAATTCACGTGAGATGAAAATACAAGAAGTGACGAAGCTTCACTCGAGAACCGTAATACGCCCCCTAGCGACGACAAGAGAACGATTGTTCAACAACCAAATACAGTTCTCGGATCGGCTTGTGATTGTTTTCATTTATTTTCAAGTACAAAATATTTCGAGCCAGCATTGTTGCGCTGTGATGATAAAAATTCTCGTTTCAAGTTTCGCAGCGTGTAATTTGTTACGAATTATTTTTACACTCGCGGTGTTTCTTTTGTGGTTCATTGAATTTTGGCGGGTATTTCGATGCACACGATGTCTTGTCCGTTTTCGTCCTCGAGCTCCCATTTGACCTTGAGGGACAACTGAAACAGTGTCGATAATGAATTGGCGTGCGTTAGCGCGTTCTTCACGTGCCTTATACAAACGAGGCAGTGCACGAAATAAGAATACGCGTGGACGCTTGAGTTTACGGACCTTCGGGTAGCTCGGCTCGACGTACAACGTCTCCGTGTACGTGAACGGTCCTTTGCTCTTGTCGAGGGGGCACGCGAGCCCGGAATTCTTGTAATCACAGGCTTCCGGATGCGAGATTCTGAATGGCACGTTCACTCCGGCAATTACACCGTGCACGACAGCGCTCACTTTGGTCACTTCGTCATCTGCGAAAATTAATCTCCGTATCATCATAACACTCGTCACGGTTACGTATATCCCGTCAAGCCGTCAAAATGTGAGTAATTTTCCGTCATGATCGTTTTTTTGGATTTATGGATCATCCGGTATACGGCGAGAAGTAAAGGTCTGAGAGAAAAAATCGTCGAACAAAAGTTTCTCGTTTTCTTACGTATCACAAGATGGCGCGGTGCAAAACATATGCCTCCGTGCAAAAAACGAGGTTAACCTTCAAGTGACCTTGAAACAAGGCACTTGAGGATCGTTCGAAATCGCCGTGTTCCGTGATGCTCAAAACTGTGCATCTTTTGTACGAAACATTTTCTCGTATGTTTCGTACTTTTCGAGATATTCGCTTGAACGGGATATATACAGGGTGTGCCATTCAAGTCGGCAGAACGAAATATCCCGAGAGGGATGCGTTTTGGGAAAAAACGTTCCGAACAAAAGTTTCATAGTTTCGAGAAAGAAAAACGATGGTGTTGGATATTTTTTATTTCGTGGCTATTTTGAAGGTTATTACGAGGTCAACTTCAGTTTTTCAAAAGGGAACCAATATTTTTCATTTCGGACTCATTTTTCGCGTAATGAATTACGTAACTTTCGTCTGAAACTTTTTTTCGTTTGACTTCGATTTTTCAAGATGTTTAAAAATGTTTAATATTCAAAATATCTCGAAAAGTTGAGGTTGAATAGAAAAAAGTTTCAGCAAAAAATTTCATATTTTGTTACGCGGTAAATAATTCTGCAATAAAGAATATTGGCTCCCGTTAAAAAACTAAAGATAACCTCGAAATAACCTTGAAAATTTCAGCCAAATGAAAAATAACCAACGTCATCTTTTTCCTTCCACAAGACTATGGAACTTTTGGTCGAAACTTTTTTTTCCAAAACGAATGCCTCTTGGGATATTTCGTGCGCCAACTTGAGTGGTACACCCTGTATATGTTTGCGGGAAGCCCTGCGATGTAGGGAAAGGTCGTATATATCTACAAACTGATAAATACACGCGCACACGATTACTCACCAACGTCAAATTCAATTGTGATCGTAGCATTGGTTCCGCGTTTCAGTATGCAATTTCTTGTATTCATGTCGCAATCGGAGATTTCGACGCTTTTGTAGTGGCCGACTTTGGAACCTGCGAAGGACACGACAAAGAAAAGCATAATTAAAAATGTTCCATATACAGTAGCGTACACAAGTTTTGGGCCACCCTATTTTTCGTGGATATTGCATAGAAATACGATGGTACGGGAAATACAGTGACGACACTTATAATTAGCGTCGAGATGCTTGATATTTTTAGAAAATGTGGTATAAACAGTAATATCACTCTTCAACAATTAATTATCCAACAGTTTTTATTTCATGACTGTGCAAAAGTATTTGGCCATATACTATTGCGTATGAAAACAAAAAACAAAACAATATAAAAATAACAAAACATGGTTTAATTTTCTCTCTAGAGTCAATACTTCGTTGCCATGCCCTTAGCAGCGATTACAGCAGCACATCGTCGGGGTATAGACGCAATTAATTGCGAGATGCGATGTTGTGGCACCTTTTCCCACTCATACTGCAAATGATCCCATAATTCCGTTTTGTTGGAGTGATTCGTCGTTCCAACGCGAACCTTGAGCTCTTGCCACAAATGTTCAATCGGATTTGAATCCGGTGACTGCGAGGGCCAGTCGAGAAGGTTAACATTTCCGCCACCCTGTTTTACAGTTGGAATTTGATATCGTACATCGTATCTGGTACCTGCTGGACGTCTTACGTACTTGCGACCATCACTTCCGAACAATTCCGAAATTTGGATTCGTCGGAAAAAAAAACTTTCCGCCAATTCGATACTGTCCAATATTGATATTTTTTGGCAAAATTCAATGTAGCCTTCTTATTCTTTGTGCTAATGAGTGGTTTCTTTACACCGACGCGCCCAATCAATCCCACAGCCTTCAGACGTCGGGATACCGTACTCCGACTGATATCAGCAAGATTTTCACTGCGTAAATCTCGCGAAATTATTGCTGGAGTTTTTCGCGGATCTATGACGCACTTTCTTTTAATGATTTTGTCCACGCGTTTTGAAGTTTTTCGTGGTCTACCGCTTCGACTTTTATCACACAACGAATTTGTTGATTTATATTTCGCAATAATACGGTTTACTGTGCTTTTCCCAATCGATAGAGTATTTGCAATATCACGAGAACTCTTTCCTTCTCCAAATACTTTTAACACAACTTCGCGGACCTCAATTTTGGTGTGTTTCGCCATTGCGGCAGAAATAGAACTGATTTTTTCATGGTTCTTTATGTTTCGAACTAACGCGAAAGAAAGCGCGGAAAAAAACGTAAACAAACCGTGTAGCTGGAGAAGGTGAGACAGCGGCCCAATATTTTTGCACACTGACCGAACGCGTTCGACGCTGTACACAAACCATACACTATACAATCAAAAAATATACCACGCCGTTATGCATATCATAGCTCCCTTAAATATTTGAAATGATGGAGAGGTTCAGGCATTTAATATTTTATCGAATAACTGAGACAAAAACGTTGTCCCGAAACTTTCGCACGCCACTGTATATGGCAAGTGTTTATGAACCGGAGAATGATGATCGAAAGCAAAGTCATTTTTTCTACCGATATATTAGGTCGTTAAGGGGTTAGTTTACGGTGAAAATTAGAAGGTAAACTTATGATTACGATAGAACTTCTCGTCAAACTTTAAACGCGTTTTTCGCGAAACTATGTTTTTCAAAACGGTGTACACGATTTCTCGCCATCTAATAAACGGATTGGCTTGAAATTTGGTACACTTATTCAGTGTAATAGTAGTTTAGCCTTGACCGACGTTTTCCTTCTTAACATTTTTTTTCATTAGTAATTAACTACAACAATGTCATTTTTCTTCGAAAAATCTATTAAAAAATTCAAATTTTTTTTTTTTTATGTTTGAAACACGATGTCAAAACAAAGCTCGGTCAAGTCTTAGTCAATATTATCAATTTGAAGAAGAAAATTGGTTTTTTTGTTTCAGATCAACCGTGTAGCCGAAATCAAGTACACCGTTGAGTACCTTACGTTCAAAGGTCCTTCACGAGATTGTTTATAACTTCTTCAATAGTTAATATCTTTTTGCGAAATTTGGTACACAACTTTGATAATGTATATACAAATAAATGACCAAACGATTTTTCAATCACCTCTATGCCCTCAAAATTAATGTTTTTAAATAACCCTAATTGTCGGGTCCTCATACTAGCCTAACCCGTTAAAGAGACTGAGAAAATGTTTTGTCTGTGTTTTCATCCTATGTAATTATCCATTTATTAATTTATTCCAACGTATACGGGTACCTTTTATCTATTATCCATTTTTATTTATTATCTTTTATCTATTGTTTTTTGAATCTTGTATCTCAATTCTTTTATTCTTCACCCTATTTTTCTCGAATTTCTCAAACTATTGTTTGCATATCACGAAACAATTGAAAAAAAATCTTATTTGCGGTTCGTCACAGTAGCCTACCCCCCCCCCCCCCCCCCATCCACTAATTTCGATTTTCTACCGATATATATTTTATTCTATTGGTTTAGCTCGATTCAGCTCAGCTTGGATTAGACCAGACTTGATTAGGGCTTTTCAAACTTTATGGCGTGCTCGTCTGCATTTGTTTGGTTTCTTTCGGGGTTGCGCGCCTGCGAGCTTGCAGCGCCATCTCAACCGCGTTGCCCTTATCTTTTCGCGCTCCTTGCTCGTCCCAAGGACAACGGTAGAAACATTATTCTCCCGAAGAAAATCCATTGCCAATATAATTCGAACGTTTTACACGCGTGCCCGGGAATCTCTGACGTTACGCAATATTTGTGCGACAATCGTCGTAGTCCAAATAAGCGCTTCGTTACGAAAGAATGTTGCGCGGAGAATTGCACACTGCGTGGATGGTACGTAAGAACACGTAACGACCGGCACTGCTGCTCTTACGTTATTGTAACGCGAGTTATTTTTCTTCCGCGGTGATGCTTGTTTGTTTGTGGAGGGTAACGACACTATGAGATTTGTTATAGCGCGAGCACTGGAATCGCGGATTATTTACAACGAAGTGAGAATTTTAAGGAGCTACATCTACCTAGAGGCCCGAAAAAAATGGCCGAAATGTGAATTCTTTTTCAGGAAACGGTTGGTGAAAAAGAAACGCATTTTTTTAACGCAAAGGTGCATATATTGAGAGCCTTTAAAAAACACAAAAACATGGCCGCCGGCAGATGATACTGTTTTCAAAGTCGGTGGACATGATATCTCGAGAAGCATTTGATGGTTTGTTTCCAAATTTACAGGAGATACGACGAGAAACATCTAAAGGTCGTTGACGATCTCACTTTTTCAAAACTGATCTTCATTTTTTAATAGTTACGTAAGAATGACGACTTTTTTCATAGATTTTGTACGCTCGAGGTTCAATTCGTCGGCAAGTTGTTTAAAAAAATCATTTTAAAAATCGACAATCGTCAACGACTCGTATTTATTGTTAATTTGAATAAATCCTTCGGTTTTTAGATTTCAGATGGACCGTTTCAGCTGGAGTGTCCAGCACCGTCGCGAAAAAATTTCAACATCTGCCGGCGGCCATGTTTTTCTGTATTTTTGGTGATTTTTTTTAAAGGCTCTCAATAAATGCACCTTTGCGTTAAAAAAATGCGTTTCTTTTTCACGAAGCGTTTGCCAGAAAAAAATCGGAATTTGGCCATTTTGTTCAGGCCTCTAGGTAGATGTAGCCCCTTAAAAAAATTGGAAATATTTATATTTAGCCAAAAAAGTTTGAGCCTTATTTTTTTAATTGTAAGATAATCATCTGAAAAAGATTGATTTAACGATGGAAATATAAGGATCGGTGTAAATATTTGTATGGCCTACATCTTTTTATTTTTCAGGTTAATATTGTAGGAGGAACGAAGTCCCTGTGTGAGCTTGGAATCATAAAAAGACGATTTTTTTATTGGTTAGTTTTGTAGCCTAGGGTCTTAACTTTAACTTCCAACAAAGACTTTGCAAGAATTCCGAAAATTGAGCGTATAGCGACGATTTTTATGAAGTGCCAGTTCGTTCACTGTGCTCCGACGAACCACCGCCGATTTAAGGAATTCTTTTCACGAAACCGAATATTGAAGCCGGAAAAGCAGTTTAGATGACTCAAAAAATGGATTTTTTTTTAATTCCATAAATTGTTAGTAAAACTATTCAAGAATATGTTCCCAAAGTAGTATAAATAATTCATCACTGCCTTGAATTGTTTGCTTTCGGAATTTTTTTCAAACGCATTTTTCTCGAAACGAGTTTTTCAATTTGTGTACACTCTAGCTCAACATGTTTCTAACCTATAATTGTATAAAGTAATAGTTACTTTCTTTATATAATTACGTTCTATATGAACCTAAATTTGAGGTGATATCATTGTTTAAAGTATCTTTTTTTATAGCAAAAAGGGTATAAAATAACTAGCCTTGTTTGTTTAAACACTTCTAAAAATGCAACTTTAAATTTTTGGTCAGAGTTAGGTTCATATAGAAGGAAAATATGTTTATAAAGTAATCTTCAAACGGCATTGATTTCCGATGAAAACTGTGACCTCCAGAGTGTACACAAATAGCAAAGTCTGATGCCGACCTTCCCTGCGGCAGGTTATATGTTCCATATTTTCAGAGGAAATGCTTCGAAAAATTAGAATATTTGTTTGAAAATATGTATAAAATATTCCCTAATTTTGTGTAAATTCTATTCATCCATTCCTTGTAAAAAAAATCATCATAATCGCTAAAAAAAAGGGTAGGACTCCTAAACTGGTTCCTCGCTTTAACAAGTAAACAATTTCCGTGCATAAACAAGTCAAAATACATTCCAGTGTGCTGATAAAATTTGAAGCCAAGTTACAACTTTAAAAATCGTCTTATTTATACGACGTTTTATGGAGATGACACGTTGGCCACATTTTTATCTAATAATTGATACACTGAGTAACTATTGTGCGTGATATGAGCTGCTCAGGCGTGTAAAGAAATCTGAAGATTCCGTAACATCAATGAAAACAGATAACAATAACTTCATTGTTTATCAATATTTTTCAGTTTAAAAAAACGTCAACCTTGGCAAGTCTATGCACGAATTGTGTGTAAAATCCCGACCTCGTCATCCGAAAACTCTTATGAGAAAGGAATATTGAAAATTTACTTGTTTTTTCGGTCCCAGGCAAACCTGATACAAATTTCTTTGACTTTATTTATAACGATCTTTTCATTTTCTTTTCGTTGATTCTAAAAAGACGCATGCCTTACTATACACACTGAGAAAAAAAAACCAATTGAATCAAAAAAATATATTGGTTGATTCAAATGAATGTCTGATCGCGGAGTGCCGCCGATATATGAGATTGTTACAATACTATAAAATATTGGAAAATGTGATTAATTCAAATAACATATTATTTTATTTGAAAATCTCTTCTGTTCTCTGAATATTTACATTATCCTTCAAATAAAATTATATTCTGTTGAAATTATTCTATATATAATCCGTAGATGTATGGATGAAATAATTAAGCGGTTGCTACAACATTTTTTATTTCGTATAAAAATATAATCAATAGAATGAATTATTTCTTTACTACATCGAACCGAATACGCCATCTGACGTAAGTTTTTCAATTTGTTTCAAACCTCAAATAAAGAGTGAGCATTAGAAAGATCACCCACGATAATAGTGGAGAGAATATCAAATATCCAATGGAATATCCGTGGAGAGAATATCAGATATCCAATGGAATATCCGTGGAGAGAATATCAGATATTCAACTGATAAGAACAGATACTAAACTTAGACCTTAGCCCCAGGCCAAGAAGCGATACTCTTCAGAGTTTCTCCGGCTTTTTAAGTAGATTTGGGGTTCGCGCTATGCTTACGAGAAACGAGCGCGCGTGCGGCTTCTAGCGGTTACTCCGAGAACTACGGGTTTCCTGAGACCTATAATTTCGCTGGCGCTCGGCCATGATTTGGTTGAATTTTTTTAACCAAATGCGCACGAAACAAATTTTATTTTCGCATAATTTTTTAACCAATTCAGACATTTGCTTAATATTTTTCAATCAAAATAAAATATTAATATTTTAACGAATAATGTACTTGAAAATCAATATCGGATATGGTGAAAAAAATAAAATAACATATTTACTCAATAGAAATTTTATCTGAATCAAATGAGAGAAATTCAATTTTTCTTGTGTACTCGAATCAAAAATATTCATGTTATTAATTGAAACGCTTTTTTTGTTCGTTGCAGAAAATGCATTCAAAAGTATATTCGCGATAATTTTTTCGATAGTTTCAATAATATATTGTTCTCGGCTAACAATATATCTTTTGAATGTGACCGATTAAGCTCATATATGTATTCCTCAGAGGTGTGGGATCCTTCCCCTTTTACCATCCCCTCTTTTATTCCTTCCATTCCTTCCGACATTCCCAATCCTTCCGGAGTCCCCCCCCCCCCCCAGAGTGTTGACCGCAGCCACTCTTTCCTAATACACTACTGTATCGCATTTGCACGAGTGCCCAGGGAAACTGCGGAAAACCTGGGCCGATACAGGCGGCTATATTTGGCTGAGTTTCAATTGTATTACCATCAGAAACTCAGACAAACTGCCTCCCTACTCAGAGGTTGACGCGCAAACCAGTGCACGGGCAAGCGGTCACCGCTCCAAGTATTGGCAGCCTCCAATGCTGCTTAACTTCAGTGACTGCCGAGCCCGGACACCGACCGCGCGCCCATCTCTGTCGGTGATTAAGCTCATATTTGAGCATACATTTTTCTCATACTTATGTCCCATCGATGAACCTAATACCGACTAAAAATTATCAAAATAAACATGCTTTTGGCTGGATCAAAGTTTGATTTTTTTCCCCGGACAAATCATTTTTTTGTTTTAAGGCCTCTCCTTCAGCCAATTATCATTATTTTTTCAACATTATTGGTTCACAAAGTGGCCACATGTATATAATAATCAATTTTTTGCGCAGACTGTTTCAGATGATTCTACGAGGTGCTGGAGTGTACACCGTGTACATTTGGCCTCCCTTCGGACAGCTTCACGGCGACTGGTTATATCTCCACCATTTTTCACTTTTTTTAAGCAACAAAAATCGTCTTGAAAACTAGAATTATGTAATCAAAACTACCTATGACCCTAAAAAGATATATACAACCTTTACTCTCAAAAAAATCATGAAAATCGACTAAGATTTGGCGTTCTATAGGGAGTGCCCCCCTTTATCCCTTAGCACTTAGGCGAAAATGAGATTTTCGTGCCACTTTTGTGTTGGAAAAAAAATGTCATAGGTTTATCCTATAATTTCAGTATTACGGTTAATGAGGTTGCTGAATCCGAATCTGAAATCAGATTTCCGAAATTCAAAATGGCAGATCCAATATGGCGGACGCAAACTCGAAAAATGGTTTAATTCCGACCAAAGTAAGTACCTTATGATTTTCGAGGTCACCGAATCCTATTCTGAAATCGGATTTTCAATATTCAAAATGGCGGATCCAATATGGCCAAGAATCAAATTTTTGGAAATTCCAAAAATACAATAGAAAAATTTGAATACGAAAAATACGAAGAAAAAAAATTAAAAATATAAATAGTAAAAAGAAATTCAAAAAATACAAAGAGCACAAAAAATCAAAATACAAAAAGCATAACACTTTTATTTAAATACAAAATCGAGTCAACAACCGCCACGTCCTTGATTGGTGACTCTGGGTTTGGCCGAGAGCGGGATATAAAACGAAAAAACTATTTTACATTCTTTACTATGGATCATTTGTCATAAATGGTTTGCTACATTTTTATTCGTCGTAATGTATCCGAGCTTCAGATACTTAAAGTCAGGACTCAAATTCGAAATTTACAACCACAAACATCTAAAGATACAGTTTTTTGTCAAAATCCAACTATTCGAGTTTTCTCCCGCTATATTGGATCCACCATTTTGAAATTTAGAAATCCGATCTCAGATTCGCATTCAGCGACCTCAAAAACCACAAGGTACTTACTTTCGTCGAAACCAAACTATTTTTAGAACTTGCATCCGCCATATTGGATCCGCTATTTCGAATTTTGGAAATCCGATTTCAGATTCGGATTCAGCGACTTCAAAAACCACAAGGTACTTACTTTCGTCGAAACCAAATTATTTTTAAAATTTGCATCCGCCATATTGGATCCGCTATTTCGAATTTTGGAAATCCGATTTCAAATTCCGATTCAGCGACCTCAAGAACGACGATTCACCAAATTACAGTCAAATCGATGTAGTAAAAACATGTTTTTTTTTTTCAAATGCCCACACATGTTTCATGACACAAAAGTGGCACGACTTTTTTCCGCCCGTATGTGTGTCACTCACAGTCAAGGGGTTAATGACGATCGCTTCTTTGTTGTTCGTCATTTATAAAAAGACGCGTGCTTTATGCAGTTGCGCAAAACTGAGTGAGTGGCGTATTAAGGAATAACACGATGGACAAATGCTCACCACAATCTACAACAGCGCTGTCGACTCCCAGAGCGTAGACGCACAATATAAAAACACACAATATTCGGCACATGTTTGCGGCTCGAAGTCCGAAGGCGTATTGACAACAACGCGAGGGAGCCAGAGCGAGGGCTGCGTCCGGCGCACCGTGTTGCGGCGATGCTGAGCGGCGCTACGACCGTTGGGGTTTAGTTCGTGTCACGCGATATGGAACATAATGCGCGCGCGAATGATAAACGCGACTCCGCAAGGTCCGGCTTTAGTGGTGCACTTCATACGCAAAGGTGTATAGTTATGATACGCTCGTGCTTTATCGCGAGTTCGAGCTGTTATCGGAGACATATCCTACGCATGTGTGTGCTAGTGTGTAGATACGGCAATTGGAAGACCCCTCATGGACTTATTTCGGAATAAGTTGTTTTGAGGATTGGACCAAAATCCATTCGGGCGAAACTACGCGAGTTTTGGCGTTGAATAAAGAGTGTCTCAAAATGACCTGACATCGTTTATTGCGGGCCATTTTTGGTCTCTGGCATTAGGAAGTATTGAGGTTAAGTCATGGAGAATTACACAATTCGGCAACATATAGAAATTGTCATTTGCTGCATTGTTACTGCATAGTTTTCGCAAACGAAGTTTCGTGTGACGACGAAATCCTTGTCGCTGCATACGGGAGAGCTGCGACGAAGGTGAGAAGTCCCTTATCGCCTAGACCTACAGCTGTATTCATAGCCGTTCCTTAAGAAACAAGGCCTTCTTCTTCTTTGTTCTGAACCAAGAATAAGGAATAAGGATTACTCAAGAAACGATTATGAATACGGGTCCTAGACAAAGACTAGAACAAGGAATTTACCATTGCTTGGCCGCACGTCACCATTGGACGAGATGACGACGTGCAAGAGCGGAGACATTGGAACGCTAGATCTCGACGACGATGGAAGCATTTCTCTAAAGCTAACCTTATGGACATGAATATAAGATAGTGGTGCGAAACGTTATTCGGACATTATTGTATTGAACTCTCACACGACGTTTTATATATTTAACCACGTTCGTGCGAAAAAAAACATCGTTAAAAATAGTACTTACGACACATGGTCGTGTTATCGAGCGCCGCGGCAATGTGAATTGGCCACCAAGATCGACGCCATTGGACTTCTGTGTTTGGGATTTTCTGATAGGACAAGTGTATGCCAATGATCCACAGATCATTCCGCAGCGCAAGGAAGCAATTGGACGCACCATCAAAGCGTTAGGCCATAGTAACGGGCATAAAATTATGGGCGAATTTAACTATTTTTTACGTATGAAAAAGTCATTCACTCATAAAATTAATTACACATCTATTTAGTATGAATATCAAGCTGTTTGAAAATATATATATATTTTTTTTTCGATGTACACAATGGCCGACAACTAATATTTTCTTTTGTTATCTTTTTTTAAGCGTTCCGCATCGTGACATTTAGCATCCACAATTTTCTACCTGGAACAAAAAACCAAAATTCTCGTCAATCTACATTAGAATACCTAGAGAAGTGCGTACGGAATTTAAAAAATATCGCGTATTCAAAAGTTGTAGGTATTTTGACTTAAGAAATGAATTTTCAGTGAACAATTTCGTTATAACTGCTCATAAACTGCTCATAAAATGAAAAGTTTTCGATTTATCAGAAATTCTGTACGTACTTCTTTGCGAAATGCAATTAGGTACATAACTTTTACATTTGAAGTAATTCGAGTGAAAATTGTTGAAGTTATTCGTGACACCAATTGGAAAAAAGTTCTTTTGAGAAGTTTCGAGTAGTTGGCCATTTTGTACATCGAACAAAAATATATATATTCTCTAACAGCTTGATATTCATACTAAATAGATGTGTAATTAATTTTATGAGTGAAACTTTTTTTTATACAAAAAAAAATTGTTACATTCGCACATGATTTTATACCCCTTACTGTGGCCTAACGCCGTAATGAAATTATTCCATAATTATGCCAAAATGTTAATGGCAATTTCGTCAAAAGAGTGAACTTTTGCGAAAAGGGACGAGGCGGCCATTTATCGCATATTCCACACATACCCTCCATGTTTGTACCTTATACTAAAACAAAAATATTCGTACCTTTCAAATAAGTAATACGTTTTATTAAGGCGAGAAATCCCTTTAGGAACGTGAAAAATAGGTATTTTCGGGAATTTTTTTAAAGCGGATAAAATAATCTGATCATTTTCAAATTTGGACATGAGTTTATTATAACTGTCGAGTTTAAAAAAAAAAATTTTTTTTTTGGTATGACCAACAAAATGGCGGCGGTATTAAGGGTCCTCGGTATTAAGGGTCACTCTTTTTCTGTTGATCTGACAAAGATTTAATAAGTGTCATTCATTTACTGACATATTAAGGGGAAGGATATACCTAAAAAATGATGAAAAAGTGCAAAATTGAAAATTTGGGAGCCTTTTTACTCCAAAGTTCGAATTTTTGACCATTTTTTCGACATATTTGACCCTAAAAAAATGATTTATTTACACGCTACCTTTCAAACTTTAGGTATATGCTTCCGATAATATTACTGAGAGTAACCTCCCAAAATTTCATCCAAATCGGTCGATAACTTTTTCAGCTACAACACGAGCAGTTTTTGAAAAAGTAGTTTCGAGATAATCGCGTTTAAAGTTTCAACACGTGACTCGCTACCTGACCGCGTGCTGTCGCCGCGCTCTAGACTATATGCGATAACTCCGCAAGTATTCAATATTTCGAGTTTTCCTTTGGTCAGTTTATTCTTTGGGTATCATACTTTCAAAATGTGTAAAGAAATCGATTTTTTGAAAATTCTAAAGGGATTTCTCGCCTTAATCAATTAAAATGTCAGGTCATTTTGAGACATTTTGTTAGTCTGTTGAATCACCATATAGGATACTTCACAACTAATAGAGTTCAGTTTGCGAGCAAAATACTTTTTTAGCCCTAGGAGTACACTCATATTTTTTCACTGGGTCTGTGAGACCCGGCTAACGTTCGAATGCTGTACTTTCCTTGAAATTACATCTATTCAGATGATTTCGTTAAAATGAAAGAGCAGACAGTTAGGAAAAGCCGCTGTGAAGAAAAAATCTATGCTTGGAGCATATTTTATCTGAGAAAGCGATTGAGCAGACGAAACAATTTTGCGAAAGAAGAGAAACGCGAATTTTGCTTTTTTTCTGCTTAAACATTCACAACTCAGGAACTAATCGACAGAATTCAATTTTCGTTGCCGATTCTGCGAGGGCAGAGGTGAAATTTTGAGAAAAAATAGGGTGATATAATTTTTTATTGTTATCAAAGAAACCTCGAGCGGTCAAGTAGGTCGATTTTCGAAGTGTAATTTTTCGTTACAATCGATGTATGTCTATTCTGGCGAATTGTTGTCGTGAAAAAACAATTTTTTTTTTTGCTAACGAATAATGAATCCGGACAGTCGTGTTGCATACCAATAATAGGATTCAACAGTTTTCGTTGATTATTGGGTACTTAAAGAAAAACAAAATTGCGCGTGAGAGCAGCTACGGTGCCAATGGGTACTCAGCGTCGGACTTTTAACGCAAATATCTCATTGTCAGGTGATCTTAGTAGCGCGACATAAAAAAAAAGTGTTTTGCTCACAATAACACTGTACGCTCACCAAGAGCATCGTACCTCGGAACCGATGGTTCGACTTGGATGCGGCTTTCACCAGTGTACAATGTGTTTACGGTACAGGTTTTAAGGGGTCTTCTGACTTTAGACGATAAAAAGGCTATGTTCGTGATTTTTTTGATAGGTTTATATATATATATATATATATATATATATATATATATTGATATAAAAGTTGTTACACTTAATAAGTACACTTTCGAAATACATTTAAAAAAATATTTTTAATGTATTTATGTACCCCAAACAAACTTTAAGGGGCTATACCAGTGTGACACTTTCAAAAAATCTTTTTTTTTTTACTTTTTTCGACAGTTTATACTTTTAATAATATAAGATGAGGTTTTTATACTTTCAAGAATATGAAATGAGATTTTTCAAATTTGCTGACATTGTAACTCAAAGAGCAATTATTCGATTGACTTGAAATTTCAACTGAGTACTCTTGAATATATTTACTCTACAATGACGTAGGATATTTTTGATTGGATGAAAATTGACGATTTGGCATTGAAAAAAAACAACCATTTTATAGGCAAGAATACAGACTTTTTTTCATAAGTACGCCATTTTGTTAGATTTTGATATTCTTCGTAAATCCTACGTCATTGTACAGGAAACACCTTCCAGTTTAAGGGGTGAGATGCAGTCAGAGGCGTGAAAAAACGAGCATTTTCAATAATTTTTTTTGTTATAGTCATTAAGTTTGTTTTACAAAAGTGGTTACACAGACTTTTTATGTTATATTTCAACTTGACTTGTACAAATTTTAAAAGAATAATATTGATTATTTATAAAAAATATCGGACCCCCTTTGTCGGACCCCCTCCGGCATGTGACCTTTGCGGTGACCATTATAAAATTTTACTGGATCATCTGAAATCAAAAAACCAAAAAAACTCATTAGTCTAATAATAAATCTAGTCCTTAATCGAAGCTTTTTTTAAATTAACAAAATGGCGGCTTCCGACCGATAACTTTCGATTTTCGACCCAAAAATCGCTCGTTTCAATAAAAATAGAAATTTTCTCGTTCGAAAAATCGCTCGTTTTAAAAAAATAGAAATTTTCAACAAAAATGAAAATCCTTCGATTAAGGACTACTTTTTAATGCTTTCAATAAGCACACCAAATTTCATCAAAATCCATCGAGTGGTATCTGAATTATAGTGGTCACCGACTTGAAAAACATAGTTTCGAGAAAAACGCGTTTAAAGTTTTTCGATGTGGATACGGTATTATATGTTCGTAAAATTTTGAGCCCGATGGATGAAGCCAAACTTTTTTTATGTATTTTGATCCCCTGAATCCGAATGTCACAATTCTTTGCCGAAAAGTCGAGCATTCAATTGTTTATAGCCAATTGTTAAAACAATTTTTTAAAACATTAAAGTTTTTCGGGATGAATTTTTTTTTTACATTTTAGGCAATTTTAAAACGAAAGTATTCCTTATAAAATTTTGCGAAAGTTCATAGTCTTGAAATAATCCATTTTTTTCAATTTCTAAAAGAATTTTCCAATTTTACACTCGATTTATGTATAGACATACTAATGAAAAAAATACTTACCTCGAACCATCAATTCCTGGCCCATACAATAAGGCTTCTGCCGATGTGGAAGCTTCCAAAATATCAATTTGTTGTTGTCTATTTATAGAATATAAAAAAGGGGGGGAGGTCGAAACCAGTTGCTTGCAGCTGCCGTCCGCTACCTGTTATGGGGACTCGACGACCCTTCACTAATTGTGAGATATCCCGGAAACTATTCATCGGATTGACTTAAAATTGTCAGGAAATATTTTCGGAACATCATACTTCAAGAAAATGTCGAAAAAATCGATTTTTTGAAAATTCTGACTGCATTTCACCCCTTAACGACATTTTTTCCTTTTTCGGTTTCAGCTACTCAATCGACCGGAATCATGTCAGCAGGCGAGCAACTTTTTTTTGGCGCCTCCGAAGGCAGCGCGTAGGTCGCTTGGATCTCAATATTTTTCTATGACAAAATTATGTAATATAGGTCAAATATAGACAAATTTATTCTTAATTTTCCGAAACATTTAATTGAGTACTTTTCTTCCAAAAAAATTCCCGAATATCACCCAAATATTCAGCGTTCACACTGGTATAGCCCCTTAAACGCGTTTTTCTCGAATCAACGTTTTTCGACGGCTCGTTGATAAAATCTTCGAAACTACTGAACCGATCCTTACGAAATTTTAACCACATATTCTTTACAACTATAGCTATAGTGCATCTCAAGGATTTTTTTAAATTTTGATGGTTACTATTTTTTTTGCCAAAAACGATGAAAAACATTTTTTGTTTTTTCGAAAATGTCCGTCATTTTGTTATTTTTGCATATATCGAAAATCGTATGATATGCGCTACAGCTATTAAGGAGGTACGGTGATGACCACGCTAGTAAACTAAGAGTCTATTTTTCGTCATAATACCGCTACGTTTTAGACATATGTGTGTGGCCTATATTTCGAGAAATATTTTTTAAGTATTGAATTTCAAGCTACTTATTATTTTTATAATATGAAAACAAACGTAATAATCTACTACTCGACTTCAGTAGTACGCCATATCGTCGATGTTTAGCATCGTTGCATTTTCGATAGCTGTCATCGGTCCCACGCGCTCGGCTTATTATTTTTGGTAGCCGGTAAACATGGAGAATGAAAATAAGTACTGTAGAAGTTTATCAAGAGAGTAACAGGATTGTACCTGGAGTCCAGTTTAGAGACAAAGGTAGATTCTATCGGACAAGAATTAGAGAGTGAAAAGATGATATTGCGAATGCAAATGAAAAACGTCGCGTTGACGTTAATCTCAATATGCAATGTCCAATCTGTCCAAAGTCAAAACATTTCATCGATTGTTATATTATTTTTCCCTTTCCTAATTTTCACAATATTTGCAGATATAAAAACGAACGTTTATTTTATATGACGGTTTTTCCATGCTGAATTTACATATAAATGCGTTGTATACATGTCGCCAGAAAGATTGAGTACATATCGACTTTACGATATTTACGAGATTTACGATATGTACGATATTTACTCAAGAACTTTGAGTAAATATCGACGAAAGGCCTTTCATAATCGATTAAAAAACGTACGGCTTCACTCAACCATATTTTTAATTCGCGTTGAAAATATCCGATAGAAGAATCAAATTTGCGCGGGTATTCGGCGTTGCCACACTTCGAGCAAGATGGCTGCGGTTACGTCACGAGACGTCTCTCTCGCCGAATACTTCGGTTTTTCGCGACTTTATTTCTAAATTTATTGCTTATTTCTGCGGTGAGCTTTCCAATTCAAGTTGCGTTATTGATCACAACGAACCAACGAACGCAACCGTCAGTTTTTTTTACGTGTATCTTGGCTCCAAGTAGCACAAAAAAATCGATATATGAGAGGACAGGCACATTTTGTCGTCTACGTGTGACTAATTGACCAACTTTAACAATTAATAACTCGGAAACTGTACGGTAAATCTCGTGGAAACTCCGCATACGCATGGACGAAGCTCTCGACAATGTTATTTAAAAAAATCGGGCTTTTATCTTGGACTCGCTCCAATCACCGTACCTCCTTAACATACTGAAACTAAAATCGTTTAATCTTTTTATTTCGGATTATCCATCTCCGAGATTTCATCAACAGCGCAGACCTACCATTTTTTAGGACATTTTTTTAACTGCCATTTTCCTCTATAAATAGTGACTTGAACAAATGAATTATTTCTTAAAATGTATTTCGAAATAGTATTTATTAAGTGCAATAACTTTTATACCAACACCTATAATATAAAGCTATCAAAAAAAAATCAGGAATATAGCCTTTTTTAGCGTCCAAAGTGAGAAGACCCCTTAAGCTACGTATCATCACGGTAGGTTATGGGGCAGTGATCAAATAATTACTGAGCAGTGACAAAAATAATTCGAGACGCGCAGTAAGAAAAT
The DNA here is from genome assembly GCA_964007375.1 of Ophion obscuratus. NCBI lineage: Eukaryota > Metazoa > Arthropoda > Insecta > Hymenoptera > Ichneumonidae > Ophion > Ophion obscuratus. Next base: position 20,270,015 of record OZ023319.1, on the reverse strand, counting down.
TGACCGAGTACGGCAGCTAGTATATATATGCATTTGTTTGGGTTTGTCTGACTCGTCATAAGTTGCTCGCGTTAATTTGCTGTGTATCTGGACACTTGCCACGATGTGTCATGTTCGTCTCGCGTCGGTATACCTCATCGTGTTGTCGCGTTGAAAAAATACTTCAAAGACGCATACGCTAATTGAACAAGTGTTTGCGATTCGGTAATTACACTCGTTCCCAGTCATGTAAATTTACAAAAACGTTTTTTTTTAGCGAAGAGGATCCTAACGTAGGATTTTTCGCGGCGTCGCCTATGGAAAATTAAGTAACGAGAAAAGAATTCGTCACTTTTCTATTTCTTAGTAAACCGAAGAAAGGAAACAGTTTTTGCAAAACATGATAAATTTTTCGTGTAATTGTGGTCGATCTGAATTCGTGTCGCGCGCCGATGCTACAAACCGGAAGTGAAAGAGAGAGAGAAACTAGAACAAATGTTGTCTGACTGCCGTTCGAGCGAATTCGAACTCTGGCGCCGAGGAGTCTCGTAGTTCGACGACAGGCCGCTTGGCGGCGCTCGGGGCCAGCGCGTCGTGCGCTTCCAACGTCAATGGAACGGAAGTGACGCTCGCGACGCCCAGTGTCCACGTAGCTCGCGTGGTGTGAACGTGTGTAAGCGAGTCTCAAACATTAGGCCCTCAACCGTCAAACAGAACACTTTTGTCGACTGTAGCCCAGCCGTGAGCACGTAAGTCACAGACGTTTTTCTTCTTTTTCTCTTGCAGTTTCTCCAAATTAATACCCGAATTTTCTTACTCGCGATTCGTTCTCGATGGATCTCGTGCTATATTTGTCTCAAAATTGATTTTTTCATTCGAAAAAGACGTTTCGTGCTCGAAAAAAGAAAAACAATTCCGCGGATGCCAACTTTGGCTCGATCTCGTGCCAAATAGTGTCGCACCTCGAACGCGCGTGGAAAAAAAGTTATTCGCGAAACGTCGCGGATTAATCGCGTTTTCGCGAGTTGACGGACGCGCACATAACCTCACTCCCAGGATCAACATAAGGATCTCGTGATCGAAAGATTTTTCACAGACGCAATTTTTTTTCAGCTGTATTTTCAGATTCTTTAAAAGAAATAACTAATCGTCATGGATCAAATCAAGTTGTTCGTCGAGCCCAGCCGCCAGTTCGCCAAGGACAGTATCCGACTCGTCAAGAGATGCACCAAGCCCGATCGAAAAGGTAATGCCTCCGGAAGCTTCGACTTCCCTGAATCCAATCTTAGATTCGACATGTTCTGGACTCTTTTTGTCATGCCCACCTTATTCCACATTTTGCCCACCTTGTGCCACAGCTGACTGAGTTTTCGGCAGGATGCCAACAGATCGCGAAAAAAAATTGACTCAAAAATAAATTAATATTGGACAATTTCCAACTCGTATTTAAAAAAAACAAATTCAGCCGGAAATGATGTTAATGCTTATAATTTATGCAATTAAATATAAATATTTTGAAATTTTATTGAAAAACAAAGAATGGACAGACTTGACAACGGGGACAGTTAGTGCCTAATACTATAATAGTACACGGAGAAAAATACAGCCTCAAATTCTAACACTGGTTGCCAGAATTCTAATATTCAGTGCTAGAGAAGTATAGCAGTTTACTGCCAGTTCGGAATTCTAAGACTTGTTATAGAAGTGTAAAAATGATTCTCACACCGTATAGTGAAAATTATGCGTGCATATTACATTTGAAACTATTCACGCATAGGCGCGAGTCCTATATGCTGTATAGTAAAAATAATGCATGCATATTGCATTTAAAACTATTCTCGCATAGGCGCGAGTCTTATATGCTGTATAGTAAAAATAATGCGTGCATATTACATTTGAAACTATTCTCGCATAGGCGCGAGTCTTATATGCTGTATAGTAAAAATAATGCGTGCGTATTACATTTGAAACTATTCTCGCATAGGTGCGAGTCCTATACGCTGAGTCCTATATGCTATATTTTCATATGGATTTTACTATACGTATAGCATGAATCTTCGGCGTATAGCGAAAAATATTACGAAGTTATCAGTAAAATGTCACTCTTTATACCGTACTTTTTGTAGAATACTGGAAACTAGTTGTTCCAATCACGTGGGCAAAATAATTTTTGAATACTACAAAAAGTCACAATATGCCGAATAAAATGTATTATTTCTATCAGTTTACGTGCCATATCGTAAGTTAGAATTTAAATTTCTTCATTATTACTATACCATAATTACAATTTTTATCTTCCGTTCAATACTTTTTGATATTTAATGATATTTTTGTTTAGAAGCATAGTATTAATTCTAAACTTCGAGGCCCCTGCTTTCTCTGTGTATGTATGTTTTGAACATTATCGTGGATTTAAAAATATCCCCTAGTTGATGCTCGACTGGGAGTGTCTCACTGACAGACCCAGTTATTGCCAAATTTTAGCTACCGTTTTGCGAAATTTTAGCTACCGTTTTGCCAAATTTAAGCTTCAAGTTGCGTCAATGTCCGAAAATGTACCGTTCGAGCTTGAAATTTATATCCTTTTTCGAGTATTATTAACTAACTATGTAGAGAAATCTGTCAATTTTATGACACGACTTTCCTAACAGTATAATCACGGTCTGCTGAGTTTTTTTTATTCAAGGGGGAAGATACCTTTCGGTGAGGAAAAAATTGCTGATTTTCATACTTTTTTTTCCAAAGGGCAAGGCTTCTTTGCCATTTTCGAAACTTAGGGCTTGTTTTATTACTACTTTTAATGAAAATTGTTGAAAATTGATAAAATGGTACGCTTCGAAACAAATACATTGAATTTTTCGAAAAAAATGACTACATTTTGCAATTAAGAAAAACGTTTTAAACAAAATTTTCGAAAACGTTTAGTATCATGTTTTAGACAAGAAGGTTAGAAACATTTGTACCAAATTTTATCAGAATTGGTCGATCAGTTTTTTTAGCTATTCGTCACACCAGTTATGAAAATGCAATTTAGAAGACCGTGTCATATCACCGCCATTTTTGAAGATTAATAAGAAGAAATACCATGTAATAGCCAAAAGTAGCAATAAAACACAGCATCAAGAAAAGAATCATGAATATCAGCAAAAATGTCCTCGCCTAAAGGTATCTGTTCCTCTCAACCCTTCGTTAACACACTTATATTTGGCCACGATTTTGACACGCTGGGTCAATTTGACCCGGATAGTACTCCATCCACCTGCCATTAACAACCCTTCAGTTGGTTTTTGTTGACAAAAATCAGGGATACACTTAAAACATTCCTTTATTAAGAAATGTTTCAAGTGTATCCCTGACTTTTGTCAATAGAAACCAACCAAAGGGTTGTTAATGGCAGGTGGATGGAGTTTTTTTATACTTAATATTATTTTGTTTTAATTTAAAAAGTTTTTTATGATTTTTTTATATAAGTGATTGAGTTTTAATTTTATACGAGTATAAAAATGAGTTTTTTATACGTAACGGTTGTTAACGGCAGGTGGATGGAGAATTTTACACTTTCCGAATTTCAATTATGCAGACATAATTGAAATGCATAGTCTGCATAATTGAAATTCGGAAAGTATAAAATTGAATTGTAAAAAATTATTGAAAATCTTCACTTTTGGTCAAGTGAGGATTATCTTTCAAATTCGTTCGGGTCAAAGTGACCCAGTGCGTGAATATAGGGTTACGTCTTAATATTATTTTAGTCCCTAAAGCCCTGTGAGTAGTGTTTGCAAGGCATCATGTGTATTGCCAAATGATGTTGAAGTTTGCAACTTTCGGAATGCAACGAAGGTTAACTTTTCTCCTATTGGTCACATTTTTTTTGCCGATCCAGGCCACGAAAATCATTGAAACAGTTTTTCTTATCCTCATTGAAGATCCACGTTCTTAATGGATAAAAATGAATGATTGATTGTAATGAAATTGAAAAAATTGCAACAATGAAAAAGAACGTTCGGTGGATTCCAACGATGCAAACTTCAACAGCATCATTTGGTAGTACACATGGCCTCTCGCGTATATTACCAAATGATGATGAAGTTTCAGCTGTTGGAATGCAAAAAAAGTCAACTTTTTGTGTATGGCTCATACATTTTTTTGCCAATCCAGATCACGCACATCATCCGAACGGTTTTTCTTTTTCTCGTTAGAGATCCACGTCCTTAATGGATGAAAAGAAATTATTGATTATATTGCAAATGAAGAAATGGAAAAAAATAAAAGAGACCTTTCGTTGCATTCCAACGTTGCAAACTTCAACGCCATACGAAATGGTTGAAGGTTTGTCTTGAAAATGAAAAATCTCCAAAACTGAAATGTTGTGAAACTGATTAATTTTTCGACAGTTAAGAGGCCAGTCCACTTTAGAGCCAAAAAAAAGAGGCTATTTGCGCGATTTTTTAATAGTATTTTATAAAAGATATGAATATAAAAGTTGTTGGGCTTGATAAATAAAGTCTTGACATACATTTTTTTAAAATGTGTAATTCTTTTTTCTTCATTTTTAAGTACAAAAACTATAATTCAACGTAACGCCTCAGAAATAGGTGGGCTAGGTAGCTCCATCACAACTCGGCCACGGCTTGTCTGAAACAAAAAAATCAAAGTCCATTAGATGCAGTATGACAACAGCTACAAAATGACCCTTGGATATAAATTTTTATCAAAAAATAAAAAAATGGAAGATGAAAAACGAAAAAAAAGTTTTAAAATCGCGTTTTTTCGCAGTTTTTCGCAAAAAAAGAGGAAAAATCAAAATGTTAAAACCATCTAGGGTCATCTTGTTGCGAATCATGTTTACAATATGTGGTTTAAATTTCAAGAGAATCGGTTTATTAGTTTTAGAGATACGATGGAGCTAGATTTTGAAAACGTTGTTTCGAGAAAAACGCGTTCGAAGTTCATACTATGAAAAACTCTTACCTAAACTCAATCGGCAATTCCTGCACCGTACAAAATCCCTTCTGATTGCTCATCATCGTCGATTTCTTCGAGCCTTGCTTGCTTTCGATTTTGTGAAATTTTCAAAGTGGACTGGCTCCTTAATGCACCATAAATAAATGTCTCGGTGATATTAACTTCCGCCAAATTTGAATATTACGATTTGAGTCTCGCAAGTTCCAAAAGTCTATTGTAATCCTTTGGTTTAAAACTCCGAAATAATTCGTGAAAATAGCATTCGGCGAGTACTTGGCAACAAAATTATTTCGATTACTATAAACTAGTTTCGACAAACTGGAAAGAAAAATGCTTTTTCATTTTTCTCCGAGACTACGGGGCTGGCATACGAACCCGAATTTTCACGACTTCGAATAATTCAACATTTTTTTCAGTTTCTCAAATTTAATACCGATTGTCATTTCATTGCGCAGAGTTCCAAAAAATCGCCATCGCCACTGCCATCGGCTTCTGCATAATGGGATTCATCGGATTCTTCGTGAAGCTCATTCACATCCCCATAAACAATATCATCGTGTAAGTTGAATTTTTCTTCACCCTCGTCTTTGCCGGACTCCTTTACGAGCCGTGAAAATTGTTGGCTAATCCTGCTTTGAATTATTTCTTTGCAGGAGCGCATAAGCGTCGAGTTTCGCAGATTATATCTATTTATAAGGGACCCCCTAAAGGTTACTTCCTCGATCCCCCCCACACCCGCCCCTGTTCCCATACTTTCCTACCTCGCTGCATACCCAGGCCTGCCCCTCCGGACACAGATTTATTTATACGGCGAAAAATGATGTTTGTGATTGAAATAGATGAGAGCGAGATGTGTGCGTAATGACTTTTGTAATAAAATAATAAGTAATTCGAGTCGTCGAATGCGCGTTGTTCGTACACTCATAATCCTTCCCCTTTTCCGGCCTTTTTTTTTTTAATTTCGGTGATTTCCGTACTGTTCGAAATTTGGATGGGGAGAAAACAAAAAAAACGTCATTGTGGCTGACGAACTCTGCGAGATTAGTAGGAATGACGAAAAGAAGACAGAAAAAAAAGGAAATGAACGTGATGTTTAATATACTAATATAAATAAAATGATTGAAAATATTTTTTAATAAAAATTATTAGTGAATAAAATTACGAAAACAAAAAAAAAAGGGACAAATGTGAAATAATTATTTTGATTAGTAAATAAAGTAATAATAATAATAATAATTGTTATTGCTTATGGGAAGAAATAAAGCGGTGACAAATGGAGATCCGTCAAAGACGGGGGGAAAACTTGGTGAAATTATTAAGAGAGATGGAAATAGAAGACATAATAACAATGACAAGGGAACAGAGAGAAGTGAAAGAAATAGTTGAGAAGATAAATGAGGGACTAGAAAATTTGAAAACGGCAAATTTAAGGAGGAGGAAAAAATAAGAAAATCATCGTATAATGAGAAGCACAAATATATTATAGAGAATGATGATATGCCATGGAAATACTGGTCGGAGGAGAGAGTAAAGGTCAACATTTCACCTGAAAGGGAACAAGCAAACATACTCGTGGACGTTATTATTCAAGGCACTTTTATTCGAAGAACAAAAACATTCACTTTCTTCGGCGTTACAACGGTAAAATTTTCGATTCGACGCTTCGTTTGAACGCCCCCTTCCTCATTTCTCTCGAACGATTTTTGCACGCTTCGAAAAATGAAGAGAAAAATTGTCGACTCGTAGCGTGTGGTGGCGTACACTTTTGCCAGGTACTGAGTATAGAAAAGGTAGGAAGGAGAATGGACATCATACATATATACCGGGTGTCCTGTTATGAATGTGCAATCCTCCAACTATCGATTGTTCAGATCACGTCCTACTATATGCTGTAATTTCAGTTTAGGATTCAGGCTTTATGTTATTTTTGGAAAAAAAATCCTCTGCTTTTGGTTTTACGCATGTCATTACTACAAATGATATAAATCGACAATAAATAAGCAACTTTTTAAAGTAATTGCCACGATATGCGTAGTACATTGTTTTTTACATCGCCAGCTATCAAAGTCAGATGTTCGAATTGGTTTGTATGAAAATTCTGTATAAGATCTTTTTTCATAGTTTCTTCAAGGCACCACACCACGGTAAAAAAAAATTGGACATTTTTTTTTTTCATGTTCCGAAAGATCCATTTGTTAAGAATGCTCTTACCAAATTTTTAAAAGAAATTTGTAAAATTGGCGGAGATACAGCATTTTATGTGAAACCGTTCGAAACGCACGACCGCGGCGAGCGACAGATGTGCGGCTTGGAACGCGTTTTTCTCGAAACTACGTTTTTCAACCTGGTTGACAACATATAAAAAAAACTATTCATCCGATTTGCATGCGCCAAGTCTTAAACTGTTCGAAAATCCAGTCTCTATAGCACCACGTAGGGATTTTTTTATAAAGGGCCCCCTGCTTTTTTTTTTTATGAACGATGAAAATTTTCCATGAAAATCGGAAATAAAATTCGCTGGTCCGCCATTTTTGTTTTTGATATCGAAATTCCCCCAGGTGATGCTGTAAACCTATATGTCTAGTTTCTAAATATATTTTTATTTTAATTCTCAAATGAACCGTATAGCTTAATCGCTGTCAACCGCCGAGCAGCAATTTCGCCGGAGTGTCCTTCTGGAAGCGGCGTACACCGCAAACTATACTTTAGATTCGAGTACAAAAATTTGTATACAGTCTTCTATATACAGGGTGTCCCATTTTAATCTTACACCTGAATTTTCTCGAAAAATATTGCTCGGACGAAATATTGTGTGGAACAAAACTTCTAGGGATTGAAGGGGGACGTTTGAAAAAAAATTATTTGAGGAGCCAAAATTCAAAATGGCGACGGTACAAAGGCTGACATGTTTTTTTCAAACGGAAACATAACTTTTTTTTATTGCCAAAAAAATTGTCAGCTGAAAACTAAAAACTTTTGTTGAAAATTTTTTTTGATAAAGTTCATAGTTTTCAAGTGTGAACATCATTTTCAATTATTTCAGATGGATCCAGGATTTGTGTGTGTGTGTGTGTGTGTTTTCTACCCATCGTGATCAAAGTTCGTCAAAGATTTAAAGAAACACGTTTTTGGGCCTGAAAATGGCACAAACGCTATTAAAATGGAAAAAAACTATTTTTCATCGATTTTCCTCCAAAATTTTCTCATGAAATATCGTTCAAATTTGAAAAAAAAAAAAAAAAAACCAAAACATCCAAAACACACATACACGCACGCGCGCCCACACACACACACACACACACACACACACACACAAATCCTGGACACATCTGAAATAATTGAAAATGATGTTCTCACTTGAAAACTATTAACTTTATCAACAAATTTTTTCAACAAAAGTTTTTAGTTTTCAGCTGACAAATTTTTTGGCAATAAAACAAAGTTATGTTTCCGTTTGAAAAAAACATGTCAGCCTTTGTAACGCCGCCATTTTGAATTTTGGCTCCTCAAATAAATTTTTTTCAAACGTCCCCCTTCAATCCCTAGAAGTTTTGTTCCACACAATAGTTCGTCCGAGCAATATTTTTCGAGAAAATTCAGGTGTAAGATTAAAATGGGACACCCTGTATATTGACTAAGAGTATTAATAAAAAAAAATTCCATTCATCCTTTGCTTGAAAATAATTACGAAAAATAGACCCTCGTACCGCCCACGAACCGTGGTGTGGCGCCTTAACATTTGAGGTAAAAAAGAAGACTTTTCTAGACAAAACAAATGACCAAGAGTATTTTTTTAAAAACCGGGTCAAAAAAGTTATCATTCGTAGAAATGGCATGCGAAAAACCAAAAGCAGATGATTTTTATCTCGAAAACCGTCGGACTTTTATTAAACTGAAATCCCAGCATATAGTAGGACATGATCTGATCTATCGACAGGTGCAGACCTATGCATTCATAACAGGACACCTTGTGTGTATGTATATATATATATTTTTCTTTCCGTATATATGAAGAGAATCGGTCGCCCGGTGCATTCATGTTAATCCGTCGTGTGAAAATCGGGATTGGGAAGATCTAATCGAACGACAAGTCATCATCAGTCTCGAACTTCACGAATCCCGTCGCCGAATTTCCGGCGACGGAGTTCAATAATACGCGCGTGTATGTGTGTGTGTTACGTGTGCACGGCAATTGCGTAATATAAATTCTGTAGGTCGGGTACATTGGAGATAAAAAAAGACAGCACACAACACAGATTGATATACATGGCTGTTACGCATATGGAAAACGGGGAAAACCGCGAAAACTCAGGGAATTTCTACTCTCCAGGAATAATCAGAAGAAAGTCAAGGAATTTTGAAAATTCTCTGGAATTTCTGCAGAATTTACTTTTTGCAAGAATTACGAAAAATGAAAACGACTTGAAAAAAAAACCCGAAAGGTATGAAAATACATATTTTTGTATATTTTTAATGTTCATATTATTCTTAATTAAACACGAAAAAAGATATGCCAGTGCCAAACATTGAAAATTACATGAACTAAAAACTAACTTACTCTACAGCTCTCGTTTGCATTCGATTTCTCGAAACACAACCACACAATTATTGTAGATAAGTGTTTATATTTATTTTTTGTTTATTGGAACCGACATAAAAATTTCTTTTTATAATAAATCACACGTTATGTATTTGCTTTTAATGTATTTATTTTGTACTGTACAGTGTTTAAATTTTCATTCGAACGTCAGTTTAAAAAAATATATTTTAATAATTAATTTTTCATAGATTTGATCGTTAAAAAAATTATGTTTTTTATTCGACCCTATTTTCCCTAGAATATTTGCAGAGCCGAAGGATCAAGGAATTTCTGAGTCAATAATGCGTAACAACCAGGATATGCGTAGGCACATGTTTACATATATATACGTGTGTGTGTGTGTGTGTGTGTGTAGTAGGGTGGTCCTTAATGGGGGTGTTGACGAATTTCGACGAGTGCGCCCCCCAGATAGGTTCGAAATAAATAAATAAAAATGTGTGCGAAACCCCAGCGCTGTAGTCCAATGAGATGACGTGCCCGTAAGCTCGTTTTGTTTCCCATTTGAATAACATGGGATTTTCAGACTAATTCAGTCATTCTTTTTTGGAAGTACTCCTAAGCATTGAAAAAAAATATTATTCACATAAATCTATTCTTAATTGGTATATCTACGTGTACATTTTTTTTACGAGGCGTTATCACAACCTTTACACCCCACCTCCCTCATATTATACACGACGTCAAATTGATCAACTTGACTACCTGTTTTTAGCAGCTTGGTGCTTTACAGTGTTTCACTCATCAAAAGGCAGTCTTATTTGCGTCATAAGTTTGTAAAAATAATAATTGTACATGTAGGAAAAAATATTTATTTCAATTAGCGTATTTCAAAACACATCTATTACACTTTATACTTGTTAAAAAATATTAATTAAAATTAAAATGTTTTCATCACCGTCTGTTTTTTATGGATCGGGGAAGCTTTGACGATATTCCGAGACTACCTGAAGAATATACTGCTTCTGATCTTCGTTACGTGTAAGAATATTGTTGTATTCTTCCATCAGATGAACTGTCGTGAATAATATGAGGGGGGGCGGGTGGTGTAAGGGTTGTGACAACGCCTTGTAAAAAATGTTACACGTAGATATACCAATTAAAAATAGATTTATATGAATAATTTTTTTTTTCAATGCTTAGGAGCACTTCCAAAAAATAATGACTGAATTAGTCTGAAAATCCCATGTTATACAAATGGGAAACAAAACGAGCTTACAGGCACGTCTTCTCATTGGACTACAGCGCTGGGGTTTCGCACATATTTTTATTTATTTATATCGAACCTATCTAGGGGGCGCACTCGTCGAGATTCGTCAACACCCCCATTAAGGACCATCCTAATATATAGGGTGATTCACAACTACGAGGGTTCACCCTTTCTAAGCATACAGGCTACGTCGTTGCAAGCAAAACGCATTTTTTTCCCAAAATGTCGCACGACAAAAATTGGCCGAGACATTCGCGTTCAGAGTCCGAGTGGTAAAGAATCGGCACAGCAGTTGCTTACGCGCGGAACGTGCAAGCCGAATTGAACGCGGCTTCGAATCCACCCTCGGACAAGTGAATGTTTTTTTTTTCACAAAATATTGACATTTTTTCACCAAAAAATAATCAACACGAATACTCGCTTTGCATTCGCATATCGATAATACGATTAAATAATTTTCGTTTATTATTTAATACATAAAGAAAAAAATCGCGCGTGAGCAACTACTGTACTATTGTTCACTCACAAGGAACATCACACTCCGTCCGCCTTCGATTTTGTTGAAACTCAAATATGTAACAAAGCGTTGAAAACCGTTCGACACGTATTTTTTTATCGGCGGAAAAAGGCGGTTTTGAGGCGGGGAACGCACCCTTAAAAGAAAGGCGCGTCGAGGGGTGATTTTGCAGTTTCACTCACGAGCAGCCAACCGATCCGAATGAAACCCAAACCAAAATTCTTCTAATGTAAAGCGATGAAAAATCCACTATAGAAGTATTGAAGAAAATGAAATTATGGAGTGACACGCCTTTCTTTGAGGGCTGGATTCTTGCTTCCAAACCGTTTTCAGGCGATAAAAAAAAATACGTATCTAACAGTTTTCAATGTTTTGTCACATGTATGAGTTTCAACAAAATCGAAGGCGCCCACTAAAGTGATGTTGCTTTCAGTGTCGGACTTTTAACGCAAATATCACGGCGAAATTTTGTCACGCGACATTTGAAGAAAAAAAAAAAGCGTTTTGATCGCAACGACACGTGCTCACAAAAGGTAACCTGGTAGTTGTAAATATATATACAGGGTGTCCCAAAACTCAACGATAATCTGAGACCGGATGAAAGGCCAAGTTATACCAGTTCTGGGAAAAATAAAATAAAAAAACCATATCACTCAGTTCAGCGATAATAGACATTTTTTTAAAAAAGTTGAAATTCGACACCCTTGGTCGCATTTTCAAGTCCTGTGATTACCAATGTCACAATTTCGCTGTGGTTTTTTAAATTTCGTGATCTTCATTAACGATGCTATTAATCGCAACTACAAATTAATGCAAAAAACATTGTTAATTTAATAAAATAAGTTAAGTTTTAGTGAGTCATAGTTCACAAAAATATTGTTAGTTAACTTTGACACTTCATTTTGAAAAAAAAATGTACTACACTACCCTTGGCAAGTTGTTTCAAAAGATGGCGCATTTAATCAAGATTTCAAAATGGTGCAACACTTGCCACGTTTCTTGCCATTAAAAATTTTATTTCTTATTTTTTTCAAATTGAGCTCATTTTGAACAACTCAACATTAGGATTTTTTGTTACTAAAATTTGTTATTTTTTGTTTCTGGTCTGAAATAAAATTATTATTTTTAGTAAAGAGGTAATTGAGTCAGTTAATAACCAATTTTTATTGTAAAAAACATATGTTTTTTACAATAAAAATTGGTTATTAACTGACTCAATTACCTCTTTACTAAAAATAATAATTTTATTTCAGACCAGAAACAAAAAATAACAAATTTTAGTAACAAAAAATCCTAATGTTGAGTTGTTCAAAATGAGCTCAATTTGAAAAAAAATAAGAAATAAAATTTTTAATGGCAAGAAAAGTGGCAAGTGTTGCACCATTTTGAAATCTTGATTAAATGCGCCATCTTTTGAAATAACTTGCCAAGGGTAGTGTAGTACATTTTTTTTTCAAAATGAAGTGTCAAAGTTAACTAACAATATTTTTGTGAACCATGCCTCACTAAAACTTAACTTATTTTATTAAATTAACAATGTTTTTTGCATTAATTTATAGTTACGATTAATAGCATCGCTAATGAAGATCACGAAATTTAAAAAATCACAGCGAAATTGTGACATTGGTAATCACAGGCCTTGAAAATGCGACCAAGGGTGTCGAATTTCAACTTTTTTTTTTAAATGTCTATTATCGCTGAACTAAGTGATATGGATTTTTTTTTATTTTTCCCAGAACTGGTATAACTTGGCCTTTCATCCGGTCTCAGATTATCGTTGAGTTTTGGGACACCCTGTATATATATATATATATATAGAGCTATACTATATAATAAATATGCCTTATAATTGAATGTCATATATATATATATATATATATATATACAGGGTGATTAAAAGTTTGGTCTATTCCTCGAAAGGGATAATACTAGAGGTAATTTGCAACAAATTAACTCCCGTCAAAAAGGGGTCGAAAATGAGTGGTTACCGAGTTATGGTGGTTTTAAGATTTTTTCGAAATTTTTCAGACTCGTTACCAAAAACCAATAATTGTAAAAAAAAAAATTCCTTTCTAGGCACTCAATTAATACTTTTCTGAAAGCTGTTAAACGAATGACTCCTTTAAAAAAATCGCATGCCAAAAATTCTATAATCTCAGAAATAAGAGATATCAAGTACCAAGAATTGTTTTATTTTGTAATTTTCCAAAAATTGGCGAGAGTTTCTTGAAAAATGTGTACCTTTTTGGAAAGCTCATGAAAGAAGAAACTTATTTCCGTAATTTGTTTGCCAAGTATCGTACATTTTTTTTCGAGTCATTCCCGTTCATTTTCCAAAAAATGTACAAAAAAAATAACAATAATGCCTGCCACGTGGGATTGTTCATTTCCGTGATTACGGGAATTTAGGGAATTAATTTTTTCAAAAGTGATAATTACTTAATTATAATCAGCTTTCATCAGTAGTAGTTTTTTTTCGCGTTTATTTATTTTTGGTAACAAGTCTGAAAATCACTGAACAAATCTCAAAAACAACCGTAACTCGAAAAGCATTCATTTTCGAATATTCTCAATTTCCAATCATCCTGTATGTAAACACAAGTTTTATAAGAAGCTATGGCAGTTTGGCGGCGATTTTTCTCTTACGACAAAACAAATCGTGTTCCGTTTGTAAAAAATAATAATAATAATAATAAGCACAACGATGTAAGCCACGCATCGTAATATACCGGCAGTTTGCAATAACATTCGCGTTATTTCCGTGGCAATAAGAATTAAACAAGCAACGCAATAATATTTGTGACAATAATAAAAGTGTAAAAAAAAAATAACTAAACTGGCGTTAAGTTTTTTTCTTCGATCGTCTCCCGATTTTCACGCGAGAGCGCAACGATAGCGATAGCTCAGGCGGTGGAGGGGGGGTATATATAGATATACAATATATAACAATAATTTTACGTACGGACAACAAAGCTGAACGAAGTACTCGACACACACCTGTCGCTTTTATTTGCATTTTTTGCATTTCTCTTTAAATATATATTTTTTTTCTCATTTTTCTCATCACTTAATTAACTTTTCGCAAATTTTTATCGTAATTTTTTTTTGCCTCGTCTTTCGTGTAAAAAAAGCGTTTTCAAGCGTTTTTTTTTCCGCGACGCGATCTTCGCATTGACGAATTAGCTCCCGTGGCTAATTGCGAAGACGCGTCACTTTATTAATTCTATCCGATGCGGGAAATTTGCGGCGATTCGAATTAAAAAAAAGAATGTTTTTTTTATATATATATATAAACGACAATTTTGCATCATGAAAAGATATCGTCAAAAAACAAATAAAACCTCAGACCCTTCGGACCTCCCATCCAACGACTGTGAATGCGCATAATTAAAAAACAAAATTAATGGATCTCGCATTTATCTAGCGTATCAACCTTTTTCACAATAAGCATCGTCGTACACAAATATTTTGAAAGTTTCCAAATTAAATTTCGAGCATCCTATTAACGATGCTCGAAATGACCGGAATATATATATATATATATATATATATATATATTCCCTTTTTTATATATTGTTTCTTTTTTTTCATTCGAATCCCACAAATTCCAGATGAATTTGTGACGTGAGTTTGCGCGTTAACGACCGATATACAGTACCGGTGAAAAGTTTTTCAGTCAGTTTGGATAATTGCAAAATTATAAATATTAAAATAATAAAATTCACTTTATTTATTATTTTACGAAAATGGCTGTAAAAAATGAATTATACTATTCTAATTTGATTTTGTAATTTTTCAAAGTGACCGAAAAACTTTTGGCCGGTACTGTATATATACATATATAGATAGCAATACAATATACACTACCGGCGAAAAGTTTTCGGACACTTCGGATAATCGCAAAACTTTCCATCACTGGAAAATTGTTAAATAACGTTAGAACAATATAATTAATTTCATTTATTATTTTTCGAATATACTATATACCTCTGTATAATGAGTTATATTATTCTAATAGAATTTTGCAATTATCCAAAGTGATTGAAAGTTTTGCAATTATCTGAATTGTTCGAAATATTTGTCCGGCGTGTATGCACTTGAAACAAAAAGTATCCAACTATGTATATGGGACATTTCACGCCATTTTACCTGGCCCTTGACCCCGACCATGTTTGGTTTTTCTGTTTTTTTTTTGTTGTAAAATTGTACCTCACAAAAAGAATATCTACACCAAGTTTTAGATGTTTGTCTCTTTTCTTTTACGAGTTATAATTTTCCAAAAAATGTCGATTTCGGAAGTTTTGGAAACGTGTAAAGGTCACTATATAATTCAACGATAAAAAATGATTTTTTTTTTTCGTTAAATGCCGCACAAATTGAAAATAAGCCTTTCCAGGCCTGACGAAGCTGAATTGGAAATCACAAAATCATCAATAGCATCATTGGAGATTAAAAGAATGCAAATCTTGTCAAAAAAATATTATCAATTCGAAAAAAAATAGAAGGAAAAACTGGCCCACAATGAGACTAGTCTTAAAAATCATAGAATGAGTCACTCTATTTTAGAGAATTTTTTAGAAAAAAAATTTTAAAAGTCAATCAACTTTGAAAAAATAGTTTCCACTTTAGAAGCAATAAAAACGTTGACATTAACAACTGATAATTTTTTCATATTTTTTCACAAAAGTATGCTTCAAAACGAAAAAAAGAACTATATAGTGACATTTGTCGATACCTCAACTTGTTCGTGAGTTATCAGCGTTTGAGCGTTTCGGAAACTTTCGAAATCGACATTTTTCGGCAAATTATAACTCCTAAAAGAGAAGAGATAAAAATCGAAAAATTGGCGTGGAATATCCTTTCATGGTGTGCAATTTACCCAAAAACAAAAATCAGAGGAAACCCAAAAATGATCGGGATCACGGGCTAGGTGAAATGACGTGGAATGTCCCATACATAAACGTGCAATTTTGCAACATTTTCGATCTCCCTGCTCTCGACCTCGAGATCAGAGAGCTTTTTCCGCCCCGGAATAAACTCGTGTTTTCCGGTGCCCTCGACAACGTGACGACCCAAACGTTCGTGGCACAATAAACGTGACAAACAAAAGCACCAAGAAAGAAAGAAAATATTTAGCAAAGAAAAAACACACACAGATTGCTTGCACCGTGGGTGGAATGAGCACCGAACAATAATAACGATAACAACAATAATTACAATAAAGCGGGCAATGATCGGTCGTTAACGCGCATCTCCGGCCCTCGTATGGGTAACTATACCCACTCTCTATCTCTATAGTTGCACTGAGGTATGTCGTTAGGCACGTTTCCATTTTCTTCCTTCTTTTTTCCTTTAAAAATAGTCTTCCTCGCGTTATTAAATAACAATAATAATAATAATTCTTACATGTAACGTTGGCTCAGCATTTATGTTTGCGTGTTTTTTTTTATCGGTCTATGTGTATCCTTCTCTCTCTTCGTGTTTATGCGTATTAATGTATGTATATAAAATATATGCGTATAGAGTTAATGGTAATAATAATTGACAATAATAATAATAAATATCCATATACTTTTACATACTTATAAGTATCATTCGATTG
Source organism: Ophion obscuratus (assembly GCA_964007375.1). Classification (NCBI taxonomy): domain Eukaryota; kingdom Metazoa; phylum Arthropoda; class Insecta; order Hymenoptera; family Ichneumonidae; genus Ophion; species Ophion obscuratus. The sequence continues at coordinate 20,253,145 of OZ023319.1, read as the reverse complement.
CTTCGCTTTCTACTCTCAACTAATCGCATTCATAATAATAAAATATCAACAGAAAATATTCTCGCGTTACACTGGAAAACTACGGGTACGGAAAAAGGGGGGGGGGCACTTGGTTGGACATGTACATCAATCGTGGGTGACGGTAAAAATAAAAAAGTAAAAGTACTCCGGGTGACAATGACCTGCATTCTCACTCGGGCGAAAAAAAAAAACAAACAGATCGTGGACGTGGTCGAGGGGTAAATTGGAAATTTTCGACAAGCTTACTATTATTATTATATACCGCTTTTTTTCCTTTTCATTCTACTTTTGATTAATCGATTAATATGAATTAACGATCAAGGCCTTACGAAGAAGAAGAATGTCACAGAAGAGTCGTATTATTATTATTACGAAAGGAATGTCTCGGGGCTTGTAATGCTCGTCCTCGAACGCGCTCACGCGGATTAGTCGCTTACGGGCTTAACGGACGATTTTGCATTTTTCATTCTTTCTGCCGCTTCCCGTCTTTCCAACATTGCGAAGTACGTACGGAGAGTGAAAGAGTGAGAGGGAGAAAGTTTTTGTAAAACTTTTCCACGCTTCTACGTGCAAGAGAGCGCGAAATTTATCATTTTTATTGCACTTTGCGAATCGGAGAAGAGGAAAAAAAAGGAGAAAGATATCGGGGGCCGGGAGCAACCAGGGAAGGACGGGAAGAAGAATCGAATCGAGAACGTGGCCGAGATTGAGCAGGCTCCAGCAGCGAGAGAGATCGATCCAATTCGATTTTTTCTTGCGCACAACTATATACACACACACACACACACACACACACACACACACACACACACACACACACACACACACACACACACACACCAAAAAATCGGAAAAGTCACTTATCCAAAGAATTACCAAAATGAGCTATATATATATAGCTCATTTTGGTAATTCTAATTTTCTAAAAATGGCCAATTTTCTATTAGCCATTTAAAAATGCATTTTTAGAAAATTATAATTAAAATTGCACCCTTAGCACCTTAACAATTTTCTCATTAACCATTAGAAAAAATGGCTAAATAGAAAAAAATTTAATTTTCTAAAAGCTGTATTTGGTAATACTTTCCCATTTTTGTTGTTGCTATTTTCTCATTTATTAGGTTATAGGTTATAATTGGGTTATAAATGATTATATTCAGTCGGGGGAAACTGAAATTTTTCATTAGGGGTCGTCCATATATTACGTCATTCTAAATTTGGGGGGGGGGGAGGTTCGTTTGTGGATGACGGTAAATGATGGATGGGGGGGGGGGGCGTTTCGAAATTGACGTCATTCTTGTGATACCAGTTACTTCAAAATGTACAATAGTATATTGTACAACTAGAGTGGTTTCCCCGCATGAGTGATGAAAAATATTTTGCAAGTACCTAATGGTATTAATGATTGAACTCATTATTTATTTATTTATTACGTAAGGTTTGTCTACATTATATTCGAGAACTTCAAATAACAGCGTACCTATGAAAATAGTTCAATCGAGCCAAAATGAATATGGGGAGGGTACGGAGATATTACCCGTGATCCAGGATTTGCAAGAATGGGTGAAAACTCCGTGGGAGCTATCCAAAGAAAACTAAAGAATAGGGAAGAATAATATTATTATATTAATAAACATTGCCAAAGTACAAAATAATAAAAGATGATTCTATAACAAAATGTTTTAATGTTACCCAATTTTTCTCAAATCCGCAAATGTTTTAATTTTGCGAAACTGGTAATGACGTGTTTTGCGAGAGGGGGGGGGGGTCATTAGGAAATGACGATGGGATGATTGCAGGGGGGGGGTCGAAAATCAGCAAAAATCGATGACGTAATATATGGACGGCCCCTTAACAGTTTTTCACAAGAAAAAAATCGTTTGAAATAATTGCGAGTTTTTCAAAAACCCAATATAGGCGTCGATATGGTAAAAAATGCCGTATTTCATCGTGTTTTTTCGCGAACTTCAAAACCCCATAACATTTTATGGGGGGAGGGGAGGGGGGTGAATTTCAGCTGCCTCCGACTGAATATCATTTATAACACAAAAAATTAGAAAATAGCAAAAGAAAAACTGCCTGGCTTGTTTTTCGGAAAAGTCACTTATCTAAAGAATTACCCCCATTTTAACCCTTTGCACTCGAGAGGTGACTCTCGCTCACTATCCAATAGTCGAACGAAAAACGCCTTGAGTGCAATGGCTTAATTTACCCGCGATATTTAAATTCCCAATGTTTCCATACTCATTGAAATATTTACCTGGATCAATTAAAATGGGCCGCCCGGTATGTATATATTTTAAGGGCCATATATATATGGGTCATTCCATGTCAAATCGACAAATTTTTTACCTGACCCCCTTTGATTTCGCTGAAAATTTTCTATCTTTTTCTACCCCCCGAAAGTTGTTTTTCAGAATTTTTTCAAATTTTTTTTCCCGGCTCAAAAAAAGTTATGAATTTTTGAAAAAAACCGCTCTTTTATTTTTAAATTGCCAGAACTTTTTCAAAAATTGACCGTTTGGGAACTTTTTTTTCAAAATTTTTGTTTTTAAATGTAGTTTTCGAAAAAAAATATGAAAACATTTTCAGAATCCCAGATATATGAAATATTTTAGTTTTTTTGAAAAAACCGTAATTTTCTCAAAGTCCGACCGTTTTTTTTTTGTTTTTTTTTTGCTCTAAAAATACTTCAACTAATTCTGCAATGATCCCCGTTAATCAAAAGATGTGACGACAATCGCTTCTAATTTTTTTTCTTGATTATAAAAAAAATTTTGTTGAATTTTTGCTGATTTTATATAACTTTGTTATGAAATTTTTTTTATTTCCTCGTGAAACCTCAAAAGTTGAAAAATAAAATTTTATTGGAGAATTTCAAGTGATTATCGTCCAAGAAATTGTTATTTAAAAAAAAAAATAATTTTTTTCTCTCATTGACGTTATTTTTTTACTCTTATGGACGTTTTTTTTTGGTACTGAAATATGACAACTTCAAAAATACAATGGGTTTAAAAGTTACCTCCAGTTGATACAATGTGATAATTTAAGAGCTATCGATTGTCGGTAAAAAAGATATCATCTACATTTCATTTAAATAATATGGAGGTTATGTTTTCAGAATAATTACATTGTCGTTGTGTTCATCGTGTCACGTAGACTTACTATTGCTAAATAAAGTACCTATTATTTATCATAAAGTGCTGTTAATTTATATTTTGTTAACGAGTGATTACAATGCCGAAGTTTTTTGATCGATGTTGCAATCCATTTAATTTGGAGAAGCATAGAAAAAAAATATCCCTGCGAAATTTACCGGAGCATTTAGCAATTCGATACAATTTGTCGACTGATGAGCGAATATGTAGTTCATGTTATAAAAAAATGCTTCAGCCCTCTGTTGACAATACTTCTGATGAAAGTTAAATAAAAGATAATATAATTTGAACACATACAAAAAAATGTTTTTAATTTATTTAAAGATGTTAAGAGACGGTGAATTTATTTAAGAGTATGAAAAGTCCTTTTTTTTTACTTTTTTGAAAAAAAATAACAATTTCTTGGACGATAATCACTTGAACTTCTCCAATAAAATTTTATTTTTCAACTTTTGAGGTTTCACGAGGAAATAAAAAAAATTTCATAACAAAGTTATATAAAATCAGCAAAAATTCAACAAAAATTTTTTTACAATCAAGAAAAAAAATTAGAAGCGATTGTCGTCACATCTTTTGATTAACGGGGATCATTGCAGAATTAGTTGAAGTATTTTTAGAGCAAAAAAAAACAAAAAAAAAACGGTCGGACTTTGAGAAAATTACGGTTTTTTCAAAAAAACTAAAATATTTCATATATCTGGGATTCTGAAAATGTTTTCATATTTTTTTTCGAAAACTACATTTAAAAACAAAAATTTTGAAAAAAAAAAGTTCCCAAACGGTCAATTTTTGAAAAAGTTCTGGCAATTTAAAAATAAAAGAGCGGTTTTTTTAAGAAATTCATAACTTTTTTTGAGTCGGGAAAAAAAATTTGAAAAAATTCTGAAAAATAACTTTCGGGGGGTAGAAAAAGATAGAAAATTTTCAGCGAAATCAAAGGGGGTCAGGTAAAAAATTTGTCGATTTGACATGGAATGACCCATATATATATATTAGACTGATTCAAAAAAAAAATTTTTTTCTGGATTCTCGTGCTATTGTTGGGCACTGATAAAACAAAATTTCTCTAAAAAGATGGGCGCGGTCACTCAGTTTTTAGAGGTGGCTATCTCGACTTTTTTGTATTTGAATTTTTTTTAACGAACGTATTGCATTTAAACATAGTTATGGCTTCGGATTACGGATAAAAATCGGAAAAGTTTTGAGTTTGTTCTTTTACAAACATAACAGAGAAAAACTGACCATACGTCGAAGTGCACACGAAACGATGAAAGAAATTTTCGAACAATGGAAATGTGCTGAAATTCCAACGCGTCGATTGAATAACGCAATCTTGAAATCAATAAAACTCCATCTAGTCTGGAAACAACTTTTAAAAAATCGAGTTAAAAAGAATTTGCCGTCACAAATATCGAAGGAGCGTAAATTTAAGAGAGATTTGGACAAACTGTTCAACGTTGCACATTTTCTTTCTGCCCAAAATGTTAACGAACTTGAGAATGGCTGGGAAGAAATGTAAATGAGTTTCAAGATAATATAAGCGTAGCATTTTGAAAATGTAAATATACGATTTATGAATAAAAGCTTATAATTTAATTTTTCGTAAAAAGTGCAAAATGTTAATGCGTATAAATAAATCTACATGAATAACGAGAGTAGTATAGACGCCATTATTGATCTACCTGGATTTGAATTGTGAATATTGCACCCTTTTCAAATTGTTAGAGTTTATTTTTGTTACAAAAAAGCTGCTGGATGTGATTTTTATCCGTAATCCGAAGCCATGACTATGCTTAAATGCAATACGTTCGTTAAAAAAATTCAAATACAAAAAAGTCGAGATAGCCACCTCTAAAAATTGAGTGACCGCGCCCATCTTTTTAGAGAAATTTTGTTTTATCAGTGCCCAACAATAGCACGAGAATCCAGAAGGAAATTTTTTTTTTAAATCAGTCTAATATATATATATATATATACTCGAGAAAAAATGAAATTTTGATTTTTCTCAGAGGGCTCATTTTTGTTCTGGCAAATACTGCTCACAAAAATACGCTACATTTTTTCCTCGGTTGCAAAATCTCTACCCTAGGCCCTTAAAATATATACATACTGGGCGGCCCATTTTAATTGATCCAGGTAAATATATGAAAGAAAAAAATTAGCCCTCTGAGAAATATAAAAATTTCATTTTATCCCGAGTGTATACACACACAAACACACACACACACACACACACACACACACACACACACATACACACATATACATATACATATGCATATACATATACAGGGTGTCCCAGAACTCAACGTTAAGCCGACACGGGGTGACAGGATTGATTGTAACCATCATGAGAAAAATCAGAAAAAAAAACTATCCCATGCAGTTTGAAAATTATGGGCATTTAAGAAAAACCTAGAAATTTGGTCAAACTGTAACCATTTTTCGGTTATTGTGAAACAAACCTAAACAAACACAAACAATCCCAAGTTTCCTAGACTTAAGACTATTTGTTAAACTATGAATTTAAAATTTTCAAAATTTGTCTACTTTGAAAGGCCCTGCTTTATTTTTCTTTGCTTTATTTTTTTTCTGATTTATTTTTTTTTTCTGATTTTTCTCATGATAGTTACAATCAATCCTGTCACCCCGTGTCGGCTTAACGTTGAGTTCTGGGACACCCTGTATATACATATATTTTTTTCAAAATTTTTTAAATATCTTTTATATCTTTTTTCTACATCGTCACGAATTCGTTTGAATAGCGATTGAAAGATTGGAATCTCAGCGCGTCAATATTGTTTTTCTCCGATGCCTTGCGACAACGTGCATTATTTATACTCGATTAATTGTTCTCGATTGGATCCCGCTGCATTTTTTTCCGGAGGAATCGTCGTAATCGTCTCGTCTGCCGGTTGTGGAATGCATAATGAGAGTCCTTCAGGGATTGATGGACGGAGATCTTTCTCCTGACGCACCTGTTGGACCTTTTCGCAATCCCCCCCTATCCGTCTCTCTCTCACTTGCTCATGCTCTTGTCGAAACTTTTGCAAACTGCCACGATAAAATGAGCCTGGAGAAGCAATGGAAAGAAAGCACTCTTTCCTTTTTTCCTCTTCTCACGCTCTTCCGCTCTCTCTCTCTCTCTCTCTCTCTCTCTCTCTCTCTCTCTCTCTCTCTCTCTCTCTCTCTCTCTCTCTCTCTCTCTCTCTCTCTCTCCCTCTCCTTCTCTCCCCCTCTCTCTCAATCTATTCCAAATATTTTCTCCCCGCATCGTTAAAAACTGTGGTTTGCGTGCCCAATGCAATTTGATCCTGGTGCATCGATAAACCTAATTTACCTGCCCCCCTAGGGGACCTCGATCCCAGAGAGCACATGATAAAGAATATTCTCTCTCTCGCTCTCCCTCGTGAAAGGGGTGGAGAGTTCGAGGGTCGCTAAACGGTGCACCCGGAGTCGGTGGTTGGCACGTAAGGGCTGTTGTCCTGTCGGTGATAAAAGTCCTGCGCCCCCGTGGAGTCGTAAACCTCGACCTTGACCGGATAATCGGTGACGCAGTTTTGCGGTTGATTGAGGGCGAGTGGCGGCTGCGACGTCGAGGAGGACGACGACGAGGTCGTCGGTGTTGTCGTTGTCGAGCTCGTGCCAAAGTTTTCCTCGTAGCTGGGCAACGGGTCGTTGTAAGATTGCTGATAAACGGGCTCGTTCGTAGGACCTTGCTTTATGCACGTGGGCCCGTGGAGGCTCAGCATGTCGACGAGCCTTCGTCGCTGGACTTCCAACTTTTTGATTTCCGACTTGAGATCGTGATTCTGGGTCTCGAGTATCTCCGACTCTTGGACGAGTATGACAGTCTTCTCTCGCTTCTTAAGGCGACACTTCGTCGCGGCGATTTTGTTGCGCTCGCGTCTGCGACGACGACGCTCCTCGTCCTCGGGCGTCAACTGACGAGACGGGCGAAAAAGGGAAAGAACAAAAAAAAACGTTTGCTTCAATTTTTCTTTCGTTATTTTTTTTTTTTTATGTTCACGAAAATTATCGATACTCACGCCCACGCGACTGTTGTTATTGCTCGAGTCGCCGTCCTCCTCCTCGTCGTCGGCGCTGTTCTCCTCCTTCCTCGACTTTTTCGACGCCTCGTCGCTGCTACCGTTTACTCTTCTCTTCGTCTGGAGCGTCAGCTTCAGACCTTCGTGAATAAGCCTCGATAAGTGAAAAAGGTCAGGAGCTACATGCACTGTTACGTAGATTATATTTATGTAGGCTGTTGATAAAAAATCAAAGATAAAATTCGAATAGTTTGCCAATATCTACTTTTGGTAGCCTTAGGTTTTCTAGATTCTACATTTATAGATGTCCCGTCCTATATATATTATATATACATGTGTCTGTGTGTGTGTGTGTGTGTGTGTGTGTGTGTGTGTGTGTGTGTGTGTGTGTGTGTGCGTGCGTGCGTGCGTGTGTGTGTGTGTGTGTTGATTTATCTAAGTGATCTGCAGATCGTCTAAAGACAATTTAGAAATCATCTAAAGATCTTTTCAGAATCATATCAAGATAGAGCTATCTAAAGATCATCTCGAGGTTATCTAAAGATTATCTCAAAATATGTCGATTTATCTACGGGGTCTGAAGGTTGTCTAAAGACATTCTGGAGATCATCTAAAGATCTTTTCAGAAACAGATCAAGATGAAGTTATCTGAAGATCATCTCAAGGTTATCTAAAGATTATCTAAATAACATCTAAATATCATCTCAAAGTATGTCGATTCATCTAAGGGATCTGAAGATCGTCTAAAGACAATCTGGAGATCATCTGAAGATGTTTTCAGAATCAGATCAAGATCAAGTTTTCTAAAGATCATCTCAAAGTTATCTGAAGATGATCTGAATACTATATAAAGATTATCTCAAGATTATCTAAAGATCATCTTAAAATATGTCGTTTTAGCTACGGGATCTGAAGATCGTCTAAAGGCAATCTGGAGACCATCTAAAGATCTTTTAAAAATCAGATCAAGATAAAGTTATCTAACGATCATCTCGAGGTTATTTGAAGATGATCGAAATACCATCCAAAGGTTATCTCAAGGTTATCTAAAGATGATCTGAATATCATCTAAAGATCATCGCAAAATATGTCGATTCATCTAAGGGATCTGAAGATAGTCTAAAGACAATCTGGAGATCATCTAAAGATCTTTTCACAATCAGATCAAGATAAAGTTTTCTAAAGATAATCTCAATGTTATCTGACGATGATCTGAATACCATTTAAAGATTATGTCAAGGTTATCTGAAGATCATCTAAAGATCTCTAAAGCATCTGATGGTGATCCCGGACTCGAGTGACACTCTGTGTGAAGGGATGTATAGATGTTATTATCATTCTTATTAGCTTTATGAGGTATATTATTATTATAAAATAAAAAATGACTATTTTATTTTCGAGAATAAACAAATATATAATATATTCATACAATAATAATGATGATGATAGTATCGAGACGGGAGCGCCACTTTGCCGGATAACCATCAGATAATTTTGAGATGGTAATTAGATGATACTTAGATGATCTTCAGATAAACTTTAGATAACCTTGAGATGATCTTTACACAACTATCCTGATGCGAATTTGAAAAGATCTTTATATGATCTCTAAGTTATCTTCAGACGATCTTCAGATTACTTGGATAATTCGGCATATTTTGACGAAAGCTCATCCGGAGGGGAGTCTTGGTCTCACGCGTTCTTTTTCTCACGCACACGCGGTACCTTCTTTGATGAGTTGACTACACGTGTGTTGTACACTGGGTGGACTAGGCTCCCCGCTGCTCGTCGAGTCGGTTCTGTCGCGGCTCCTGTCGTTCGAGTAGCCGTCGAAGGGATTGGTCATTGCAATGAGGGAATTCACGATTTCCGGTGTCCTCGGTGTGACCTCGGCCGCCGCGACGCCGAGAAGACCCGCGGCAGCCATGGGGCTAGGATTCACGTTCACGTTCAGATTGTACATCTTCGGCTCTTACCATTTAATCTGCGAACGTGAATAAGCGAGAGAATAATAAGACAAAGCACTGTCAAATTGAAAAAAAAGCAGACGAGAAGGAACGAAAAAAAGTACGTTTTTTTGCGTTTGCGTTGTTTTTCATCATAGTTTCGGGATTTTTCGCGTTTGGCCATGCCATCTGGATCGCCGATGAAAAGAGGTGCGAAGAGAGGGAGGGGAGAGAACAAAGGGACTCGTACACATGTATCCCCACCCGGTTACTATGCCTCTATCTCTCGACGCGCTTCTCTTTTGACCTTCACCAAGAGGAAAGGAGTGTGTAGAAACTATGGTATAACGAGGCTGGTATTTCTTTCTCTCTCTCTATCTTTTTTAAAGGTCTGCTCATCTAGCTATCCTTCGTTCTCTGCATATATTTGAATAAGTGTGTTGTCCACTCTTCTTTTCTTCTCGCTCGCCCCCACCCCCCCAACCTCTGCCTCCCTCTTATTTTGCCATTTTATTTGTTTTTATTATAAGTAGTTCTCAATTAGAAATGTTTATTATTGTTTTATTCTTTTTGCATTTTATTTGCATTATTATTATTATTATTAATGATCATAAGGTAAATTGGAACTAATGATAATAATAACGACGATAACAAAAAATTATCGGTTTAATTTTAGTCATCATCATCATGACCATTGTGGTCATGATAATAATAGTAATTATTATGTTTAGTGGCTTGTTATTATTGTTATGGTTATTATCTTTTTTGTTATCATCATCACGATTATTATTATTGCTATTATTGTCATTGTCACTGCTACTAGATTCAATTTATATCATGTTTGTTATAAACATAATTTTATTTCGAAAATAATCATAATTATAAATCGAAATTTTCAATAACATTTTGGCGTAATTGCAGATTAATTTCATTAATGGTGCCTTTCCTTTCAGAAAAGCCCAAAGAAAGAAGTCCAATGGCGTCAAATCGCACGACGTTGGTGGCCATTTCACATCGCCGCGATGCGAGCTAACACGACCATGAAACTTCGTCTGCAATAACTATGCAGTAACAATGCAGCAAATAACTATTCTCCATGACTAAACCTCTATACTTCCCGATGACAGTTGCCAAAGATTAGTGCTCTATGTTCGCCACAAAACAAAATGGCGGGCGTTTTAAAACGTCAGGTCATTTTGAGACTCCTATTCTCAGCATTATTACATTTAAAGAGGCTGCTCAGGATCTTTGCGGGGCAGGCAGCAAAAGGAAAACGCATATGCTTAAACACGGGCGCCTGTAATGGCTGCTAACCCCAACAATCAAATTTTCGGTCACGTAAGATAAATAAATTTCAGCTAATAAATATGTGGAATGCATATAATTGACTGTTCAGAAATGTTATTAATCTTTTTTATTTATTTACATCGCCAATAAGTTATTAACCACGTTGAAATGTGGCAAACGCGCAATTTAGTTCTCAGTAACTGGTATCACTGAGCTCAGATACGAACGCCACATCGTGAGCGCGTAGCTGTCAAACATCCGTCACGAATTCCGTTTTTTTTTGTTCGGTGAAAATGAAAAGATGGAAGGGAAAAATGCAAACCGAAAAACAGTACAATCGACGGTTGGGGCAAGTACAACCTGGAAAGCGGCGGAAAAAAGTAGTTGAGCCGGAAAATGAATGCGCAGTCGAGGGACGACGCGTAATTGATTTGAAGGTTATGTCGAAACACACGCACTGCAGCTTCTGTAAAGAATGATTCGAAATATTTAAATACCCTTTATGAAACCGCGGTGAGAAATTTATACCAAGGAAGCAATAGTTTGTGCGTTTCAAATTTTGGCGCCTATTCAAAATGGCCGACTTGACAGCAGCGTTGCCACGTGCGCGTAGGGCGCTTTATCGTTTTACGCGAATCGGCTGAAATTTTCTGTTTTATTTCACGAATATCTCGATAAAGAGACAGACAAAACGCTGTACTCTACGTTGAAATTATTCATAAAAATCTCAATAATTTTTTTCCGCCTATTTCCATTCAATTCTTACTATTTTTATTACGTCGCGACAGTCGTATTAGAGTTCTCATGAAGCTTTTGCTATGTCGCCCGTGTATAAGAGCCGAACTTCAATAATTACTTGCTCAAAAATCACGCAAACGAAGTACTTGAAATTTTACACGGAGTCGTAACACCTGTTCGCAAATATCCTCAATAAGTTTCAGCAAATTCTTACTATTTTGCGATAGCTGAGCGACCTCCGCGCAATGTCTACACGCGCGAAAAACACACGACGAGGAAGGGGACGCGGAAGAAAAGCGCTCGAGGTGCTGCCTAGACACGCACGGGTGGTCCCCGACGCGAGAGCGCTAAAAGGTTGTCAATGCTCGTCAAAACTATTCTCGACTCGTTTTCCGCAACGTTGGGAGAGAAATTTCTTACAAGGAACATCACTTTGCTGTCCGCCTTCGATTTTCCATACACGTTTGACGATTTTTGATAGAAATTAAAGCCTTATATACGCGAAAAATTTCAAAAATGTTCATTTTTTATTATTATTATTGATTCCATTAGCCTGAACGGTTGGGAATATTTTAAGCTTTACAGAAGTGAAAAATTCCAAAAAATTCAAAATATAAGGTAAGATTGCATTTATAATAATTAGGAGTACAACTTTGCAGTGACCGTTTTACTTAGAGAGCCACTGCGGCCGAAGTAGTGGCCCTAGCTCAATAAAAAAAGTGGCATTTTAAACTAGAGGCTCTGCCAATGTAAACAATTTAAAAAAGCTAACGGATACGTGTATGCATTATAAAGTTATTGGCACTCAAACATGGCAACCTACGAGCCGAATTCTCAGCATTTGCGGGAACTGCTCCAAAGACAACAAAGGAAGGGATTTTTGCACCGGATTGTGACTGAAGATGAAAAGTGGGTTTACTACGATAATGCTAAACGCCGAAAATCATGGGGACTGCCTGGTCATATTCCGTCATCGACGCCCAAACCGAATATTCACGGATCCAAAGTGATGCTGTGTATCTGGTGGGACCAGCTGGGCGTTGTGTACTATGAGCTGCTCAAACCATCCGAAACCATCACAGGGGAACTCTACCGACGTCAGTTGATGCGCTTGAGTAAGGCACTCAAAGAGAAACGGCCACAATTCAACGAAAGACATGACAAGGTGATACTGCAGCATGACAATGCCCGACCCCATGTTGCAAATGTCGTGAAAAAGTACTTGGAAACGCTGAAATGGGAGGTTTTATCCCACCCGCCGTACTCTCCAGACATTGCCCCTTCCGACTATCACTTGTTCCGGTCAATGGCACACGATTTGGCTGACCAGCACTTCGGTACTTACGAAGAAGTCAAAAATTGGGTCGATTCCTGGATTGCCTCCAAGGACCAAGACTTTTATCGACGCGGGATTCGAATGCTACCTGAAAGATGGGCCGAGGTCGTAGCTAGCGACGGGCAGTACTTTGATTAAAAAATATGTAGCCACTTTTTTATAATAAAGCCTTAAACTTTTGAAAAAAACGGTCACTGCAAAGTTGTACTCCCAATAGATACCGGGCGACGCGCCCGACCGCCAACTGCAAAGCCGTTTTTCCACGATTCACTTTTTTCAACCTTCCGAAAGTTCTAACTCTTGAACAAAGGTTCATAACGCTTTGAAATTTTGACAACATATTCTTAATATCATCACCTATCGTGTGATCCACAAAAACAAACATTTCAATGGGACAAAAAATATAAAAAAATAAAATACCGACAGAAAATTGAGTAAAAAAATTTTAGGTTTCGAATTTTTATTATAATAATTTTTTTAAATAATATTGTTGGTTCTCACTGAAGATACATTTATTATGCAATTATAAATATGTTCATTTTTTTCAGACACCCACATCGATGCCGAGAACTTTCACCGTCAATTGTTAATATTTCTGATTTTTTTACGTATACATAACCATGCGCATAAACGATCTGTAAAAAAAATGTTGTCAATATATGCGTCATTTTTTTTTAACCGCGTCTAGAAAAGTACCTTCAAAAATCGGCGAAATCGCGTATATAAGGTCTTAAGGGTTCCGGGGCAAACAAGTGGTGAATTCGTATTCTGCGGATAGGATAAGTCGATAAGAAGTTGGGAAAAAAAAAACAAATGTTAATTCAAAGTTTTTTCGCATCTTGGGTAAAATACGTTTTTTCACTCAATCGTCGCTCATTTCTTTTTGGTTTCGATTTTCAATTCCGCTCTTGGCTCATTCTCATCTTTATCATTTTCCCTGCGAAATGCCGTTTGATTAATCGAGATCCGATGATTTTTCGATTTTTGGCAGATTTTCAAAGATGGACCATCGGTTTTCGCGAATTTGTCTATATCTTTAGTTCCATAATTTTTTACTTTTCCCTTCTTTTCGGCCATTTTTCAAGTGCACCTTCCGGGAGAACTAATCGAGATATCAGGATGACTCCAACGCTATTTTCTAAGTCTATCAAAATCCTTTTCAAAACCTCCCCGGTAAGCCTCCGTCACCCAAATAGAATCGATGCTACGGCTGTTTGAAATTTCCGAATTTTGGCGCCTTTGAAAAAGTGGCAAAAAAAATATTAGAAAAATTATCGACCGTTAAATAGTCTTAAGGGTCTATCAGATGGAACATTTTCTGCCGAATACGAATATCGCGGAGTTTTCCTCGAAAGCTGAAAATTACGTCGGCAAAATGCGAAAAACCTGTGTTCCCACACTTTCGGGGATTTTTTGTAAAAATTGAGAGTTGTAGGCATAATGGATGGTGAATTGGATGGAAAGAATTCAAAGGATGAAAATATATCGAACTAAGGTTATAAAAAAAATATTAAAAATTCGCGTTTTTTCGCATTTCGGCCAAAAAAAAGTTTCTCCACTAAATCGGCGATAATTAATTTTACATTTCAATTTGAGAATCTACCCTATGCTCATTTTCTTCGTTATCATTTTCCCTTCAAAATGCCGTGTGCTGCATGAAGCTCCGATGATTTTTCGATTTTTGCCGGAATTTCAAAGTCGCCCGATCGATTTCGCGAATTTTTCCCCAATGCCCCTTTTGCCTCTTTTTCGGCCATTCTTCAAGGGCACTTTCCGGGCGAATTAATTAAAATATCAGAATGAATCAAGCGGCATTCTTGAAGTCTATCACAATCCTTCTGAAAGTCTTCCCATTGAATTTGCGGTCACGCAAATAGAACCGACGCTACGGCTGTTTGAAATTGCGCTATTTTGACGATTCCGGAAAAGTGGCCGAAAAGATCGAAATGTTTTTTTCGACTTCTTCACCATTACGAGTGTCTATCCCATGGGAAATTTTCTGCCGATCACGAATATCATGGAGCTTTGGCGGTAACCTCAAAATTACGCGAGCTAAATTGTTTTCTAATAGAAATTTCAGGTTTTCTGGAGAATTTTCGTTTTTGTTACACCGAAATTGGTGGACCGCTTGTGGAAGAAGCGTTTGTCAGGAAGATGAAAAAAGGCAACCGGAAAGGGTCACGAATATATATATTTTTATAAATAATAATTATTATTATTCCTATTTTTTCTATATTTTGCTTCAGAATGATAAGGAATTTAAAAAATGGAAGACCGGAAATTAAAAGTCGATCGAACGTCGGCCGATGGCGAATTAAAAAATCGGAAAAAAAGAAGAAAAAATAATTGCCTCCTTCCGCCCATTTATTCGCGTTACGAGCAACAATTACCATGGAAGCCCCAAAAGCGAAAGAAAAAATCAAATTTTAAATAGCAACGTTTCGAAATAATGAAGTACTGAACGAAGTAGAAAAAAAATGTGTCAAAATCACAAAACGCATTGGTATCGTAAAAACTTCCGTTGAGTTTCGAAACGTCGCGTGAAAGTAAGTACCAGGGAGGAGGCGGAGGCAGAAAAATAAATAAATATCAAGTGACGATCGATTCGAAAAGAATGAGTCTCCAATATTTGCGGCAAAACCCACTCGCTTTCGTTCTCCGAGCACGCGCGAGGCCTTCGCTCCGAAATATTACGGAATTCGTTTTCTTTTTTCATTTTTTTTCTTTTTAATTTTTTTCAATGGGTCCTAGGCATACAAAAATAAGAAGAAATGTTTTTATGTTGCATTCTCGGCTGGCGTGAGTTATGAAAAAAAATTGTTGAACCACACACGCAGTCACACAGACACACATACACACACACACGCGCGCGCGCACACACACACACACGCACACGCACGCACGCAGCGCGACTAAATAAAAATCGAATTTCTAGATCGAAAGAACGCTGAAGTCTCGTTCAGAGTTTTCTCATTTTCGTTCATCTTTGTAATTCGTAAAAACGGTCGTAAATTATATTTACGTATGGGTGTAAAAAAGAAGGTCGCGTTATTTCGTGGGGCTTTTTTTCTCTTTGTCGAGAGAATATGTGAGTAGCCACGGTCAGGGAGTTTTCGCTTGTTGCGACAGAAAGTCAAGGGCAACATTTTCTCGCAGCACACCGACGTCTGTCGACCGCGAGGCTGTCGCGGTCTTTTTACTTTTTCGGTTTTTTTCCACGCGCATATATATATATATATATATATATTTATGGTGTCCTATTATGAATGGATAATCTTGCAACTGTCGATAGGTCAGCTCATGGCCTACTAGTCTGACGGAAAAGTTCTATTAAGGGGTTAGGCCACAGTAACGGGTATAAAATCATGTGCGAATTTAACAATTTGTTTTCGTATGAAAAAGTGATTCACTCATAAAATTAATTACACATGTATTTAGTACGAATATCAAGCTGTTAAAAAATATATATATATATATTTGTTTTCGATGTACAAAATGGCCGACTACTAATATTTTCTTTTGTTATCTTTTTTTAGGCGCTCCGCGGCGTGACATTTAGCATCCACAATATTTTACCTAGAACAAAAAACAAAAATTCTCGTCAATCTACATTAGAATACCGAGAGAAGTACGTACGGAATTTAAGGGGTGAGATGCAGTCAGAATTTTCAGAAATCGATTTTTATTAATTTTCTTAAAGTATGTTTCGAAAATATTCCGTGAAAATTTCAAGTCAATCCGACAAATAGTTTCCGGGATAACCCACAATTAGTGAAGGGGCGTCGGGTCCCCATGGCAGGTAGCGGCTGACAAACGCGCAAACGATAATACCCGGGAAGGCAGAATGCTTCGAAGACAACAACAAATTGAGATATTTTGGGAGCTTCTACATCGGCAGAAGCCCTATTGTATGGGCCAGGAATTGATGATTCGATGTAAGTAACTTTTTAATTAGTATTTCTATACATAAATCAAGTGTAAAATTGAAAAACTCTTTCAAAAATTTTCAAAAATTTATTACTCAAAAAACTATGAACTTTAACAAAATTTTATAAAGAATACTTTCGTTTTACAATTGCCCAAAATATTAACAAAAAAATAATTCATCCCAAAAAACTTTAATTTTTTGAAATTTTTTTTAACAATTGACCATACACAATTGAATGCTTGACATTTCGCAAAAAAATATTGTGATAGTCGGATTCAGCGGATCAAAATGCATAAAAAAAAGTTTAGCTTCATCCATCGAGCTCAAAATTTTACGAACGTATAATACCGTATCCACATCGAAAAACTTTAAACGCGTTTTTCTCGAAACTATGTTCTTCAAGTCGGTGACCACTATAATTCAAAAACCACTCGATGGATTTTTATGAAATTCGGTCTGCTCATTAATAGCATTAAAAATTAGTCCTTAAACGAATGATTTTCATTTTTGTTAAAAATTTATATTTTTTAAAAACAATAAGCGAGCGATTTTTATGTCGAAAATCGAAAGTTATCTGTCGGAAGCCGTCATTTTGTTAATTTAAAAAAAAGCTTCGATTAAGGTTCAGATTTATTATTAAACTAGTTATTTTTTTTTGTTTGGTTTTTTTAATTTCAGATGATCCAGTAAAATTTTATGATGGTCACCGCAAAGCACTACATGACAAAGATGGCGATATTTTTATAAACAATCAATATTTTTCTTTGAAAATTTGTACAATTCAAGTTGAAATATAACATAAAAGGTTTCTATAACCACTTTTGTAAAACAAACTTAATTACTATAAAATTTTTTTTATTGAAAATGCTTGTTTTTTGGAGGCCTGTGACTGCATCTCACCTCTTAAAAAATATATTGTTTTATTCAAAAGTTGTAGGTACTCGAACTTAAGAAATAAATTTTCAGTGAAAAATTTCGTATAAAACTGCTCGTAAAATGAAAAGTTTTCGATTAATCAGAAATTCCGTACGTACTTCTCTGCGAAATGGAATTAGGAACTAAACTTTTAAATTTGAAGTAAATCGAGTGAAAATTGGTGAAGTTATTTGTCACGCCAATTGGAAAAAAGCTGTTTCGAGAAAAGTGCGTTTAAAGTTTTACATACTCTATGGCCGTGCCAGAGGTGGGCTAACGTTATACGCTCAAAGTTGGTGTAAAAAAACATCTTGCTATAAATCAAATAGTAACTTATTCTTATTATGATAAAGCACCGTTTTAATGAAAAAAATCGATTTTTGGAAAATTTAACTGTGACCTTACCCCTTAATATTAAGTAACCGCGTCTATTTGGTTTTTTTTTAAATTTTTTCATTTATTCAAATGAAATCTTAAAAATATCAAAAATCTTCAAAATCAAATTCAAATCAAATAAAAATATTTATTTATTCAAATCAAAATCTATTTAATATCGTTCAATAAATCAATATTTTAATTAATCCTAATAAATCTGTGATTCGGTTTCATCTGTTCAAAAAACAATTAAGTTGAATCCATTAAATGTATCTATCTTATTTTTTTTAATTTAAATTAAATAGAATTTTCGTGGAGTCAACCGTTTTTCTATTTGATTGAACTAATGGTCTGTCTTTATTGCAACACACACATCGAGGGGGGTGGGGGTGAAGGAGATGGAGAGAGAGGATTGATATAGATGTGTATGTATATTATTGTATATAGGTTATGTTCGGCAAATCTATAGCATGTTATTCGATAAACCTCTTTCATTATCACAATGATATTAACTAATTGATATAGTTTTTGTGATACAACAAAACTCTCAATTAACTGTTCCATTTCATTTTGTATTTATGATATATTTTATGCATATAGTACACTTGTGTTTACAGTGTATATTGTAAGCAAATAAATATTTATTTGAATCGAATCTTTATTTATTCAATTCGAATATATTTCATATTGAAAGAGAATAGCTGAAACAAATAAAAAAATATCTTTGACACAAATGAGATCGTAGCGACCCGTGAGACAAGGAAAAAACCTATTTTATTTAAATAGACTTTGGGCTAAGGTAACGTACGTTAGACATGTTCCTAACGAGATGACCTATCACCCCCTCAAGGTTTTGCATCGACCTTCCTAACACCCTGTATGTGTTTATATATATATATATATATATATATATATATATATATATATATATATATATATATATAGTGTGTGCGCGCGCGCACACACACAAATTGACGGCACAATTTCGATGCACACATGCACAAACGTCATATACGCCCGTCGTACGAAAAAAAGCACGACAAAAAAAAATCAACATCGAGTGGACGTTTTTCGGGAACGAGAACTCGCGGTTTCGGTCGCGCGCCCATAGCCCGTTCCACGCCCCGGTACAAGTTTATAAATAGAGAGAATCGAGAGAATCATTTGATTTTGACGTATAGCTTCGTCGGTCGTATCCACTGCGCTCGATGTTGACTCTCGCGCGAGGGATACAGCGCTCCCGTGATTTTTTAATATTTTTCACTTTTCGTTATTCTCGGCAGTATCGCGATACAGATCTTTTTCGCGATATCGATCCATTCTCGATTGGAGCGCGCCGACGCCTTGCGAAATTTTATGTATACACATATATCTATATTTATATATATGTGTGTGTGTGTGTGTGTGTGTGTGTGTGTGTGTGTGTGTGTGTTTTTAATTGCGTCTTATGTTTTTTTTATACATTTTATTACTCAGGGTAATTAACATTTAATTGCATTTAATCGATACGGTCTTTATAAAAAAATACGTGCGTATTATATAATTATATATATATATACATATGTATACATACAAACATTCATATACAGGGTGTCCCTCTTATCTCTGCCACCCGAAATAACTCGGTAATTATCGACGGCACAAAAAATGTTCCGTGCGAAGGGGGCAATCAAATGCGACCACTTTTTTTTATTTCGCTGCAGGCGCTGACCCAAAGTGAAGGTCACCTCCACTTTTTAAATGGGATGTTACTTTTTTTTCAACCATCTTGTGGAGCACCTCAAGCCGCATAAAAAACATTAGGGGGTCAA
>OZ023319.1:20226081-20228581 GCA_964007375.1 Ophion obscuratus | reverse complement strand
GCCGCGCACGCACACGTGCAATGCGAACGTATAGGGGCAGGCGACTCTTCCCGGTCAAAGGTCGCCAGTCTCTAAATTCGTGCGAACGCGCGCTCTCACGGCAAACACAGTGCATTCGTCGAAACATTATTCTCCATTATTCTCCGGTCTAAAAATAAAATGAACGAAATTCTTTCTTCGATGCCGCTGGAGAGACCGCCTAGACTGACAGAAAAATTCTATTGATATGAACTAATCGCGTCTATTTGATTTTTGTTTATTTGAATTATCTAGATTTTTCGTGGAATCAAATTTTTCATATTGCATTCCGTTATTGAAATTATTGACTTTAAATATATTTATTTTTTCAAATAAAAATATATTCAATATCGTCCAATAACTATTTTATTTAATCCTAATAAATCTGTGATTCGGTTTCATATGCTCAAAAAATTATTTCGTTGAATTCATTAAATGGATCCATTTGATTTTTCAAAATTTTAATTAAAAAGAATTTTCGTAGAGTCAACCATTTTCCTATTTGATTGAATGATCTGTCTTCATTGCAACACACATATCAAAGAAGTGTCGGGGTAGAGAAGGGTGGAGAGAGAGGAGATTATGTATATATATTTTTCTATTTTTTTTCTATTGTCCTATTTTTTATATTTTTCTAATATTATATATATATATATAAATGTTAGAAAAATATACAGCGTGTTATTCAATAACTCTCTAATTACCACAATGATATTAACTAATTGATATAGTTTATGTGATACAGCATATAATTATAGGAATTCATTTGATCTCTTAGTCATATCTGCGACTAAGATGATACAAGCACTCGGTAGCATAGGGTAGTTATGAGTGCGTAGCTATGAGTAGGTTGATTCTAGGTTCGATTCCCATATAGGCGAAATATTTTCTTCGATAGAAATCATCTCAAAAGGCCAGGGAATGACGAATTAGTATACAATATCATTGTCATAAAACTCTCAATTAAGTATTTCATTTTATTCTGAATTATAAAATATCTCATGTATATAGTACACTTAGATTTGCAGTGTACATTGTAAGCAAATAGAGATTTAGTTGAATCGAATCTTTATTTATTCAATTTGAATATATTCAATATTTGAAAACAATAGCTGAAACAAATAAAAAAAAAACATCTTCGAAACAAATAAAATCGTAGTCGGCCGTGAGTCAAGGGAAAAACCTATTCGATTTAAATAGATCCTATTTAAAATGAATATTTTTTTTGGCAGTGTAGTCGAAAGGTTTCTGCACGCACAAGGTGAAATTTAATTTTTTCATTTTCGTATTTTTCCATCAAACACAGCTGATAACGCCGATGTTCGATAAACGGCGCGAATATAATCTCTCGCGAATTCGCGTTCGCGAGCAGTTCGCGAGTTTGTTCGGCAGCACGAAAGTGGGTAATCTGCTTCGCGGTGGCGCGGCGATAAATCTCGAGGCCCCGGAAAACCGACAAAGGTCGCAAAGTAGTATGTCAAACTCGTTTTGGACAAAACCAGCGCGCGCGAGCGGGACTTGATTGTATCCGTACAAAACGTACTGTCGAATCACGGGATGTGAAAAAAAAGTTTGACGTTCCGAGCAAAGATGCACATGGGCAGTGCAATATGTCTATATATAGTTTTAAAGGCTTTCACGGCTCTTTATGTAATGAGAAGAGTATGTGGCTTCCGGATGGAGGCCGTGTTGAGGATCAGCGCTGATCCTCAACACGGCCTCCATCCGGAAGCCACATACTCTTCTCATGTCTATATATAATTAATTTTAATCTTAATAATAACGAAATAGGATAATTTTTTTTTTTCGAATTACGATTGATAATTCAATTTAAAATGAAAAAAAAATGATAATAAGCATAGTGCGTTCAACGAGAGAACGATACGCGTCCGAACCTCAACTCGTGCTGTACGATCAGGTCTCGCCGAAGGCGCCGCCCTCTTTACCCTCTCCACGTTGCCACGTTGGTGGGGACCCAATAAGGAAGGTGCAAAATCGCTAGAGAGCAGGTCGAAAGGTCAAGTGGCGCCTCTAGCGTTATAAAATCAACGTTTTTGTAGGTAGTTTAGCGTTGAAATATAAGCATTTATAGCAAAATGCTATAAATATGTAGTCAAGGGGTCTTCTCACTTTAAACGCGAAAAAAAAAGACTATTTTCATGATTTTTTTGATAGTTTATATTATAGATATTGAATATAAAAGTTGTTACACTTAATAAATACACTTTCGAAATATATTTAGAATTAAATGTTTCGAATTTATTTAATATAAAGGTATGAAATAGATAGACGGATAAGATAAAATAAAATTTCGTTCATTTATGACGAAAATATAGTTAAAAATATGTCCTAAAAAAATGTAGGGTCTGGCGCTGTTGATGTATATCTGCAAGACGGATCATCCGAAACAAAAGATATCGAAACGTGTTTTAGTATTCTAGCTATGTTAATGGGCATAGCGCAGAATCATACGTTTTTTTAT